>OZ023144.1:21636748-21952925 GCA_963675895.2 Styela plicata | reverse complement strand
ATCGTTTTAGGTTTCATGTTTTTTATAACCAATCCCTAAATTCACCCATTGGTTCTTGTCAAATGCACTCATTTTTTACACAAAATACCCTCACCTTGGAACAAAAGAATTTTTATGACTGATGTAGAATGAAAGTTGAATTTTTTTCATTAGAATACTAACTAGGTTGATTGGCATTTGGGTCACTCAGACTCAATAAAAATTTTGATTGAACCTGGCACTACGCCTACCTCGCTGTATTTTTTCCTCCACATATGTAACCTAATTTGATGCAAATAGTTTATATATATATCTTGATTTATCTGTGTATACCCATATAATTTTCTATGTTGTGTTCTTGTAGATTTGCCTCTTTTTCCTCATATTATTATTGTTTGGTTTTTTTAATTTTGGGTTTTTGCCACACACCAGTGTTTTAGTTCGACATGGCCTTGTGTAACTATTCTGTCTTTTATTCTTCTATGTCCTTAAATTTTATATTGATTATTACAAGACGGATAAACATGCATACATATGTACATGTATATCGTAAGTACCAGCCTACTACAATTTTTATCTGACCTTGGAGTCTGGAATAAAAATATTCATTCATTTATTTTCACCCCAATTCGGAATTGGTGTCTGCACTAGAGGTCGTGGTTCGCCATATGATTAAGCTGTATTCTCAGCTTCCCTCTCCCACAAGATGAAAATGATATTCTATCCTAATTGTAAATCAAATAAGAATTTAAAAGAAAATTAGGCAAGAATGCAACATTTCTACAACGGAATTGTAATTAGGGGTGGCCAAAATCCAATATCTGTCAAATTCAGAATAGATTGGAATTATTTTTATGAATCAAATCGAATATTCAAATGAGAAGTGCTATAAAATAAAACATTTTCTTAGAAAATTGTTGAAGGCAGCAAAACTTGACATATATACTTTAAAAATATGTACTTTATTTGATCTGTTGATTTCGAATCGCTGGCAAATTTGAATCGAATAATTAATGATTCACGAATCGAAATTTTGGACGGCTCTAAAATGAATCTTTAGATCATCTGTGAACATTTTCGCATCGTATATTTACAGTTATTATTAAGCTTATCTTTCGATGCCGAGAAAGAAACCATTCAGTGGTAAACAAAAAAAGAAACAACTACAAGAAAAAAAGCACCACAGTGAAGGGTCCTTGACCCGATCAGATAACAACGAAACATGGAAACTTCAACAGCGGGCTGAGAGACACGGAAAAAACTCTGGGTCGACGTGCGATTCCGATTTGCCTTCCGGAGATGGAAATCATCACGAACGACAAAAAGTTTATGACAAAGCGACAAAAAATCCAAAAGATCGATACCGATTGAATTTCTTGCGTGAGACGAAAGATGAAATCGCTAAACGTAAAGAACGAGCACAAAATGATGTGCTGCTTCCAGTACCACCGGAAAAAATGGAAATGAGCATTGAAGAAATTTACCAACCGGGGTCCGAGTTGGATATGCCTCAGCGCCCACATTGGGATTATCGAGATTCGAAACAAGTTTTGGAGCAGCGCGAGGAGGAATACTTCTATAAGTATTTAGATAACATTTACTCCAAATTTGAAGATAAACATCTTAGCTATTTTGAGCACAATTTGGAAACGTGGAGGCAACTGTGGCGTGTGATTGAAATGAGCGACATCATAGCAATGGTGGCGGATGTACGCCATCCAGTGCTACATTTTTCGCCAGCGTTGTATAATTTTGCAACTCATACAGTCAAAAAGCCTTTGATATTAGTTTTAAACAAAATTGATTTAGTTCCCGCACCCGTTGTGGTCGCTTGGAAAAAATATTTTGAAGAAAAGTTCCCGGAGTTGAATGTGATCACTTTTACCTCCTTTCCGAAGAATTTGAGAGGCGACGTCAGTTCGAAACGCGTGCAGAAGAAGCGACCTGTTGGAAAACGAGTTTATACTACTCAAATAGGTCCACGAGATCTTCTGCAAGTTTGCAAAAAAATTTGTGGAGATAAAGTCGATCTTGAAACGTGGGAACAGAAGATTTTGAACGACCTTGAAGGTCTAAATTGTGATTATGAGCCTGAAATGGAAGAACCAAACGAAAATCCTACATTAAATTTGGAGGCACGAGAATCGTTTAAAAATGGCCGACTGACCCTCGGATTTGTTGGTCACCCAAACGTAGGGAAATCGTCTCTTATGAACGGTCTAATTGGGAAGAAAGTTGTTAGTACTTCAGTGACTCCAGGGCATACAAAATACTTCCAAACGTACTACCTAACTCACACTGTGATGCTTTGTGATTGCCCAGGTCTCGTCTTTCCGTCTTTAGTGGATAAACAGATGCAGATTCTGAGTGGCATTTACCCGATTTCACAAGTTCAGGAACCATACACACCAGTGGGATATCTAGCATCTAGGATACCTGTTGTGAAGCTTTTAGGTATTGTGCATCCGAATTATGAGGAAAAAGAAGGAGTTTTAGAATGGACTGCATGGGATGTTTGCGAAGCATGGGCAGAAAAGCGAAGATTTTACACCGCGAAGGGACGTCGTCCAGATGTATATCGCGCCGCAAATCATATTCTTAGAATGGCAGTTGATGGTCGGTTGTGCATGTTTATGCTTCCACCTAACTATGTCAAAGATGAGAAAAATTGGATGTCGAGTCCTGAGACAATAAAACTGCTAAGTTTGGTTTCGGATCCACAAGGTATTGGCGATTTACTCAGTTTTCATGAGATGTTCTCAAACGCTGATGTGGCAAGTTCAGAACATGATACGCAAGACTCTAGTAGTGAAGAAGAGTCTGATTCATCAGGCTCTAGAGAACATGGCGATGGTGGGAAAGGGTTCTCTGTACAGAACAAATTTGCTTTATTGGGCGAAGACTAATTTTTAATGGTTTATTTTGGATTTGAGGATTGGATTGTTATACGTACTTTCAGCGTTGGTCTTATCAGGCTTGCATATTCATGTGGTTACGGGTTTCTAAGTCTTGCATAGACCCTCGTAAAACCCTCTCGAACCCATCATGAAATTTTCAATAATCATTCCAAGAATGAGAGTTTTTTTCTTGAGGTTCCTTTTGCTTATTTCCTATGTATTCCAGCATTTATTCCATCTAATCTGCTATATTACCCTCCTTATAAGAATGTGAAAAAAATAATTTTGGAATCTCGTGAATTGAAATGAATCTGCAAGTCTGTGTCATTATATTTTTGTGTACGATTAATTTATCGCATGTGTTAAAATAAACCAGGGTTGGACGAATGCCGATTCGAATACACGGATGAAATTTTTCAAAAAAATGATTATATTTTAAATTCTTTATTTTTGTTTGTACCGAAGACAGGCGTTCTTTTTAACAAGAATTTAAATTTGTATTATATTTCAGAGTTAGATTGTAGAAAAAACTTTTTTATTTACCACTTCTCGTATTTACGTACTTCTCAAAAAGTTCAACAAAAGTGCTAAAATATGCATCAGTTTATTTCAGAATTGTACTGAATAGCAAGGTATTTCAATGGATCCATGACCTCTAAATACCTCGAATGATTATGGAATAAATATCTTCCCTGCATGTCGTAAGAGGCTATTAAAAGGAAACAAAGAAGTGGTAGATGGTTTTATCATTGCCCAGGACAGATACCACTCACTCCATTTTACCACGTCGATTTAGTTCTATTTGAGATGTTTTTCGTTTAAGATTGCAGTTGGTACCTCTTTGCTATAATATGGCCATTAGTTCGTTCCCGTTAGGTACTGCTTCCGGCCTGAATATCGATAATAAAAAAAATTTAATTATGTTCTCTTTAATAACATATAAAATGCAGCTCATATGGATGTGTTTTCTAGATAGGCTCCTGCAAGGCAGAATGTCTGCTATTCAGACCACCCCCCCCACCGAGGGAAAATGTCTTATCAGAAGTAAATTTACGGAAAATGGATCTCACGATGAATCCCGTGCTCTAAGATTAAAATATCTTATTTTATGTGTCTTGGTATATTAAATTTTAACAATTTTTTGAAATTTAATTTTTGATTCATTTTAAAAATATTTGTAAAACTTTACATTTGATTGAGAACAAGACCAGGCCAGATCTGTGTTTATGTTTCTCTCCATTATCCACTTACATGAGATGCGTCCAGCTCGTTAATCTATGCCCACTACTCAAGCCATGGTGTGTGTAGGCTAAGCCAAACAGGAAAAGATCATTTCTTTTGAGCAACTCTAACCCTGAATTTCATAATTTATCAATTTTCTGCTTCTTGCATGTAATAATTTGTTCCTCTTTTCACCATCAATTATTTTCTGTTTAGATGTACATAATAGTATAGAAATATTTATCATTCAAATATTCAAAACAAAAATGGCTGCATCTCAAATAACAGATGCGGCAAATCCAGTCGTATTTTTTGATATATCTGTTGGAGGACAGGTATGTTGTTATATTATATAAAGGGTTACTATTTTTGATGAACTCTGTTTTCAAATCTAATCGTTCCTTTTCGAATCTGATTTCATAGTCTTCCACAATTTCATTTATAAGATTGATTAAAAAATGAAATAAATGGCCCTTTTCCAATATATTTATAGAAATTTCCGAAAAAAAGCATTTTACACAACAATCTTTTTTTTTATGAACTCTGTTCCAAATCTAATCATTCCTTTTCGAATCTGATTACAGAATCTTCCACAATTTTATTTATAAGATTGATTAAAAAATGAAATAAATGCCCCCTTTTCAATATATTTATAGAAATTTCCAAAAAAAAATGCATATTACACGAAAAACATTTTTTTCTACAATCTTTGTGCATCGCGAAATTCATTCAATATTGAGTTGAGAGTGGCAACATATTGCATATTACACGACAAACTTCTTTTCTACAACCTTTGCGCATCGCGAGATTCGTTCAATATTGAGTTGAGAGTGGCTACATATTGCATGTTACACGACAAACTTCATTTTTACGATCTTCGCGCATAACGAAATTCGTGCCATATTTTACTTAAAAGCGACAACACTATTATACATTTTTTTATTAACCTGATTAAATAAATCTCACCAAGTATGTACCAATATGTTTCAACACAAGATTAGAGGTGCAGTATTTTTTTAGCAAAGTCTTAGGCCAGAGTTTAACATTAGAGAGGGTTTTATAGCTGTATTTTTGATACAAATAATTTATTTTCACACACTAGAAAAATTATACATTTACAGTAGAAAATGTTACATTCTCAGCTTATTTTCTTCAAACTGCCACTATTTTGTAATAATTAATAACATTGGATTGTTATTAATATATGCTCAATATTCTGATTGTTTTATTTTTTCAGGATATCGGCCGCATAAAGATGGAATTATTTGCGGATGTTGTTCCTAAAACAGCAGAAAATTTCAGACAATTCTGCACAGGAGAATACAAGTAAGTTTAAATGCTTTTATTTCACATTCACTTTTAATAAGTAAGGTTAGAAGCAGCCCCTAAAATGGACTAACAAGTGACCACATGAAAAGCGAAGAGCTTCAAAGAAACAGTTTGTGCACTCTAAGTAAAAAACATCCTATTTTGAAGAGGGCTATCTGCCCAAGATCAATGGTAAAACCATCTACTCTGAGATTATGTACAAAATCATGAAAATACGATGGGTCTCTTTGTGACTGATGCTTTGCATGGTTATGAAAGGACTATTCACGTGGGGGGGAATATAGATGACTGAAGGAATATTTTATTTTTATTAAAATTCGCTCACAGCAAGGCTGCAGAAGACAAATCATACTTGAAGTTTATTGAAATCACTAAAGTGCAAAGAGCTACATGAAATGCGGGAATAGGAAATAAGGAATCCCCATCCCTGACAAATGTCTATTGGCGAGCTTTAGAGCCATGCAGATCAACACGATCAACAAAGCAGTCGATAACCCTGAAGCTAGTCCTATACAAACTCTTGCAGCAAATAGTAATATAATATAATAAATGATATGCTTTTTTATGTGAGATTCCCATAGGCAAGGCACTAAGCAAAGCTTCTAAATGTGCCCAAAAGATACCAACGGCCACAGAGACACAATAAAAAAAGAGCTAGTTCGAAAAACTGCACTTAAAGTAAAATAATTCTGGAGTGGAATGAAATGAAGAATTATAGTAAAGTGCAGTGGGTGTTTCGATTCACATTTAACAGCACGCAGTCTACTTTTTTTCATGTACTGTGTTTATCAACAGGAAAGATGGTATACCAGTCGGCTACAAAGGAGCAAATTTCCATCGGATTATAAAAGATTTCATGGTTCAGGGAGGAGATTTTGTGCAGGTTGGTACAATGTTCGACAAACACACCCTTGTGATATAATATGTTAACTTATGGTAATCGAAGTTGTTTGCTTACCTTTGATTGGTAATGATTGTCCTGAGTGTAATTTGTATCATTGCTCCTTTTCCTACAGTGTAATAGTGTCTTGATTGTGTTGAAACAACCCCTGTAGGTATAGGGTTTAGAATAGTCCTATTGTATTTCCTGCGTGTCGTAAGAGGCGACTAAAAGGAAACATTTATTTGCAATCTTGGAACATTCTGCTGACTCTTAGTTTAATTTCTATTGCCGAATTCTTTGGATATTTATTATTGTTAAAATCATGGATTAGTTAATTAAATTGATTTACTCATAATATTTATAATTGTTAAAATATTTGAAACAGGGCGATGGAACGGGCCTAACAAGCATATACAATGGTATAAAATTCCCTGATGAAAATTTTAAGAGGAAACACACAGGTCCAGGACTGTTATCTATGGTAAGGTTTTTTTTTATAACCACTTCGTGAAGTGGATCACCCTGACCAATGTACTAGCGGCCACTTATAGACTATCCAGGACTGTTATCTATGGTAAGACTTTTTTTATTTCTTTTTTATAGCCACTCCTTGGAGTGGATCACTCTGACCAAGGCCCTGTACTAGCGGCCGCTTTGACATGGACGGACAGGGTTGAGAGTTGTTGGAAAGATATGATCCTTTCCTGTTTGGCTTAGATACCCATGTTATAGCACGCTGGATTGATGGGTGGTCATGGATTAACAAGCTGCGATACCAACATGAAAGATGATTCCATTCATGTTTTTTTTTAATATGATCTCCTTGCGGGAGATTCGAGCCACCTTGAGCTGTGTCTTGTTCAGTCAAATACAATTTGACAAAGGTATAGTTTTATTTCGACATCTCTGTTGATACAAAAGGCGATACAAATAAAGATATCACATTACAGAGTTCATCGGGAAAGCAAACAAAACCTAAATTAAAGTTTGAAACATGGCAGAGAATTAGTTTTAAATAAGGATATAAGAGTAACAACGTGTTTGCTTACCTAAAAAAAAATATATAAATATCACTAAAAATGACCACACACATTATGCGGGACCCCCCCCACCCACACAATAAAAATAAAATGAAGGGCTCCAAAACACACATACACTCACATTTAGACATAATTTGAAGTAGAGATGTGCTTGTATGAATGTGTCTGTTTTCTAGAATTAAAAGCAGTTTTCTTTGGTTATTCCTAGTTTATTTTGTGGGCGCAATGGCATAGTGGTTAAACATGTTGGCATCGCAGTTTGAAGTACCCGGGTTCGAGCCCCGACGAGTCCGCCTAGTGGTTAAACATGTTGGCATCACAGGTTGAAGATCCCGGGTTCGAGCCTCGGCGAGTCCGGCTCGCTTATCCATGCCTCCCACTCAACCCAGACTGTAATAACTTAGGTAGGCTAAGCCGAACAGGAAAAGATCATATCTTTCCAGCAATTGTAACCCTGTCTGTCTATAAGTGGCCGATGTTACAGGGCCTTGAGACAGGGTGATCCACATCCACTCTAAGAAGTGGCTATAGGAAAAGAAAAATCTCCATTTTGTGGTGAAATCATAATATTTATGCCGGATTTTATATTGTAAAATATAACGAAAATTGTTGCATTGCTGCAAAGATGGGTTAGAAAATTAAAATTTACAGTGTAAAATTTTGAAAGATATCATAATTTTTTCTCAAAATGGGGCTTTTTCGAATTGCGAAAAAACGAAGTAAAATTTAATTAGAGTTCCAAACAACCTACTAATCGGATGCATATTGCCGACAAAATGCAGCATTTTTAATTCTTCTCTTTTTTCAGGCAAACAGTGGACCGAACACCAATGGATGTCAATTCTTTATAACTTGTGCAAAATGTGATTTCTTAGACAAGAAACACGTTGTTTTTGGTAAGTTTTATGTGTTTTACTATTTATTGAAATAAAAATATTAAATTTAGATGCAAAGTATAACATCGATTTTTACTCGTAGACAGATATTGAAATACAATGCGATTGAAGTACTAACTGCACTTTAAGCAGAAAACAATCCAAACGGAACTGAAATGCTACGGTAAAGTACAGTGAGTGATATCTGCCCTGGGTGATGGTGAAACCATCTACCACTTCTTTGTTTTCTTTTAGTCATCTTTTATGACATGCAGGAAATACGTTGGGATTATTCTGAAGCCCGACATTTCATGCGTCTTTACTGTGTTGGGGGTCACTGGAGCGTTTGGCATTGCTCAAAGTAGAGCTGGGCGTCATATGGGTAGGACGTTACATACCGGTATTGAGTTTTTTAAAATATCGTCGTATGTTAATTTTTGCAATGTCGGTTTGTTGTGATACCGGTATTTAATAACATTGGGCCTAAATGAGTTGAAAGTTGATGCATTATCGCGTCGAGTAACAACAAAAAATGGGTCTTTAGCTCACTTGCACCTGCTGATATGTCTCGATTGAATTTTTGCAATGTCATGTAACAACGACCTGCCCACATTTAGAGATAGGCGCCTGATTTGTTAACTAGGTCGCGCATCATGTGGCTCTTTAAAACGACACAATAGCGTGTTTTTGATAGCAGAAAATGGCTTGGCATACCAGTAATAACGGCATTTTGGTGGTGGTATGTCGGTGCAAAATATACCTGATGCCGCCCAGCTCTAGCCTAGAGTAAATTCCATTTGGGATGCATTAACCTTGTAGATACTGGAATTACGTTATTTGGCTTACTCTATGTGTGAATAATACGCCATATTATACATACTCACTACATTCATATATTATTTGTATTTTTTATTTTTTTGATTTCGAATGGCTTGCTAAATAGGATATCATTTTTATTCTGCGGGAGAGGAAAGCTGAGAATACACCTTAACCATATGGCGACCCACGGCCTCTCGCTCATGCAGATACCAGTTCCGAATCGGGGTGCAGGTTTTTGGATTGTCGTAGTTTTCCTGTGAACCTGGTTGGTGAAGGAAGTCGTAAGCAGCTCTTACGTGAACCACCCTGCACCGGTTAGGCATCCAGCATACCTCCCGCATATCATCCATCACAGGATTCGAACCTGCGTCATGACGATCAGAGATGCGTAGCTCGAAGCGTATCCCCAACTCTTTACCGATTGAGCTAACCGGGCACCCAATTGAATCGAATAATCCATAAATTTGTGAATCAAATATTATAGACAGCTCTATCACTCACACCACAATACTTAAAGGAATTTTTTATGTATTTTACAGGCAAAGTGCTTGGTGAAAGTCTACTTATCGTCAGAAAAATAGAAAATGTTCCTGTAGGGCAAAACAACAGACCTAAGTTGCCTGTAGTAATAACACAATGTGGGGAAATGTGACCTCAGAATGTATATAAATGTCAAGAAAAAATATCTGGTTTTGTGGAAGAACTGGAAAAGCGAAAATTCGAAAAAGAAATTGTCAACGTTTGCCAAGATCAGATGATGAATAGATTCTTTGCGATAGATTGAACTTTGAACAATCAGAATGCTCAAGGACACAAACATAAAAAAGCTAGCGATGTTTGTGCTGCTTGCTGAAAAGTGATTTGACAGACCAGAGATTGGTTTTTAACCGGACATGAAATCTTCAACTCAAACTTGCCTTTGGGTTTCATGAAGCTATCAGTGGCTCATCGTTGAAAAAATAAAGTTTACATTACATCTGTACAAGGTAGCAGGATTTTTTTTTTCTTCTGGTGTTTGAAATGTTCATGTCATTTCCTTCAAATAAACCAAAATCTTAGAAAAACCATTAACCCTGCTACTGCATAGCAGTTGTGATGGTTTCGGACCTTTTTATATAGTTTGGATACTACCAGAGACATTTTTTGCTTCTAGCAACAAAATATATATCAGGAAATATGGCCCATTTGGTGAATTTTTTTGTGATGGAATCTGTTTTCTTTTTGGTGTCTGAAAAACAGAGCAGCTGGCATTCTTCCAGCCTGCAACTACGTGATGTTTACGAGCCAGAGATTTGAATTAGAAACATATCTAAGTTATGTAGTACTAAAAACAAGTTCAAATTACTTATCTTCGCTTGTATATGAGGCACTTCTTACCACTTGGTGGAAAAATGCTTTAAAAATTATTTTGTCATAATGGTAAGTGCAGGAATATGTTGTCATCCAAAATTTAAAAACAGATCAATGTTGTCAACTGAAATTTTGCTGCTAATAAATTTTTTATACTTTTGATGTTGTGCTTACTTTGTACTGAATACAGTTTTCATGGTTAGGCCTTTCCATGCTTTCTGTTCTGTTCGTTTAATACTAATAAAAAGATAATGATACATAAATTCTGTCAAAAATTAGAAGCTGATTTTTTAGAGCGTGATTTTTTATCCTTGTGAATTTATATGGTAGCTTTGAAATTAAATTTTTCGATTCAAAAAAGGTATTCCAAATTTGCATCCCTCTTGTGGACGCTCCACATGTTTTCAACTAGGAAAACAAAGTTTAAGTGGGTACTGCAGCGCCACGATGTAGGAAAAACTGGGGGGGTTATGACAACTAAATTGACTTCTGAACGACACTCATCAAATAAGAAGATTCAATTTCTTTTCTGAGGCTAGTATAACGCCTTATCATGTTTCTGCGCTAGATTACTTAATGCGCACATTAGAGAGAGGTTTTGTTATCTAAATTCGCTGAGAGCAAAGCTTTAAGACTGCTGGTATATCTCCCAAAACTCCTATATTATTACTTGACTGGAATTGCAGATCCGCACGATCGGGGAAACAGTGTGAAGGCAATGGGTTCCAAATCACTGAGTTTCACAGATAAAAACTCCTTGTAATAACTTCCACAGTGTATGAAAGTGAGTTTGTAGCCAAACATGTTGACCAGTTAAAAAATTGATTCAAAGAAACGAGAGCAGAAAACTTTACTTTGATTAGATCATCCTGACCTTTCCAAAGCCATTTATGGAAAACATGGTTGGTGTCGCTGGAAACATATGAACTGGTTCGGACTAGCCTACCCAAGGTATTACACCCTGGGTTGATCTAAAGGGCCGGATTTACTTAAAAGGATCTCGTAAACAGTACCAGGCGACCACAGATGTATAAAAGCTACAAAAAATTGAATACGCCAATTGCATTCCAAGCAGGAAAAGATTCAACTAGTATCTAGAGTGCATTGATTGGTATCTCTCCTAGTTGAGGGCCTTGTGCAAGTCTTTACATGCACATATACAAGTTTATATATGTAACGTTTCATCTGACCAAGGTCAGACAAGCATATTTAAATAGATTTTGGCATACGAATCCGTAAGGCATGGAAGACGGATAAGTAGTTACTCCCACGTTTACTTGACTAAGAGCTGGTAAGGCATAAAGATAGATCAGTAGTTACTCCCATGTTAACCTGACCAACACCAGGCCTTGTTCAAATCGCCCATACAATATTCGTATAAAATATATTTTATTCCAGATATAAACAATCACAGATAATCCAATCTAGAATTTTCATTTCTAAATATGAACAAAGGTTTGCTTCGTGTTCCAGATATCTTAAAAATAATATTCACTTTAAGCAAAGCTGGAAGTAGTGTTTAAAAGGGACAAGCAACCAGGCAAAGATCTATTCTAAAATGTTCATGTCATTTTCTTCGGACAGACAAAAACAAACAATTGAGTTGATGATTTTTTCTACAGTTTGTATACTATCAGATACTCTAATTTTCATATTATTAATAGTGCCCATTTGCTGAAATTCTTCTCTCGAAACCTTTTTCTTCGGGTGTCTGGGTAACGGAGCAGCTGCCAGTCTGATTTGATTATTTTAATAAACAAAGTTTTCACTTATAAATTAAAGAAGTTCAGCGCATGGCACACATAGGATGTTTGAAACGTGAATTTAAAAGAGCATTGAAGATATTTACAAAACTTTTGTAATTGATTAATTAATTTCCCAACCCTAATTATCTTCCATTCTCTTTTTCGAACCCGTAAAAGAGGAACAATCCAGATAAAAAAAATAAATAAAAAAATTTAAAAAAAAAATTCAGCTCTGAACAGCAGTAGCGGTTGCAGAGTCTGTTAGAAGTTGTTTAAATGCGATAGATTCTTGTATTGGCCAGACTAGTTCGCCATCTAGTGTTATGTCCACAGGTTGATCGTATCTTCGAACAAATTGGGATGGTGTGTCAAGCTCGGATCGGTTGAGCAGGAAACCGATAAGGTCTTGAGGAATAAGGAGATCAGGTACTGTGTCGTGAAGATTCTCTGGTGACGTTTTCAACTGAAAGAGAATTAATATTTGAAATGCACAGAAATGAAACAAGACAACTTTTCTTGCCCCACTGAGAGGGAATCAGCATAGGCATATGGTGAACCATGATATCTTGTTCGAGTCCTCGTTTTTTGGCTGACCAGTACACATTTTTTTATAATTTTTCATTTTTTTTATAGCCAATAATGTGGGGGCATCACCCTGTCCAAGGCTCTGTAACAGCGGCAACTTATAGACGGACAGGGTTAAGATTGCTGGAAAGATATGATCTTTTCCTGTCCGGCTTAGCTTACCCAAGTTATTACACCCTGGGTTGAGTGGTGGGCATGGATAGGCAAGCCGGACTCCAACCCGAGATCTTCAACCTGCGATGCCAACATATTTAACTACTAGGCCATCTCTTCCACATAGTTGATTATATGAATAACAGCATTAGTAGCGTCGAATCTTTGATAAATTATATCAACATCAAGGCGCTATTTGCAATTTATAATAATCGCAGAAAAATATTTTTGTTGGTAAATTTTTTTCTGACAGAAGCAATTTTACTGGAATGTCTGAGTAGATAAGATTCTGTTATCAATATCATTTCAATTACAAAAATGAATGTCAGCTCCTTTGCCACTCACGGAAAACACCCACCAACAACAGAGGAAAATTTACCAAAAGATAATAAATATTAACAAATTGTTAGAAATTAAAATGTCTTCTAAACGATGCCCTAAATGATAACGTAATATATGAATGTCATAAATCATCATAGCTAGTATCAATGATTTCTGACAGTGAACACTGACAACAACACTAAAAGAGGAAAAGTCTGCCACCCTGCTCCATCCAATCTGAAATAGCTACACTAGGATAGCATGGGATTTCATTTTTATCCTATGAGAGAGGAAAGCTTAACCATATGGCATCCTCTCGTGCAGAAAGCAGTTCCGAATCAGGGTGATGGTTTTTTTTTTTTTTTTGATTATCGTATTTTGGACCTGGTTGGTGAAGGAAGACGTAAGCGGCACTTACGTGAACCACTGTGTACTGGCAAGGCGTCCAGCAGACCTCTCGCATGTAATCATCATCCCTCACAAGATTTGAACTTGCGTCATGACGATTAGAGATGCGTAGCTCGGAGCGAATTCCCATTGCTTCACCGATTGAGTTCACCGGGCACCCGTAAAAAAGCTCAAACTCACATTGAATTTTGGTGTCTTTAGAATAAAAACACCCAGTTTCAGTAACGTTGTGACACATTCAACAGCCAGAGATTCCACAGTTTCTTTCCCTTGTTCGTACCCCTCACCACTTGCAGTGATATTGAGCACTCGATACGTCCATTGCTGGTATAACCTGAAAAAAAAGTCATTGTAAATAATAAGGATATGATATCAATTCATCTTGCGAGAAAGGTAATAGTAAAGATTCTAACTCAAGCCGGGTTAGAAGTTTGAGGTCCTGCTTCTGCTGATATCACCTTTGCATGGACATGGTTGGTGAAGAGAAACCATAACCATGAAATTATGACCTATTTTCACTTATTTAAATTTCATATCTGATTTTTTTCTCAAAATAGCTGGAAAGGTATATTTCTTTTTTTTACTGACTGCATTTAAAATGTCTTCTATATTCCATATTTGAAATTACTATATAAATATTATAATTATGACCAACCCACGCCAAGAAGAGTACTAGGATAGGATTTCATTTTTATCCTGCGAGATAAGAAAGCAGTGAATACAGCTTGACCATACGGCACAACCTGTCGTGCAAACACCAGTTCAGAATCGGGGCTGAAAATTTTAGTTGAGCATTTTACTAGTTTTTTCTGTGCACAGATATGGTTGGTGGCATCTAGCAGGCCTCTCACATATTATCATCATTCACAGGATTCTAACCCAGGACGTTAATGATGCGTAGCTCGAATATATTCCCAGCGCTTTATCGATATAGTTAACTGAGCAATCACTCTAAGCACTCTAAGCTTCTAAATTATAAGGAGATAGGATTTTATTTAATCCTGCAGGAAAGCAGAGTATACAGCATCCTTAGTGAGTCGCGGTGATGAAAGCGACGATAGCTGCTGAATGTTACAACTAATGAATCACACAGGTTCGAATCCCGGCAAGGTGTGGTCAAGACCTATGAACGATAGAGCTTTCGAAGAGCAATACATGCGGGGTCTCCCCCGAGAGTGAGGCACTGTAACCCACAGCCTTGTGATGATGCTCCATAGCCTTATCAGTTCCCCATTGGTTCAACACTGGATGGAATGATAAATGTCATAGCCAGATATAATTGTTAACATTGTTAATTGCTTACTGTGAAATAAAGGTCATTTCATAAAAATGAGTCCCTATAGTCAATTGTAACATAAATATGTACTCTTATGGACTATCCACCACCCAAAATTTACTAAACACAGGCCCTGCATTGAGAGCTTTTATTTCACACAATTTCCCAAACATTTTGCCTCATCAGCAATACTTTATTGTTTCATAACAATAGGATTTATTAAGTCACAATAGAGTTGTAATTACAATAGTTTCGCTACATAAAACAATACCGGTACCGGTGTATTTTTGATACACATGTTCTTTTAGCCATTCTAGACCAACTTTTTATTGTTATTTCTTTTGTCAAGCATGGGGCATTGATGGGCTGCACCAGTGAGGTGCAGTCCATCCATGGCTCATGCTTGACAAACAAAATAAATCAAAGTTTACAAAACAAAAAGAAAATATCATGTTTGTGGGAGTTGATTGACCTCCCTTTGCCCTGTATTGTCATTGTAACATTTCAAAGTTATACAAATACAATACTGGTATAGGCTTTGGTAATATTTAGATTCAGACAGACTTGAATCAAATTTTTCAACATGGTCGTGGAACAAATCAAATATGGTACTATTTTGCAATAAAAAAAATTTAATAGAAATTGACTCCGAACAAGGCCGTTAGCAATGCTAAAAGGAACCAAATAACGGCCACTTAATAGCAAAGAGTTACTAGAAGATGTAGTACCAGCAACTGCACTTCAAACGGAAAACATCCCAAACGGGTCTGAACCACCCTGGTGAAGTGCAGTGAGTGGTATATGTTCCGGGTAATGATTACCATCTACAACTTTAGTACTTTGCTCGAACCATAGACTAGAATTGGAAAATGAAAAATCTATAGAAAAAATACCTTGTTGGAACATCGTGACTGATAATGAGTATCTTTGGGTCGATAACCAAAGGATTCCCGCTCGTTGTCATTCTGTGCAGATCTCTGATGACACCATGGACCATCTCGATGGAAGATTCGATCAAATGAACAACGTAACTAGGGTAAACGAGTAGAATCCCTGTGGCATCTTCACCTTGATGTTCGTTCTTTAAAAAAGGGGGGAAAATAAATTTTTATATTTTTCTGAAGCGACAGAGCAGAGCCAGATTGGCAACTAACTTGCTACTCAGACACCCAAAGAAAATTGGTTCCGCCAGAAAAATATTTAGCAAATGGGCAATATTTTTTCACGGCATGTCTGTGGTAAGAAAATTTAAATGTCTATTCTTAGGTGCTTGGTAGTAACCTAACTGTAAAAAAAGGTTCAAAATCATCAATACTGCTATGATGACTTTGAAGCTTTTTTGTTCATCTGAAGAAAATACATGAACATTTCAGACACCTGCAGTAAAATCCGATTCTGCCAGTCCTGAGCAGAACTTCTGAAACTCTAAAATTCAAGCGATTTGGGTCATCCTGACCGACATCTACTACAGAACGTAGTACCAGCAACTGCACTCTAATCGGGAACATTCCAAACAGAACTGAACTACAACTGAAAAGTGCAATGAGTGGTATCAGCCCTGAGCGATGTTAAAACCGTCCACTTCTTTACTTCCTTTTAGTCGTTTCTCACAACACACAGAAAATACGTTAGGACTATTCTAAAGCCTGTTTTAACAGGGCTTCAATGTTATTACAAAATATTTGATTTTACTTCATAATTTCTTACTTTCAACTTTGCGAATAGATTCTCGTGATAGCTTTCCAGTTCTTGTTTGTCTGCGAGTTCTGGTGCCAATCTTGCAATGTAAACAAATCTGAAATGGCAGTAAAACAACATTTTATTAGCATAGGAGAAATAGTGCCATAGGATAGGTTATCATTTTTATCCTGCAGGGGAGGAAAGCCGAAAATACAGCTTAATCATATGGCGAACCACATCATCTCGTGCAGATACCAGTTCCGAATTGGGGCGAAAGTTTTGGATTATCGTATTTCTCATTTATATGTGCAGGGACCTGGTTGGTGGAAAAAGACGAGTCGTACAGTAGACCTAATTTCAATTCATTTTAGATGTAGTCTAGTACTCTCAACATGATCCAAACGCCATCGCCAATGAACGTTTTAGGGGAAAGCTGTTTTTTGAAACATATTTAAATTTAAAACCAAATTCGGTGTCAGTAAATATGGGTCTAATGAGGACAAAAAGGAAACAAAAAGTGGTCGATGGTTTCATCTTCGCCCAGTGTAGACACCACCAACTGCGCTTTGCCATACTGGTCAAGTTCTATATAGGATGTTTTCCGCTTCGACAGATTTCTTATTTGAGATTAAATTACCCCATCTGAGATTAAATTACCCCCACCTACGACTGCTAATAATGAAGACGTATAAGGTCAAAGTTGAATACCTGTGTAGTAAAGCCCATTTGTTCAATGCTCTTTGTTTTTCTTCCAGCAAATTTAAAAACGAAGTTCTTGATTCATAGACAGTGGAATCAGGTTCATTTTCTTGAAGGGAGGCAGCCATTTTGTATCCAAATTATTTACTAAATTTCTACAAAAATATCAAGAGTGAAAGTTCAATTCCTTGCAACTAAAAAAGGAACTTTGGATCGAATTTTAGAATGAAATTAGGAACAAAATTGCAGTGTTAAAACCATAGTGACAGAATATTATTTATCGCCATGTGTGCAGACGTTTATAGTCTTGGATAAATGAAAAAGCTTTAAAATCATTAACGCAGAGTGGTAGTACCGGCAACTGCATTTTTTAGGGGGGAATATTCCATACAGAACTATGGTACGGTAGAGTGCAGATTAGTATCTGCCCTGGGATTCAGTTCGTCATTCAATTGGATGGCCTAGTGGTTAACATATTGGCATTGCAGGTTGAATCTCTTAGGTTCAAGTCCCGGCGAGTCCGGCTCATTAATCCATGCCCAACCCACGGTGTAATAACTTGGGTAGGCTAGGCCGAACAGAAAAGATCATATCTTTCTAACCCTGTTCACTTATAAGTGGCCGTTAGTACAGGGTCTAGGTCAGGGTGATCCACGCCAAGGAGTGGCTAATACAAAAAGGATCTTACATTAGTTACAAGATCTTGAACTTTCGCTCTCAGAATATACATAGTAAATGATACACAACACAATGTATGAAATTGCACTACATGACTGGGTATGCGGCTAATAATAGTAACTATATAAATCAGGCTTGCAAATCCATAAGGTCCCATTACACATCTTGTCGAATATTGGGATGTGACGATCAGGGATGTCCAAAATAAATCGTATATTCGGATACTTCCAAAAAAGGTTGTATTCGATATATAGTAACATTCTTGATTTTAGATTTATTTCGGAAAAGTGGGATATGAAAATATAAACAGAATGAAGGCTTTTTGCTCGCCATATTCACAGCTTCACAGAATGAAGAATATTGAGTACCAGAATCAACATTTTCTGGATTTTGGAAATACTTGATGAAAATATTGAAGTTTTTTATCCGAATGGATATGCAAGCCTGTGCTGAGTATATATTTAATAATGATATTGTGCAAACATTTCTTATATTGGGCATCAGCAACTTGATGAGCATTGGCGTATAAAAGAAAAAAAAAGGTAATTCAGAATATTTTAATAAGAATTGAGTTCTATCTAGAGCTGGGCAATTCAATTTGGTGATTCGAACGAATATATTCGAATCTATCATGATTCGTTCATAGGAACAAATACTCACTAAATTGACTAGAATTTTTATTTTTAAAGACAAAATACAATCAATTTTGCTCAAATTTGACCAAAATTGATTATTTTTGTCAATGAAATATGAAAATAGTTGCTCTTAGACAAGGAGTGTGAAGTGCATATGCACAATAAATTATAATATATTGATTTTCACAATGGAGCCAAATTGTAATAGGTAGAAAGAATGGGATATTTGTTATTAGCATCGAATTTGTAATTCGACCGAAATTATTCAAATCAAATTTGAATTCAAAAGATTCGGTTTTGCCCAGCCCGAGTTCTATCCCAATCAGAAATTTTATTTTGTCAAGCATGAGACACAGATGGACCGCGCCTCAGTGGCGCGATCCATCAGTGACTCAAGCTTAGCAAAAAGATGTATGCACAAGATAATCCTGACTGGAATTATCTGCCAGTATAATTCAACAGTAATAACCCCCATTTCCAAGTGTGAGAAGAGTAAATTAAAAAAATTTAGATCATGCAAATATTTTCTATATTAGGCATCAGCAACTTAGTTTGTTTATAAAAGAGAAAAAGCAGGTAATTCAGAGTATTTTCAGAGTTTATTGATAGCTGTTTGGTGTAAATTTTTCTTTTGTTCAGCATGGGCACAGATGGACTGCACCTCAGCGGTATTACGATCCATCGGTAACTCATACTTGGCAAAATTTGTGCGTACGGAATCTCCCGAATTGAATTATGGTACCAGTATAATTCAATAGTTGGAATTCAAAATAGAACGACAAAAGTGGGAGTTACTTTAGTATATTGTTAGAATATTCCTTTTTTTGGGCATCAGTAAGTTGGCATGCAATGGTTTATGAAATAGACAAATGACTTAGATAAAAAGTATGAGAAATTATCAACGAGCTTAATTGATATGTCATAGCTGGATGTTAAAATTAAAACTTGTGCCTTATCCCGGGACGTACAAGTCGAACCGCCGTGTCCCGGGACATACAAGTCGAACCAGGGGCTGTGATAAAGATCATGAATCGAAGCACATTGGAAAATTTATGCTCAAAATACAGTAATTTTACGAAATTATGGGACGCATTTTTACCAATTATATATTCAATTTTAAATAACCTTTAAACAGATTTTTTATTATTAATTTTTAGTACAAAGTCAGAGTGAATTATCATTCAAAACAAAAATTAAATACATACGATAATCGAGTTTCAAACATCGTTTGAACTCAATTTTTGTTAAACATCCCAAGCACAAAGGTAATTAAATACAGAAATAGGTAAATTATATTTTAAAAAATATTATCTAGGTAGCACAACTACAGAATAAGCATTCTTTGGCAGATTATAGAAAGATTATATTCGATAGGATTATATAGTAATAGTGGTAAAGCAGTCTAAAAAGCTTAAAATGATCTAAACGCTTAAACAAATACAGTGGATGGGTACTATGTTGAACAGTTGGAAATAAACATTTGTCACACTAATTAGAGGTTCGAATAAGGATATTTGTATCAGCGTACGCATTCTTGTGGGTGGCGATTGGCATCGCAGGTTGAAGATATCCGATTAGAGTCCCAGCAAGTATTGTTAGTTAATGTATGCCCGAACCACTCGATCTAGTGTGTAATGAACTTGGGAAGGCTACCGGTAAGTCAAACCAGAAAGATCATATCAAGTCAGTCCATCTATAAGTGGCTGCTCGTACAGGGCCATGGTCAGGGTGATCCACTCCGAGGAGGACTATAAATAAATATGTCTTTCTTGTTTTTAAAAATAACACATTTCAAAACAAATCCTGATAATTTTGTGAAACAACTTTCTCATTTTGCTGCTATGCTTAATATTATAAAGAACATTGTGATAAGTTCATTTCATTAGAGTCCATAAATACAAATTATGTTTTAATAAATACCAGAACCAATGTCAGAGATTTTTTTTTATTGAAATTCACTCTGAGCAAGGCCGAAAGCAGACCCTAAAAGGAACCAACTAACGACCACTTAATAGCAAAGAGCTACTAAAAGATGTAGTGCCAGCAACTGCACTCTAAGCGGAAAACATCCCAAATGGGACTGAACCATCATGGTAAAGTGCAGTGAGTGGTATCTGCCCTAGGCGATGGTAAAACCATATACCACTCGATGGTGAGAATAATCTAACAATTTTTATTCGAATATTCTCAATAGTGAGCATATCGAAATCTTTAAACATCTTTCTAACATATTCATGGTATTAAAACACAGATAGCAAAAATCATTCATGCTCAAGTGAAGGCAGTATTGGATTATGATCATTAGGGACATAAGAACAAAATACCCATAGCTACGTATTGAAAAGTTATCGTGAAAAATTACCAAATAGCCTAATAATTTTGAAATATTTTCTTCCAATGTACGAAACAAAAGAAATTCACATATGCGATGAATCTACTAGAATTACAACTAATTTTCTCAAAAAGCTTAAAATTGGTTCGAAATTCTTAAACTTACTTCCCTAATGACCATACATTTTTTCTAACTTTAGTCCAACATTTTAGCATTGTTCTTTAATGTGCATTTTATCATGAAGAATACGACACATAGTAGCATTTATTGTTCAAGTTCTGGAGATCCATTCACTGCTTTGTTTTCGTCTTTGTTAACAACGGGGTCGAATGTTGATACCTCGGTTGATTCAGGCAGTGTGAAACTAACTTGTTTGTCTCTTGGAGACTCTTTGGGACTTTTTTCTTCATCTTCATTGGTGACCGGAGTTGTGCTCAGTGGTGGTAGGAGTTTTCTGTTATCGTTTCCTATGTCAATATCTTTGAAATTGATTGATGATGCATTTGACATTTTTTTCATCCGTTTACAGCTCCGGAGATGTATAGGACTTTCCATTTGTCGTAGCGGCATTTCAAGCCAAGTCATGCTCGTGGTGCCATGTCGTCCAAGAGGTCGAAGCGGTAGTGCTGGAAGCCATCTATGTCTGATTGCATCATCAGATAAAATATCACCAGTTTCGCAGCGAGAAATTGTGCGTTCCTCGTCTATTCTTTGCCTCTCTTGAGCAAGAAGAGGGTCTTGGAGCCTCGGCGTTTTAACTTTCAGCAGAGTTGGGCTATCAGGATGTAGTAGGCACATCGGATCATATTCTTCTTTCGATATGACATCTAAGAAAACATCCCCTTTCTTATTTTTATATTTCAAATATTTTATATATTCCTCGCGTTTTTTCTCATCGAGCAACGGATACCCCGCTTCTATTTTATCTTGAATTTTGCGCCTCGTAGGTTCATATACACTTTCATGCCATTCTTTGTATAATAATTCCTTCCTTCTCAAATTCAGTAATTCAGTCTCTTTCAGGAATTCATCGACTCCTTGTACGAAATTTTCTTCATTTTTCAACACAGTCATGTACAACTGTCTTGATTCCAAGCTCTCGATGCTGTGGTTTTCTTGAATCCTTCGCAAAGATTTCTCGTTGATCCAATCCTCGATGTTTCGTACTTGTCCCAGACTTGAAACAGGGGAGCCGAGTCGACTCAGTCGAGTACTTGTTCGACTATGAGATTGCGCTGACAATCGAGTATTTGTTGGTACGTTCAGTTTCTCATGGTTTTGAAAATCAAGCAAAGGGTTCGAAGTTGAGTAAAACTTGATCGAACCCTTGGAACGAGCTCTGGTTACTTCCATGTTTCTGTCTTGTATTTTTATGAATCCTTGTTTTTACATGTCTATATTATGTCTGATATTATTTTCACTATAATATAAAAAAACAATTATTACTTAATATGGGCGCAATGGCCTGGTGGTTAAATATGTTGTCATCACAGGTTGAGGATGTCGGGTTCGTCGGGTCGGGTCCAGCTTGTTAATCCAAGCCCACCACTCAACACAGGGTGTAACAACTTGGGTAGGCTAAGCCAAACAGGAAAAGATCAAATCTTTCCAGCAAACCTAACCCTGTTCATATATAAGTGGCCGCTAGTGCAGAGCCTTGGGCAGGGTAACCCCTCTAAGTAGTGGCTATAAAAAATTAAAAAAAACTCCAAATGGTGAGGTTTTTATAAGATTCTAATATTAGGTGGTGAAATATTATTAAAAATATGAGGCTTTCATGCGATTAAACCCTGTCCGTGTATAAGTGGCCGCTAGTACAGGGCCTTGGGCAGGGTGATCCACTCCAAGTAGTGGCTATAAAAAATAAAAAAAATACTCAAAATGGTGAAGTTTTTATAAGATTTAAATTTTTGGTGGTGAAGTACAATTAAAGATATCAGGCTTCCATGTGATTAAAATGGTTCAGCAGTAAGACATAATCAAAGATAGTTAGATCAACTTCAGATCAGTGATGTCATTAAGTTACGCACAACTAAAGCTTTGATTGTTTGCAGATCTTTCCACAAAATATATGTCAAATATTTTTGCAGTTAGCTGTGGCCATTCCTTGTTTTCTTCGCAAGAGTCAGTAATATTTGATAGCGAATTGAAATTGTTGTAAATGAGTCAGACCAACCTCTGTGTCAAAAAAACATTTCAAAGTCACTGCCAACATCTCAAATTAATCTAAACCTGCAGATGACACTTAATTTACTAGATCAGCCTCCAAATAAGCATCCCATTAAATAACTAGCTTGCCACATTCCTGATTAATAATGCCCAATTGTACTGGAACATTTTAAATCTTACTTTATTCTATGTACCCCCTTCATTTCTCCACTTCTGATTGTGAGTTTTGCGTTTGCCTAGTTCTTCAATTTTTGATCAAATTAAAATATAGTCTATATCTGATACATTCTGTGCAAAACATTGCAAAACTGTGCAAAACATTGCTGGTGCAGAAAAAATATTCTTGCTTTTCTCTTTTATTCTAAACTGCATTTCTTTCGAATCATTTGGAAAAAAATATATCAATATTGAAAATTTAGACGAATACATCTGGCAACACAGTACTGTTCTGACGGGTTAAACGTGAAAAATATGCAACTTATGTAAGCGTGTATTGCAGTCTTAATGAATAAAACATTAGCGGAACAATGCACGATCTTGTCCAAGGGGCCGAAGAGAGCGCGTTAGTAGCCATCTATGTCTGATTGCATCATCAGATAATATATCACCTGTTTCGCATAGAGAAATTGTGCGTTCTTCATCAATTATTTGTCTTTCTCGAGCACGAAGCGGGTCCTGAAGCATCGACGTTTTAGCTCTGAGCAAAGTTGGGCTATCAGGATGTATAAGACACATTGGATCATATTCTTCTTTCGATATGACGTCTAAGAAAACATCCCCTTTCTTATTTTTATATTTCAAATATTTTATATATTCCTCGCGTTTTTTCTCATCGAGCAACGGATACCCCGCTTCTATTTTATCTTGAATTTTGCGCCTCGTAGGTTCATATACACTTTCATGCCATTCTTTGTATAATAATTCCTTCCTTCTCAAATTCAGTAATTCAGTCTCTTTCAGGAATTCATCGACTCCTTGTACGAAATTTTCTTCATTTTTCAACACAGTCATGTACAACTGTCTTGATTCCATGCTCTCGATGCTGTGGTTTTCTTGAATCCTTCGCAAAGATTTCTCGTTGATCCAATCCTCGATGTTTCGTACTTGTCCCAGACTTGAAACAGGGGAGCCGAGTCGACTCAGTCGAGTACTTGTTCGGCTATGAGATTGCGCTGACAATCGAGTATTTCTTGGTACGTTCTGTTTCTCATGGTTTTGAAAATCAAGCAAAGGGTTCCAAGTGGAGTAAAACTTTATCGAACCCTTGGAACGAGCTTTGGTTACTTCCATGTTTCTGTCTTGTCTTTTTATGAATCCTTGTTTTTACATGTCTATATTATGTTTGATATTATTTTCACTATAATATAAAAAAACAATTATTACTTAATATGGGCGCAATGGCCTGGTGGTTAAACATGTTGTCATCGCAGGTTGAGGATATCGGGTTCGTCGGGTCGGGTCCGGCTTGTTAATCCATGCCCACCACTCAACCCAGGGTGTAATAACTTGGGTAGGCTAAGCCAAACAGGAAAAGATCATATCTTTCCAGCAATCCTAACCCTGTTCATGAATAAGTGGCCGCTAGCACAGGGCCTTGGGCAGGGTGATCCACTCCAAGTAGTGGCTATAAAAAATTTAAGAAAACTCCAAATGGTGAGGTTTTTATAAGATTCTAATATTTGGGGGTGAAATATTATTGAAAATATAAGGCTTTCACGCGATTAAAATTGTATAGCAGTAAGACATAATCAAAGATAGTTAGATCAACTTCAGATCAGTGATGTCATTAACTTACGCACAACTAAAGCTCTCATTGTTTGCGGATCTTTCCACGAAATATATGTCAAATATTTTTGCAGTTAGCTGTGGTCATTCTTTGTTTCCTTCGCAAGAGTCAGTAATATTTGATAGCAAATTGAAATTGTTGTAAATGAGTTAGACCAACCTCTGTGTCAAAAATATATTTCAAAGTGACTGCCAACATCTCAAATTAATCTAAACCTGCAAATGACACCTAATTTACTAGATCAACCTCCAAATAAGCAACCCATTAAATAACTAGTTTGTCACATTCCTGATTAATAATGCCCAATTGTACTGGAACATTTTAAATCTTACATTATTCTATGTACCCCCTTCATTTCTCCACTTCTGATTGTAAGTTTTTGTGTTTGCCTAGTTCTTTATTTTTTGAACAAATTAAAATATAGTCTATATCTGATACATTCTGTGCAAAACATTGCAAAACTGTGCAAAACATTGCTGGTGCAGAAAAAATATTCTTACTTTTCTCTTTTATTCTAAACTGCATTTCTTTCGAATCATTTGGAAAAAATATATCAATATTGAAAATTTAGACGAATACATCTGGCAACACAGTACTGTTCTGATGGGTTAAAAGTGAAAAATATGCAACTTATGTAAGCGTGTATTGCAGTCTTAATGGATAAAACATGTGCGGAACAATGCACGATCTTGTCCAAGGGGTCGAAGAGAGCGCGTTAGTAGCCATCTATGTCTGATTGCATCATCAGATAATATATCACCTGTTTCGCATCGAGAAATTGTGCGTTCTTCATCAATTATTTGTCTTTCTCGAGCACGAAGCGGGTCCTGAAGTCTTGGCGTTTTAGCTCTGAGCAAAGTTGGACTATCAGGATGCATAAGACACATCGGATCATATTCTTCTTTCGATATCACATCTAAGAAAACATCCCCTTTCTTATTTTTATATTTCAAATATTTTATATATTCCTCGCGTTTTTTCTCATCGAGCAACGGATACCCCGCTTCTATTTTATCTTGAATTTTGCGCCTCGTAGGTTCATATACACTTTCATGCCATTCTTTGTATAATAATTCCTTCCTTCTCAAATTCAGTAATTCAGTCTCTTTCAGGAATTCATCGACTCCTTGTACGAAATTTTCTTCATTTTTCAACACAGTCATGTACAACTGTCTTGATTCCAAGCTCTCAATACTGTGGTTTTCTTGAATCCTTCGCAAAGACTTCTCGGTAATCCAATCCTCAATGTTTCGTACTTGTCCCAGACTTGAAACAGTTGAATCCAATCGACCCAATCGAGTACTTCTTTGACTGTGAGATTGCGCCGGCAATCGAGTATTTGTTGGTGCGTTTTGTTTCTCATGATTTTGCAAATCAAGCAAAGGAATTGAAGTTTTATAAACTTAATTGAACCCTTGGAAGAAGCTTTGGTCCCTTCCATGTTTCTGCTCTTTTTCTGATGAACACCTCGTTTTACATTTATTTTCTATGCTATTTTGTTAATAATAAATTTGAGCTATAAATGATAAACATACAAAATAGGTTAAAGAAACCCAGCCAGAGAAAGATGGCAAGTATGGAAAATGGGGAAAGGAACTGAGAAATACTTGAAGGGCTATCTCGCCAAATAACTTTCAGGTCTGCAAAGCTTGTCGTAATGTCGCCTCGCTTTGCTTATTTTAGAGATATTATTCTGGACTTTGTTCAAAGGAGCTTTTTGCTCTAGTTCTTCAAAATAAATCTTTAACCGACAGACCCCCTCGGCTGCCATTTTGCATCCATTCACTGTGCAAGTTCCACAGTATCACAAACCTGGTATATTATCGGGTGCCTTTATTTATCAGGTTCAATCTGTACTGTATACATATATATAAACGTGTTAGAACTAGGCTTCGGGCTATGCATTTCTAACTTACTTAACTCACTATTTTAATCTTGTGGGAGAGGAAAGCCAAGAATACGGCTTAATCATACTGCATATGGTGAATCACGACCTCTCCAGTTTCGTGCAGATACCAGTTCTGAATAGGGGTGAAGGTTTTCCAGCAGACCTCTCGCATATAATCACCTGCCCTCAAGAGATTCGAACCTACGTCATGAAGATATGAGACGCTCTACCGACTGAGCTAACCGCGGGCATCCGATTGACCTAACCGGGCATCCTTAAGGTAACTAATAAATTATTCCAATACAAATAAATAAATATTGCTCAATTAAAAGCGCCTGAAAGAATCGCACAGTAATCTCAAATCTTCGTGATAACATCTTAAATACCAAAATAAAATTATAAAAGCAAAACTCGTCGACAAGAAGTGAAGTGGCGTTCGATTAGGTACTTCCCCCAAGTAGTTGCCGTGACAACCAAACCAAAATTTAAAATATCCACTAACCGGCGCTAAAGTGTTATATCTTTTCAATATGGCACTTCTTGGTTAGCTTAAACATACAATATATACATAGTCAGCGCAGAATGCGTGAAAAAAAACTAATTAAAAATAGAGCAAAAATTCTCTGATGCCCAAAATTGATAAAAAATATAATTGCGTACTGTGGGCACACGGAAACTTGGTTGTTTTCTTATTTTCACCTAAAAGTTTATTCAAAATTGGGATTCATTTTTTGTTATTCTACGTTTTTGCGCTCCTAATTTTTCAGAAGAGTTTAGGAGATGAGGTTATGTGCCCGTTATAAGCCCGCCCCCTACCAACCTAGACCCTCTGGTTAGTTACTACATAAATCCTTAGTATAGGATATCATTTTTATCCTGCGGGAGAGGAAAGCCGAGAACACAGCTCAATCATATGGCGAACCACGACCTTTTCCAAATCGGGGTGAAGGTTTTTTTTGGATTATCGTATTTCTCATTTTTACTGTGCATGGACCCGGACCTTGCTTGAGATGCTGTTGGATGTAAGTCTTGCAATATGCTCACGAAGTGGTATATGGTTCTACCGTCGCTCTGGGCAGATAACACTTATTGCACTTTACCATAGCAGTTCAGTTTCGTTTGTAATGCAGTTGTTGGTATTGCATCTTATAGCAGCTCCTGGCTATTAAGTGGTCGTCATAGTTGTCTTCTTTTGGGCAGTGTTTTCGGCTTTTCTGGGAGTGAGTGCCAATAAAAAAATAACCTTGCAAATATTTCGGAAAAATAAAATGAGGTGACAAAGCCACCCATCTTCAACGGTGGATCCGACGATTGGATTCAAGAGAGCAAGACTCCAAGACTCTTAATCGAATACCAAATAGAGCATTGCAACTTGAAAAAAACGTAAACTTCATCCTTTATATTGTGCATGGAATCAGACCTAAAATAATTGAAGCATAATTTTCTTAAAAAAATGCACGTCAAATCTTTTCGTTAGAAAAAAAATATTATTCTTGGAGTTAAAACTACAATAAATGTAATAGAGCCCCGAAGTTTCTTCTTTTTTTTCAATTGTTTTCGTATTTGTTATATTATTTGTTGGCGTTCCAGTGCAACACGATAGAATTTTTGCAAAATTCTCATTTCCTGGCTCTGCTACCAGCAAAAGCGTGGATATGAAAACAATACAAACGACACTTCCTGGTAATTTACATTTTGAATTTAAATGACGCGTGATCACGCCCACAAGATCACCGAGGAGGCGATGTAGCTCAGGTAGGATGGCAAACCATTGTATTTAATGGAATAGGTGAGCAATTGGTGAAAACAGTGCGGCTCGGTGGTTTAGCTGGTTAAGCGCGATCGGAGTCAATGGTTCGAGGCTTAGCCTTTTTGCAATCGAGCGTGCACCTCAGCACGGCACTTAGGATATCAATTTTATCCTGCGGGATAGGAAAGCCGAGAAAACAGCTCAACCATATGGCAAACCACGACCTCTCGTGCAGATACCAGTTCCGAATCGGGGTGGAGGTTTTTGATTATCGTATTTCTCATTTTTCCTATGCATGGACTTGGTTGGTGGAGGAAGCCGTAAGCGACGCTTACGTGAAGCCCCGTGCATCGGCGAGGCGTCCAGCGGACCTCTCGAATATAATATAATCATCATCCCTCACGGGATTCGAACCTGCGTCATTACGATCAGAGATGCGTAGATCGAAGCGTATTCTCTACGCTTTACCGATTGAGCTGTAGCTGTATCCCCCCTCAGATTAACGGACAAGTCGTAAAAAATAATTCAATCCCCACTTCACTGAAAAAAATTGATGAAGATAAAATTATGTAGGACAATATTAAAATCTATGCGGACAGAATTCTTTTGGACAATAACAAGGAATGAAAATGCTGAAAACATACAATTTTATTGGTTTTTATAAAATCATTTCCCCGCTAATACATGCGGTCCATATTCGACACAACAGTTTTTTGTAATATTTAAATTCGTTGTGTCCTTAATCCAACCTCGTTAAAGCATGCGCGAGTGGGAGTGTAAAGAAAATATGTCATTTCCTTGTTATCTGTACTGTAGAAAAGTGCAATAAAAATACCAGTAATTTACAGTAATTGTATATATTTCCGAAATTCTGAACCTCCCCGTCGATGAGATTTATAACAAATATGGGCTGTTGATGGACGCGCCTCGTATAACACATCCCATCAACAGTCCATACATGACTGGTCAATGTAAAATTTAAAAAAAAACTGCAATTTTACTGTACTTTTATTGCATTGTGCGAAGAATTAGTATTTTTTTAATATATTCGATTCAGATTCGAATTCCAAATGATTCGGTTTTGCCCAGCCCTATATGTGAGGCAGAACCCTATTATCGGTTTTCCCCTTCCGTTTGGTCCCGCTTAAAGGACACCGGTAGCGGAAGTGGATGAGTCTGAACCCTCAATGCCAAATAGTAGGGATGTCGTCCCCAATGAAACCAATGGCTCTTCGCGCGTCTTCGGCGCAATTTTTCTATTTTCGGCTGTATACGTCTAAATTTTATAATTGTAATATGTTTTTTTCGGCTAAAATTTTGCTAGTGTTTCACAAATGACTTTCTTGTGCGCCGGAGGTGCGTGTGAAACTGACCATTTGCCATGTTTTCTATCAACCGGACCCCAATGTCGAGGACTGAATAGTTTTAATATTGCCATCACCCAGGGTAGATATCACTCACTTCACTTTATCATGATGGTTCAATTCCGTTTGGGATGTTGTCCGCTTAGAGTGCTGTTGCTGGTACAACATCTTTTAGTAGCTTTTTGCTATTAAGTGGTTGTCAGTTGATTTCTTTCCTTTTTTTTAATAAAAAAAATGTCAGGTGTATTTACTAAATTCAGAGCAACGACCGATATTGTCGCTTCAAAGCGACTGGAACCCTCGTTCATTGGATTATGAAAAGAATTTGCCAAAGCGTGTTAAAACTTGTGTTATATTACGGTAAGTTGACTATTTTATCAGCAACCGCGAGTAAATATTAATAATATCAGTGAAATTATATTTTGTCCCCAATCGTTGACGGCGAAAGATTTCAAGTTTTATAAGCATTTTATTTCGGCTAAAATTTTGACGTGTTTTTCAAGATTTTTGCGAGCATACGGCACTAATTTTCGTTAGTGCAATACTGCTAATTTACCTTTTTTTCACCAAGTTGAAACCATCCCCTCCCGCCGCGATGTACGAACATGTACCAAGTTTCAATTTTTTTATTCGGCTGACCTTCCTGTTACGTCGCGCATGTGAAGCTACGTCGTTTTCCGACCTTGAATGCAAACATTTTAAATTATTTGGTTGCTTGGTGAATTTTTATGATATTTTTTTTGCCGATTTTATTGCGTCGTTTCGTAAAATCAATACATATTTCGTTCAATGTTGCTTTAATTCCAAACAACGTAGTTTGGTTTTGTAACACTGACTCATATAGAGCAGTATCTTAAAACGGTTAGTTGTTTTTAATATACAGTATCATATTTGAAAAGTTTCAATACAAAATTATTTTATTGAAGATTCGATTCGAAAAAAAATCGCAGATATAAGCGTAGGGTGAAGCTGGCTGGGTGAAGCTGAACCGGTAAAGCGTTGGGAATATGCTTAGAGCTACGCATCTCTGATCGTCATGTCGCAGGTTCGAATCCCGTGAGGGATGGTAATTATATGCGAGAGGTGTGTTGGACGCCTCGCCGGTGCAGGGTGGTTCACGTAAGCGCTGCTTACGGCTTCCTCCACCAGCCAGGTCCATGCACAGGAATGCAATAATAATCAAAAAACCTTCACCTCGATTCAGAACTGGTATCTGCACGAGAGGTCGTGATTTGCCATATGGTTAAGCTGTATTCTCGGCTTTCCTCTCCCGCAGGATAAGAATGATACCCTATCCTAAATCTTTTTCAAACCCGGAACCGCCTGATGGTAAATGTCAATAGCAATCTTTGCAGCGTTGGTGCAACAAGTAGCCGGAACTGAACTCAATTTATGCACTCAACCTCAAAGTTTAATAACAAATAGTACTAATAGACACGTCGATATCAACTGGATACTAAAGTATGATAGTTGTTGGTCGGATGATAAAGTTGTAGTGTTCAAGCTAGCTTACATGAGGATAAAACCGTACAAAAGTTGCCGTGGCTTTCTCGGTATATCAGGTAGGTCTGAATTAATTTGATACAGAAAGTTAAAGCCTAGGGGAGTCCTAACAATCGATTCGAAGCACTGATTATTCGAATCAATTGTGAACCGGCCATAGGAACAAACCCCCCCCCCCAATGAAGTGGGATTTTTATTTTTAACGATAAAATGCAATCGATTTTGCTCAAATTTGATAAAAATCGGTGGATTTTTCGTTAAAATAAAAATTTTCTTTCTCAAACCGGATTGTTATTGAAAATACATCGCTTTAAAGTTTGTTTTTAAGCCAATATTTGTAATTCGTAACTGTGAAATTCTTAATTATCATGGAAAGGACAAAGCGAAATTTGGCAGAAATAAAAAATATTTTTATTGCATTTTGCCGGTAAAATATAAAGATTCCACTTCATTTTGCAAGTTTTATTCCCTATGGTCGATTCACGTGATATTCAAAGCAACTGTGCTTTCACTGCACTACTGACAGCGCGGGGATGGCTGGTATTGGAAATAAGAATCAAAGAAGAATAAGATATAAAGTACAGCGTGATCACGATATGATGTGGTGAATAGCGACCAAAAAAATAACCAAGTGAATAGAAGAAGCCCAACGTAAAATATAAAACCAGCAACTGCATTCCAAACAGAGAAAATGTAACACGAAATTGAGACGATATAGTAGAGTGAATGGTATCTGCCCCGGGTGTTGGCAATACCATCTACCTCTATTTTGTTTTTATTTAATAACCTATTGAAGCGCAATCCTTATTTCTTTCAGCGTTTCTCAATAACACGGACATTTGTGCTTATCCTCGAAATATGTGCTTCGTTTTCACCTCACGCGTGTCTCGTTTCATTGATGATTATAACGTTATTTCCGGGTGCAACGAGGTCTTTTGGTCCAACTTAAATGATTCAGCACCTATCACCATTGCGTACAAAACTGCAAGCTGGGTGAAGAATAGGTGGCAAAAGTTCACAATTGAAGTCGTTTATGCAACTGCTTATAAAACAGGTCAGTAGCGTTATTTGAAATCTTTAAAAAATGGATATGACGTCATATCTATCCTGCGGGAGAGGAAAGTCGAGAATCCGCCTTAAGCATACACTACAACAATGGCATACATCAGTTCAAAACCGAGTGGAGGTTTTTAGCTTATCATATTTTACATTGTGATAGAGAAAGCGGTAAACGGTACTTGCGTGAACCATCGCGCATGTTAATAGAGGCGTCCAGAAGACCTCTCGCGTTGGTGAAGTTGAGGGGTCGGAGATACGCTTCGAGTTAAACGCATCTCAGATCGCCATGACGGAGGTTCGCATCCCCTAAGGGATGATGATTATATGCGTGAGATGTGCTGGACGCCTTGGCGGTGCGCAGTGGTTTACTGCTTCCTCCACCAACCATGTTGCAGAAGAAATAAATTTGATAGGCCTAAGATTTCAACTCTTATTTCGTAAATGCTGGTGTTTGCACAAGGGTTCGTTTTCCCCATAGGGTTAAGGCGTATTTTCGGCTTGCCACTCTCACGGAATAAAATTGTAATTCTGTCCATCTCGGACTGTCTTATATAAAATAATAATATTACACATTTGTTTGTAGTTGACGAAACCGACAAAAATACGACTCCGACAACAACTCTCTTGGATCAAAGGAAACAAAACGTTAATTGTGACCGCACTGTTATAATCGTGTTTGGCGTTTTGCTCAGTGTGGTCTTGCTTACTTTACTGGTTGTTATCATAAGGTATGTTATTGATACTGATGGCAAAAGGGGGAGGGGGGGACATGTCACTCTCAAGTTTTGAAGCCAGAGGAGGGGAAGTCCGCTGTTTTTCATTTTGCCTGTGTCTCCCATTATGATGTCATAATTAATCTAGAGAATTTTCCAAATTTTGCCTCCCTCCCCCGTTTTCAAGGTTCTGGATACGTTAATGCATATTTTTATATAGGTGTCAAAAGATCAGCCGTGAAATTAAGTTATACAAAATAGCTCGGAATACGGAGAATTTTTACAAAAAGAACGAACAAGTTACAGTGAGAAACTTCGGCGCAAATACGGAGACCGATAAAGTAGAAGAGTGTACATCAACTTATTCCGTTGTAGATATAGAGACTGGTAATAATGATCGAAACTGTGAACGTGAAATCGTAGTCAACCAGCTCTACGATATGTGTAAACGTGATGTCACTGAGAGCCGAGATAGTTTTGAAGATACGCATGGAAAACGTGTGAATTGAAACTACATTTTCTTCAAGTCTGTTTATGTTAATATTAACTTAGTAATTCGTAACTGTATATTTCTTTGTTTTAATAATGGGCGGAATTCGTAACAGTAAAAGTGTTTTTTTTACATAGAATTGATGATTCGATCCGTTTCGAATAAGATCCCGAATAAGATTCGGTTTGTCCAGCCTAAGGTATTACACCTCATCAGGTAAAGTGTAGCGTTCTGGGTAAAATTCAATTCCAATTACAGAGTTTATCGACTTAATTTTCAAAGTACTTTTACCTAGTTTCACGGATATATGATTTACCTAGTCTACCTTTTACCGAGTTTTGTGTTTGAAGTTTTACTAGGTAAAAAAGGGAATTTTACCTAATTTTTAACTGGGTAAAGGAAAAAAAAGGATTCGGTAGCTAGATCGAAAAAGTAGGTACATAGCATGAAGAAACACTGTTCGTTGTTAAAATGTTTATGAAACCGATAATTCCGTGATTTCAATTGTCAGATCTATTAAAAATGTCTGAAATGCACCAAACCGACGATTATGGTTTACATGGTTTATAATATAGGTCCTACTAAGTTTTAAAAGTGAACTAGGTTACCTAGTAATACTTCGCCTAGATTTCTGGTTTACTCGTTTTTCTTTACGTAGTTTATGTGATAACTAGTTTACCATCACTAGTTAAGCGGCAGCTTAGAGTAAAGGTTGCGCTATACGTTTGAGTAGGTTGCGTTTTTTTTTTTTTTTTGTTTTCTTTTACCCTTGCGTTTTACGCAAGCGCAATGCTCTGCATGCATTTCCTTAGATTTTTCAAAGAAACAGAACGGTTTGTTATGTTTGTTTTTTGCGTTTGTTCTTTGTAGGCATGTGAACACTATTAATACAAAGCAATACAGGCGTGTATTGGCGTTTTTATTTTATTACCCGAAACGTAATGCAACGCATCGGTAAGACAACTTCACGTGTATTGTGACCTTAACAAGGGAAGGATGCATCTTCCCACGAGCAGCCTCAAAAAATTGTATCGAAATAAAAAAAAAATCTGTATATAACTTTTGTAAATATACAAAATACTTTTTGTACTAGCGTCTGTCCTTCAAATGTAATCCACGTAGCTTATAAAAGGCACCAGCAATGGCCTCACCCCCACTCGAGTTTTCAGGCCCAAATAATAACCACTATTTATATATGGACATTATTTGTGCATGAGTAATTTTGAATTTATTCCATTTGCTCTGAGTTCATTATATAAAGTACTAATATGTGCAGTGAACTGAGATAAACCATTTGGTCCAGGGCGTTTCCACGCCTATTTGAAAATTCTTGCTACCACGTTAAGATCACAATAAACGTGGAGGTATCTCACCGATGCGTTGCATTACGTTTTGGGTAATAAAATAAAAACGACAATACACGCCTGCATTGCTTTACGTTAATCGTGTTCACAAGCGCAAACGCAAAAAAAACGAAACAAGCACTTTGCGTCGGCTTTCATAGCAAACCGTTCTGTTTCATTGGAAAACATAAGTAAATGCATGCAAAGTATTGCGCTTGCGTGAAACGCAAGGGTAAAATAAAACAAAAGAAGAAAAAACGCAACCGACGCAAACGTGTAGTGCGACCTTATACAATACAATGTGAAATGTATATGTTTTTCAATGTTTTTTTTTTTTCATTTCCACTTATATTTCACTTTAATTCCCTTTGTTTTAAGTAGGTAGCGGACCTGCGTCGCACTTTGTGTTTTAGGCCAAACAGGTTTTATGGGTGCAGCCAGTCTCATAATCATAATGTTTTTTTATTATTGTATATTGATGCTGTATTTATTTCAAGACGAATAAACATATAATCATAGAAAAACGCCTAAAAATTTCCGCAAGTCTTCGGCGCACTTTATTATACACTTAGGATGTTTTTTTTCATTTAGATCTTTTCACCTTATCGAACATTAAAATATTAAAATTGTGACGTCATAACTTTGACGTTTAAATTTATCCCCCAAACGGGAAATATCTGGATCCACTTCTGTCTGTTTCCCACTAAGAAGTCAAAGAAGCGTACAAATACTATTCTACCTCAGAAACGATACTTCAGTTCAAAGATGAAACAAAGAAAACATTTTATTTACATTTGATATTCGTCCTTGAACTAACGATACAACGGAAGCGTCTCAATAAACAAATATTCGATGTATCGTTTATTCAAGGACCAATATCAAATGTGAACACATATTCGTTAAAACGATTTCTTTGTTTTATCTTTCCAATGATGTGTCGTTTCTAAGGTTTTAAAATTGAAATACCACAATATTTATCCGCCTCCGCGTCTCTTACTAATTAACAATATAGAATAACCTCATTAGCAAACACTCCAAATGTGCTCGCGTCGTTGGAAACAGACTAACCAACATATCATCCAAACCGTCACGTGAAATAGAGAGCCGACTAGATATTTTTTCTATGCGATTTCGAGATTTTTCTTTGTTGAGCTGTACTTCTACCCGACTAGCTCAATTGGCAGAGCGTTGGAATGCACTTTGAGCCCGAAGTAGGTTCGATTGCGAGAGATCTGCTGGACGCCTCGCCGGTGCACGGTGGATCACGTAAGCGATGCTTACGGCTTCCTCCACCAACAAGGTCCATGTACAGGAAAAATGAGAAATACTATAGAAATACGAAAATCCAAAAAAGCCTTTACCCCGATTCGAAACTGGTATCTGCACGAGCGGTCGTCCGCCATATGGTTAAGCTATATTCTCGGCTTTCCTCTCCCGCGGGATAAAAATGATATCCTATCCTTCATTTATGAAGCCACTTCTTGGAGTGGATGCCTCTCCGATGCATGGTGTTTCACGTAAGCAATACGTACGGCTTCAGCCACCAATCAGGTTCTTGCAGAGGTAAAATGGGTAAATATCTTTAGCGAAAAATTTCATTCCGACTTGGAAACTGGTGTCTGCACGAGAGGTCGTGGTTGGACATATAGGTAAGCCGTATTCTCGGCTTTCCTTTTTAGCAGGATGAGAATGAAAACTTATCTTATCTATATTGATTGAGTAGATTCGGGGATACCGCCCCTCTGCCCCACCCCCCAAAATCAGCCCTATAAAACCTAAAAAACGCGTTCAAATTCAAGGAAAAAGCCAAAAAAATTGTGCCCCAACGTCTTGCATTATCACGTATAGTTTAAGATGGCTCAAGTCGTTAACTCGAGTTTTTTCACTTTTCAAGCCTAACAACATTGTTTTACTGAACAATTTCGCGCCTTCGGTGCAATACTTTATTTTCCTCAATCAGCCGTAAAAGTGCATGTTTTATTTTAAAAATTTCGCCTTCAACGCACATTATGAATTTGACCACTAAATTCACCCCACACAGGGGAATTTCTATATTCAATACTGCTTTTTTCGTCTGTGGCTTTTCTCTCTCGAACGATACTTAAAAGAGCGGCGTCGCAGGCATGACGTTACTTGCTCATGGAGGAGGGTCTGTACTGTATTTTATCGACACGGAATTAGGGCTGGGCAACTCGATTCGTTGATTCGAAGCACAATTGATTCGAATCAATCACGAATAATTCATAGGAACAAAAACTTATTACATGAACTAGGATTTTCATTTTTAACTACAAAGTGCAATCGCTTTTGGCCCAATTTAACCAAAATCGATTCGATTCCGTTGTTATAATATGGAAATCGATGCCATCAGTGTGAATTGAAAATACACTACAAACTATAAATTTCCCCGTTTTTACGATGTCGACAAGTCATAATAGTAAAAATTGGATATTTGTCATATATATAGAATTATAAAATATTCGAATTCCACGTGATTCGGTTTTGCCCAGCCCTACACGGAATATGAGTGATCTTTTTATCCTAAAAACTGTTGGCATTTTAGCCGCAATAGGGGTGGGGGTGGTAACGTTGTCAGCAGTTTATGTAGCTCGTGTTGAAGCTGATACCAAGTGTAAGTACAGTCATTAATATAATTTCAAATCCGATCTCAGGTCATGTAATTTCGAATCGAATCTTTCCCATTCTATTTATATGCGTGCAAATACTTTTCTATTTGACTTATGAAAACCTCAGAAACGACACTTCAATTCCATGATGAAACAAAAAAAAACATTTGTAACAAATTTGTATTTACATTTGATATTCGTTGTGATTCTAATTGCTCAATCGATGATGTGCAAACGATGTTTTATTTTTGCCAACGTTTCGAATGTCTATACAGACGTTCTTCATCGGGGCAATGGAATAAGTCATCGACAATACTATATACTGCAAAGGCGGACGTTCTAAAATAAGCTAGTAAATAAAAGATAAAATATTCTAATATATTTGATATTCGTTCTTGAGCTATACAAAACAACGAAAGCGTCTCAATAAACAAATTTTCGTTGTATCTTATATTCAAGGACCAATATCAAATGTGAACGCATATTCGTTAAAACGATTTCTTTGTTTTATCTTTCCACTGATGTGTCGTTTCTAAGGTTTTAAAATTGAAATACCACAATATTTATCCGCCTCCGCGTCTCTTACTAATTAACAAAATAGAATAACCTCATTAGCAAACACTCCAATTGTGCTCGCGTCGTTGGAAACAGACTAACCAACATATCATCCAAACCGTCACGTGAAATAGAGAGCCGACTAGATATTTTTTCTATGCGATTTCGAGATTTTTCTTTGTTGAGCTGTACTTCTACCCGACTAGCTCAATTGGCAGAGCGTTTGCACTTTGAGCCCGAAGTAGGTTCGATTCCGGTGCGGTATAGTGTTTATTTATAAATATATATTTTCTTTTCATAGAAATTCAAGAACTGAACAAGGCCAGAAACAGCGCCTAAAAAATAACTGACAGCCAAACAGCTACTAGACAAAGTAGTTAGTACCAGCAACTGCACTCTAAGCGGCAAACACCCCAAACAGAACGCTTCGAGCTACGTATCTCTGATCGTCATGACGCAGGTTCGAATACCGTGATGGGATGATGATTATATGCGAAAGATCTGCTGGACGCCTCGCCGGTGCACGGTGGATCACGTAAGCGCTGCTTACGGCTTCCTCCACCAACCAGGTCCATGCACAGGAAAAATGAGAAATACTATAGAAATACGAGAATCCAAAAAAGCCTTTACCCCGATTCGAAACTGGTATCTGCACGAGAGGTCGTGATTCGCCATATGGTGAAGCTATATTCTCGGCTTTCCTCTTCCGCGGGATAAAAATGATATCCTATCCTTTATTTATAAAGCCACTTCTTGGAGTGGATGCCTCGCCGATGCATGGTGTTTCACGTAAGCAATACGTACGGCTTCAGCCACCAATCAGGTTCTTGCAGAGGTAAAATGGGTAAATATCTTAAGCGAAAAATTTCATTCCGACTTGGAAACTGGTGTCTGCACGAGAGGTCGTGGTTGGACATATAGTTAAGCCATATTCTCGGCTTTCCTTCTTAGCAGGATGAGAATGAAAACTTATCTTATCTATATTGATTGAGTACATTCGGGAATACCGCCCCTCTGCCCCACCCCCCAAAATCAGCTCTATAAAACCCAAAAAACGCGTTCAAATTCAAGGAAAAAGCCAAAAAAATGTGCCCCAACGTCTTGCATTATCACGTATAGTTTAAGATGGCTCAAGTCGTTGACTCGAGTTTTTTCACTTTTCAAGCCTCACAACATTGTTTTACTGAGAAATTTCGCGCCTTCGGTGCAATACTTTATTTTCCTCTATCAGCCGTAAAAGTGCATGTTTTATTTTAAAAATTGCGCCTTCAACGCACATTATGAATTTGACCACTAAATTCACCCCGCACAGGGGAATTTCTATATTCAATACTGCTTTTTTCGTCTGTGGCTTTTCTCTCTCGAACGATACTTAAAAGAGCGGCGTCGCAGGCATGACGTTACTTGCGCATGGAGGAGGGTCTGTACTGTATTTTATCGACACGGAATTAGGGCTGGGCAACTCGATTCGGTGATTCGAAGCACAATTGATTCGAATCAATCACGAATAGTTCATAGGAACAAAAACTTATTATAGGAACTAGGATTTCCATTTTTAACTACAAAGTGCAATCAATTTTGGCCAAATTTGACCAAAATCGATTCGATTCCGTTGTTATAATATGGAAATCGATGCCATCAGTGTGAATTGAAAATACACTACAAACTATAAATTTCCCCGTTTTTACTATGTCGACAAGTCATAATAGTAAAAATTGGATATTTTCATATATATAGAATTATAAAATATTCGAATTCCATGTGATTCGGTTTTGCCCAGCCCTACACGGAATATGAGTGATCTTTTTATCCAAAAAACTGTTGGCATTTTAGCCGCGAGTGCAATAGGGGTGGTAGCGCTGTCAGCAGTTTATGTAGCTTGTGTTGAAGCTGATACCAAGTGTAAGTACAGTCATTAATATAATTATTTCAAATCCGATCTCAGGAATCGAATCTTTCCCATTCTATTTATAATAATTCGTAGAAAATGACTCGTGAGAAGGGGGCGATCCCTTTGAGGTTTCGGGCATTAAGAAGGAAGGAAAGATCAAATCTCACCGGCACTTCAAAGTACAGGACCTTTGTAAGGGTGGTCCACTCCAAGAGCTAGCTATAAATACAAAAAATTGCCATCAAAATGCGGCAATTTTACTGCATTTCCGTTACAATGAATACTAGAAAACTTAATCCTAAAAATTATGCGAACTAATCAGGTACGGTCATGCTCTCAACCTATAGTCGTAATGCCTGGTTAGCTCAATCGGTAAAGCGTTGGGAATACGCTCCGAGCTACGTATCTCTGATATTCGAACCCTGAATAGGATAATTAATTATATGCAAGAGGTCTGCTGTCAATAGGGCTGGGCAAAATCGAATCACTTGAAATTCGAGTCTGATTCAAATATTTTTTCCGAATGGGATCAAATCACTCATTCTTTGTAAATAACAAATATCCCATTCTCACTAATATAACTTGTTCCCATTGCGAACATTGAGAAATTTATGGTTTATGGTGCATTTTCAATTCACACTGAGAGCAACAATTTTCATGTTTTAACGACGATATATAATCAATTTTAGTCAAATTTTACCAAAATCGATTGCATTTCGTCGCTAAAAATGAAAATCTTAGTTCACTTAACAAGTTTTTGTTCCTATGAACGATTCACGATTGATTCGTATATATTGTGTTTCGAATCGATTCGAATCACGGAATCGAATTGCCCAGCACTATCTGCCAAGCACGTTCGTTCACTTAAGCTTTCTTCGCCAACCAGTTCCACGCGCAGGAAACGGAAAGAGTTGTTAATCCATAACTTTCGCCCTGATTCGTAACTCATGTCTGCACGAGGGGTAGTGATTCGCAATTCATTAAAACGTATTCACCATTCAGATCGGAAACTCGATCAAGACAACCATTTCAAGCCAAAAATGGCCGAAATCGCACACGAGTTGACGATTCGAGCCGAGAATAATAGACAAGAGGAGGAAGTGTACAAAACAACCTTAAAATGCTTGTAAGTCATTTCTTTTTGCTCCAAGTCTGCTATGAGCAAGTTCGAAAGCGGCGCCCAAAAGAATCAATTAACAACTAAAGCTGGGCAAAGCCGAATTTTTTGGAATCCGAATCTGATTCGAATAATTTTTTCGAGTCGGACCAAATCATGTTTATAAATTTATAGTTATGAATTTACTGTTACTAGCATAAACAAACTTGGAGCAAATGTATTTTCAGTTCAATCTCTATTAGGGCTAGGGAAAACCGAAGCATTTGGAATCCGAATCTGATTCGAATAATGTTTTTCGAAGGGATCGAATCACGAATTCCATGTGAATAACAAATATCCCATTGTTAGTATAAAATCAAAAAATCAAATAAAAAAATTGATAGTTTGTAGTGTTTTTTCAAATCCCTCTACATTGTCTAAGAGCAAAAATTTCCATATTTTAACGGCAAAATGCTACCGATTTTGGTCAAATTTTACCAAAATCGATAGCATTTTACAGTTAAAAATGAAAATTTTAGTTTATTTAGCAAGTTTTTGTTCCTACGAGCGACGTATGATTGATTCGAATAAATAGTGCTTCGAATGGCCGAATCGAATTTCCCAGCCCTACTTTCTTTATTATAAAGAAGAAACTCTTAATATTTTAGCGGAAAAATACAATTGATTTTGGTCGAATTTGGTTATAAAAAGACTCCGATTTAAATAAATAGTAAAGCACAGAGTTTTACTATTTCTACACCTGTTAATAAAATACCAAATTATTAATTTTAAAAAAGAAATAAACCAATCGTTGTCTACAGAATTGCTTTTTTTATGTTACAGGCTAGAAGCTGGATGTGACCCCGCCAAAGCAGTAGAATTAGCTGAAAGATCGATTAACAAGATTAAGAAATCCTAAACTCAAATGTCTCTCATTAAAATGAACTTAATTTCACAGTATGCAATAAACAATGTTTACTAATATATCTGGTTACCGAGATTTTTTTTCGTCTTGACATTCCATCCCGTGTGGAACCTATGAGGAACCGGTGAGGTTATCGAGCATAGTCCAAAGGCCTTTCCCCGTTCGTCAATCTTGGCCATACTTCGCTGGGGTTCGAACCCGCGGCATCTGCTAGGTGTTACGTTCGCCAGCTATTGCCTGTTTCATCGCACCGCCGCGGCGCAAAAAACTTGTGTTTGCGTGAGTTCCATCAGTAACTCATACTTGCACAGTGTGTGTATATTTAATGGACCTTTCCCTGACCTTTGAACCCAATAATAATAATAGCCTTCACCTTATTGGGGGGGGCGGTGTTTTATTGGGTATATTGAGAATATTAACGAGTTTTGCTGCGTAAAGCTCGGCGAATCGGATTTGAAGCAAAAATTGATCTGAACACCCAGTCTATAATATTGATTTCTTTCTTGGGTTTGGGAATTTAACAGCAAACTGAGTAAGCAAATAATAAATACATTACGGTAAATCAACTTAGTTCATATACCTTTTTATGATGATTGAATGATTTATAAACAAATCCACTAAAATTAAATCAAAATACTAAAACGACGACGTGGTTACAAGGCAGCCTGAAAATCTATCATAGCGAGATGTTAAATTTCAAAGCCGAGGCGCAGACTACCTTGACTTTGCTTGACAAAATCCGAATCAATTACGTACCGAGAGCAGGCGAAAATTTTTTATTGTAAAATGTCGACATTTTGGGTCAAATATGGACCAGACCGCACATAAAAGCAACTTTGCGTCGAAAGCGCGCAACAATTTGCTTATTTTGTTGAACTTAAAAAAATGTCCGTCAGCTGTATTCCTATTCTCAAAACTTAGGGAGGACAAGGCCCTCGGTTCTACCGCCAGTACGTAAAAGCACTGACAAACGTGACGCGTTAAGGACTCCCCAAAAATTGGTTTAGTTCACATAGAAATTATTAGCTTGTGCCGCTAGGATGAGACTTGATTTTTAACCTGTGGGAGAGGAAAGCCGAAATACGGCTTAACCATATGGCGAACCACAACCTCCCGTACAGATACCAGTTCCAAGTCGAGGTTTGAGGTTATTTGCTTTTCTGAGTGCAGTTCGTGGTATCATCGAAATCATTATAAAGGTCACAATACACGTTCGTGTAGGTTGCGCTTTTTGTCAGGTTTGTTTTATTTTAACCTTGCGTTTTACGTCAGCGCAATGCTCTGCATGCAGTTCCTTGTGTTTTGCAATGCGACTGAGCAGTTTGCGATGGAAGTTAACGGATGGCGCTCTTCGTTGCGTGCGTTTGTGCTTTTGTGGTGAATACCATCAACGCAAAGCAATGCAGGCGTGTATTGCAGTTTTTATTTTGTTATACACAAGGCAATGCATCGGTCAGTCAACTTGACGTGTACTGTGGCTTTTAATTTCATGCATACCTTCTAGTGATTCTTACGGCACATTGGAACAATTAGGAAGCTTATATCTGTGACATATATAGGGCTGGGCAAAACCGAATCATTTGGAATCCGAATCGGATCGAAGATTTCATAAAAAATAACAAATATCCATGTTCCGTGTTATGTACTCATTCGTTTTGCTCATGATGGAAGGATGGTTATACATAATCATCAGCGTATTTAGGGGGTCTTGTTTCTTGCGGCGCTCAATATGCCGTTATATTTTGACTCCGAAAATTGCCCTCGCCTCACACAGTTCTGAATATGCCATTTTGATTGTACTCTGAGCAAGGCTGGGAGCACCGCCCGAAAGGAACCAACTAACGGACAATTAAAAGCAGAAAGATGTGGTACCAGCAACTGCACTCTAAACGGAAAACATCCCAAACGGAACCGCCACAGTAAAGTACAGTGAGCAGTATCTGCCCTGGGCAATGGTAAAACCACCTACCACTTCTTTCCTTCCTTTTAATCGCCTCTTACAACACGCAGAAAATACGTTAGGACTATTCTAAAGTCCGTACCGGTACCTCTGTTTATTCTATTTTATTATATTGCCTCGACTGGTGTCTGTGTTGAATTTTAGAATACCAACACCAATGTGCTTGAATGCTATGTGGTAAATGAGAGTGTTAAAATATTTTCTTGAAAAGTGTCATCATTTGTAAGTGCAAAGATTATTATAGTTTATTACAAATTTTTTCTTCATATATATTTGGCAGGAATGGGTGATAGTAGACTTTGATGACCAACTGGTCGTATCGCCATTCCCCGTCTCTACCGAAATACATATGCTGTGTATCTACATACATGATTGTTAATTGCATACTGTGAAATAAAAAGTTCATTTCATATTAATGTATTACATTTCTGGTTGACAAAATCATAAATTCTCTCTCCCTCTTGTACTCAACAGGGCCCATTCAGTAAATTATTTTCTGATGTGATATCGTTCTTCTGAGGAGCAAAGTGGCCTAAGAGGAAATTCTATAGGTTTGCTATATTTGTTTCATTTTTTAGCTGCTCGTTTGTCCAGGGGATCATGCCGAACAAGGTCTTCTCCCAGCAGTCATAGATGAAACGGTCTGGTGTTGTTGGAAAGACGTCATCTTCCCGGTTCGGCAGATCCTTCCCAAGTAACGCCTACATTTACACCCTGGATTAAGTGGTGGGAATGAAGAGGTCACACTCGAACCTATGATCTTCAACATGCGATGCAAACATGCTAACCACTAGGCCATCACGCACACTATTAGGTTCCGTTCAAAGTGTAGTTTCTGGTACTACATTTTTTAGTAGCTCTTTGCTATTGAGTGGCCATTGGTTGGCTCCCTTTGGGAGCTGCTTCCAGCCTTGCTCAGAGTGAATTTCAATAAAAAATAAAAAAAATTACACGCTAAAACCAGATCTCAATGTATTAAGTTCATCTTTCAACCTATAATTCACCTTTTTTTCAAATAAATTACATTTTCAATCCACAACTACATTTATTTATAAAAAAAAATTTTAAATAATGAAAATAATCAAAACTTATGCATGTTATGTACTTAAGCTTCTTAGTCAGGGATCGCACAAACTTCAAAAAGAAAAATCGTTTTGCCAAGAGCTTAAGAATTGCAATAGACGTAGGAATTCAAGTAGAAATTACATAGTGCCGTTGGGATGTGATAGAATTTCATTTTTTAACCTGCAAGAGAGTAAAGCCGAAATGCCATATTGGCAAACCACAACCTCTCGTGCAAATACCAATCCAAGGTCGAGATTTGAGGCTTTCGCTTATCCGCTTTTACTGAAAAGGATTCTCGTTGACAATTTTTTTTTCAACTTTCAAGTGGAGTGAGTTGTATCATTAAAACCACTATATTAAGGCCGCTATACACGTTCGCGTAGGTTGCGGTTTTGGTCACGTTTGTTTTAATTATTTAACCTTGCGTTTTACAACAGCGCAAAGCTCTGCATGCAGTTTCTTACGTTTTCCAATGAAACAGAACGGTTTGCTATGCAAGCTAACGCAGAGTGCTCGTCTCTTTAAGTGCGTTTGTGAATATAATCAACGCAAAGCAATACGGGCGTGTATTGCCGTTTTTATTTTGTTATCCGAAACGCGACAAAATGCATCGGTTAGTCAGCTTGACCTGTATTGTGGCCTTTAATTTCATGCATCTCTTCTAGGTATTGTTACGGCACACAGGAAAAATTGGAACAATTCTAAAGCCTAGAGAATGAGAATTAAAACATATGAGTACGAAAAATGCATTTTCTCGAATTTTCAGCAAAATTAACAATAAAAAAATGGTTTTATGGCTTCTTTGTGCATTAATGGAGGTTTACAAAAAATACAGAAAACGGTAAAAATTTGTACAAATGCTAAAAATTTGAAGAAAATAGTACGAGCTAAACTGTGTAATAATATTGATAAAAAAGTTATGAAGAAGAGTTTTTTTTTTTTTTAAAAATATCGATAATTTAGGTGAAAATCCTGAATATTGAATTAGAAAAAACATGCTGGTTTATTTCGCTAATAGAAAAGCAAGCGCAGATTATTAAAAAAACAGAGTAAAACCAAACTTTGTATTACAGTTAGGGGGAATTGAATATCTGTTTAATTAGGAATTGAACCGAAAATTTTTTATTAATTTAATCAGAAATATTATAATTAACAAACAAAAACATTTTCTGAAAAAATTGTCAAAAACACCAAAATTGACATCTAATTTCTAAAAATATATTTTCGAATCTGGTGATTTTGGTGGTGTCTCTGTAGCAGAGTAGCTGGCAAGCAGCACAGAGTTTGAAAATATGGATAAAATGTAAAATTGCTAAAAAATTAGAAATTTATTTGTTTAAAAAAACAAAAAATTCAAGTTATAAAACATTTTATCAGAATCGAGCCAGGTTTTGGGTAATTTTTTCTCATTAGCAAATTTCCTAAGCATTACGCTGCTGAATACAAAACAAGTACCGTACACAATAAATCAAAAAATGCTTCAAATTTTAAAATTAAAGGCAAAAGTATAATAAAATCACAAAGCTACAAAAAAAATTGAAATATTTACAAAAAAATATGGAGACACCTTGGAATTGGAACGTTATAACTTAAAAACTTGGAAAGCTCAATGAAGTCATGGAACTCGAAGGATATCTTGTAAAAAAAATTTGGAATATTAATGTCTAATATGCTCCAAAAATGTCATTTTATCTCATCACAAATATTTCATTCAGATGTCTGAGTCGACATTCTATCACTCTGTATACAACATATCTTGACGTCGAAAAGAGCGAGCATTAATGCAATTTAGAAGCAGCGTTTCTAGAGGCAAATTCTTGTTCTAGATTTGGCGAGAACAGGAGTATCTTCATATAGCAACAACCTGAGCTTTTTATTGAGCGAGCGAAAATATTGGAGCAGTTTGATTTCTAGAAAAACATTTTATAATCGATGGGTCAAAAAATCGCAAAATCACATCTTATTTTAGTGAGCAACGCCCCATATTGGTAACCACTTACAAACAAGTGCTTTCATGTGTTATGTTTTGAAAGTATTACTGCCTTCTTGTGACTATTTATTCTTCCATCTCGTTATTCTTAGGGAATCAAAATCAATAAAGGAAACTATCAAGCATATTTGTTATGCAATGGCTAGAAATTGGACAATTACAGTTTGTTAAAAAAGAAAAATGTGTATGGACAATAGCAAACATTTTAATGAGATTTGATTAGGAGTCATGAAACAATGCAGAATCATGTGTTATGTTTTCAAGGAATTCCTGCCTGTTTATGACTATTTATTTTTCCTTCTTGAAATTCTCAGGCATCAAAAAATTTTCCAAAAGGGAAAAAATCAAGCATTTTTGTGATGCAATGGCTAGAAATTGGGCAATTTACAGTTTGCTAAATAAAGAAAAAAAAAATGTGCGATGCTGATAATTTTTTTGAAATTTGAAGTCATGAATCATCGCAGAGTCTGGCAAGATAGTTTAGAAGGTAATCACAATTGTTTATAAGTTATGTATGCTCTTGGTCGGGTTAACTTGGGACTAACTACTTATCCTTATCCTATGCCTTTGTGTAAGTGGACCCGTATGCTAAAAGCATGGATGCTATAGAAAGAGAATGAACCAATAGACAATAGATTCAAACAGTCTTTCTACACACATAGCCTACCTACACAAGTTTATTTCTGTAACGTTATGTCACAGAACAAGGTTAGACTTCTTCCGACAGGCATTTTTAGAACATAAATTTGTATTTGTGTTCATAGAAACCCTCTTGTACCTCTTGTACATTGGTTTATTCTCTTTCTATAGCATCCTTGCTTTTAGCATACGATTCCACTTATGCAAAGGTATAGAAGAAGGATAAGCAGTTAGTCCCAAGTTAAGTAGTAAAATTGGTGACTATCTCCGTCTCAAGATATTATTCTTGCAAGACAAAAGAGGGCAATTTTTATTCATATGTGCAAAAAAACAAAGCAATTTCGTCATGGAACTATCTAAAATCGGGCAAGATAATCAGAAAAAACACAATATTTTATATTTAATGATGGAAATATCTAGGTAGGAAATTTTGTGAGGTTTTATGCAGCAATAATTTGAATAAATGTACAAACATTTGAAGATCGAAACATAAGCCAAATCATTAGTGAAAAAATAAGTCAGCACGGTGTAAAAATTACCAGATCAAGAGGTTTAGTTAATTGAAGTCGGAACATGAGGGAAATATTTATGTGAGAACTTTAGTACAAAAAGAACATAAACCCGTTTGATTTATAGATATACCGGTATATATTACATTATCAAAATGTTCAAACATTTTTTGGGCAGCAATGTAAAAAGCTAGCATAAAAATGGCTTTTGGTGTACACAAAAATTTTGAATTTGCTCTAAATTGAGAAAGAGTGACTGTTATTACTCTTGCGAGACAGACAAAGTACAATTTTTATTTGTTTGAGCAAAAAACGAAGCAATTTTGTCATGGAACTATCTAAAATCGGACAAGGTGCTAAAAAAGAGAACCCTATTTATTAGTTAATAATAGGATATCTGGGTAGCAGGTTTGTAAAAAAAAAAACGCGAAAACAAAAACAATAATTCTGAATTTGCTTGAAATTGAGGAAGAGAGTACATGTTATTATTAGCAAAGTCAAAAAAAAAAAAATTTAATGAACAATATTTTTACTGAAAACCTACTAGTACTACCAGCTCAATGCGATTTTCATGTCTTAATTCGCTAATAAAATTCAAAGATTAAAAAATATTTTTTCAATGTCACTGAAATTAAATAAACGCAGAATTAAAAAAAAATATCATCAAAAGTTATTTCTTCAACACAGGAATCCTACTTCGTTTTCTTGGTGTCAAGGTTCTTGTTGATTCTATCAATGGAGAGCAATATCGCTGACCAGTGAGCTTCTTGTACGTGTAAGCCCTGTAGTGGAACAAAAAGTTCACATGTTTATGTGATTTTTAGTTGAATTGATTTGGAAACGTGTAGTTTCGGTGGTCTGAAGGCTTTTTCCGTGATATGTTATGTGTGAACATTGGTTTGCCCCAGATAATGAATTTTCTTTCATCCAGTCCGAGTCAAATATGGATCAGATACATTAGTGGTGGTCTGACACCCTTTTCTATGAAGCTTCAATTTCACATAATTTTGAAAATTATAATGATAGGATATCATTTTTATCCTGCGAGAGAGGAAAGCCGAGAATACAGCTTAACCATATGGCAAAACACGACCTCTTGGCAGATAACAGTTCCGAATCGGGGTGGAGGTTTTTGGATTATCGTATTTCTTATTTTTCCTGTGTATGGATCTGTTTTGGTGGAGGCAGCCGTAAGCAGTGCTTACGTGAACAACCGCGCACCGGCGAGGTGTCCAGCAGACCTCTCGCATATAATCATCATCCCTCGCGGGATTTGAACCTGCGTCCTGACGATCAGAGATGCGTTGCTCGAAGCGTATTCCCAACACCTTACTGAATGAGCTAATCGGGCATCCTATGATTTTATTGGTTTTAATAATTAATCCAATGAATGTGTCAGAAAATGTTATTGTGATCCATTACAGTTCTTCTTTCATGTTGATCATACATTTATGAAAAAAGGCAAATTTTATTAAGACTGTCTAGGCAGTTCACTTGTTCGCGGCGTTCCCCAGAAAAGTCTAAACTGTTTGCAAAAATTTTCAAAACTCAATAACCTCCATAATCTGAATGCTGTCTTCGTCATGTCACGGTTCATTTGTTCTGTCGCCTCATTGGTTGATTTCCTGGTCACATGTTCAAGCCTCCACCAATGCCAATGCTTCCTTATTGCCCATTGTTCATTCTGCAATTTGTAGAGAGATTAGAAAGATATTTTTTTATGGGAATACGCTTCGAAATACGCATCACTGACGCCCTAGGTTCGAATCCCGTGAAAGATGATGATTATATGCGAGGTCTGCTGGACGCCTCGCTGGAGCAATGTGGTTCATGTCAGCACGGCCCATGACTTCCTCCACCAACCAGGTCTGTGCACAGAAAATGAGTGAATGTTAAGCTAAAAACATTCACCCCCGCTGTATTCTCGGCTTTTATCTCCCGCAGGATAAAAATGATAAACTATCCAACCTCTTGCTAGAAAATACATATGTCTTCTTTTGAGTCTGTGGCATCAAACAAATAAATTGTGGAAAAGGTTCAAAAATAATGATACTGCCATGAAACAGCAGCGTTGATGGTTTTGAAGCTTTTTACGTTTTTCTCCAGGTGTGTAACCAATCGCCTTCGTGTGATCCATTTTCCACAGACACAGAGGACGAAAACTTTGAACGGTTCTTATTTAATTTCGGCATTCAATGTTGTAATCATTACTTATCCAGATATATACCATGCATTTAATACATTGCCTACTAATAAACTTTAAATCAACAATTATCCGTTGCCCAGTTAGCGTGATTGGCAAACCGCCCATTTATTCTTGAACGAAGATTACCACACAAGACGTCATGTAGTGAACATAAACAGAACCTACATTGCAAAAATGGTTTTCACAATAGTACAAAACAATATCACAGTGTGGAAATGTACAATTGTGAAATTTTAAAATATCCTTGGTCGATTATTAAAGGGACGATGTGGATTGGATTTGAAAAATTTCAAAGTAATTTGTGGTCATCTTTTTAAGTTTTGATTCCTTAGAAAGATATTTCAAACAATATATCTGTGATAAAATAATAAAATAATTCATTTTTTTTTTTGAAAATCTGGCTAATAAATACCGAAACATATTTTTCAATTTCACACTTGCGTGATTTTGAATTTGGCGTCTTTCCAAAATTCCGTGGTAGTTTGTCATGTTTAAAATCTTTGGAAAAATATTTAAAGCAATGTATCATTGCTAATAAAAAAAATTATTTATGTTTAAAAGTCCGGCTAATAAATACCAAAACATATTCTTCAATTGTGGGATTTTGAATTTGGCGTCTTTCAAAATTCCTGAGTAATTTGCACCCAATTTGTCATGTTTAGATTTTTTGGAAAGATATCTAAAGCAAAATATCATTGCTAATGAAATATTTATTTCTATTTAAAAATTCGACTAATAAATACCGAAAGATATTCTCCGATATCACAATTGTGGGATTTTGAATTTGGCGTCTTTCCAAATGTTACTCGACGTCACGCGCGTGCTGTCTGAAGAATCATACTCCTTTATCGCGAGTTTTTGCAAAGTCTGCAAATCATGGATGATTGGAGCATCATCCCTCGAGGCTCTTGTATGAAGGACAGCAGAACTGAACATGATACTAATATTTTGAAATATGATCAAACAGGGGTACATGATCGATGGACAATATCAGGGTGATTTTGTGATGTATTTAATTCATTGTGCAAACAGAATATGAACATGTGAAATCTGCGAAACATATATGACAGAGGAACCCTCTACAACCTTATACTTATACCTTACCGACTTATAGTCGGCGAAATGGCGAAATTAAATAATTAGATTAGAACAATTTCACTGATTCGGATCTGCATGAGAGGTCGTGGTTCGCCTTATGAGTAAGCTGTATTCTCGGCTTTCCTCTCCAGCAGGATAAAAACGAAAACCTATCTATCCTGGTAATATTGGCATTTTTGTGGCATTAAGAATTCTTAAAATAAACCCAAAGTAAAATTCACCAGAATTCCAAGTCAATTATCACACTCACCATTTGTATTGCAAACAATATCATAGCTGTTCTAGAAGACCACATATTCCAAGATTTCTCTAGTTCTCTGTGTCGGTGTTGTGATTTGAACCAGTTGACCTAAAAAAATATTTGTAAGAACTTCTTACATGCAAGTAAATTTTACTTGGTTTCCATTAGAACAGGGGTCTCAAACAAGCGATACCGCAAGAATATTTTGTGAGGAGCTCATAAAGCATTTTTTAATTTTTACATCATTCACAACATGCTTCCTAAATCTCACTTATTATTATTGATTTACAAAAGTAAAATTTGTTCTTGAAATATTGTAAAATGCATCAATAAACTTTGAAGAAATAAATCTTAAAAATCTAACAATTTCATATTAAAAGCTTTACACTGCAAAAAAAAAGTAGAAAAATGGACTTTTTACAGTAATTTTACTGGGTAATATGGACATAAATTTTCGGAAATGATCGAGAATCGATTTATCCACCCAATTATAAGATTCTTATGGAAAGGGCTGCTTGAAAAAACCAGTGGCTTATATTCACCTTACATATTGTTCTCAATGTGACGTCTTGTTTATCAACTTTCACAAGTGTGAAGAAAGCATGGGGGCAACCACTGCTCTCAATTTACGAATTTCAATAAAACGAAATATACCTGATAATTTCTCTTCCAATGAATAAAACATCTCCTACACGTCCATTTGTGTTGGAATCGTTCAACCATCACTTCTCTATCTTCTTTGATTCGTCGTTCAGTTACACGGTTGATTGCATATCTTCTCCATTTAGCTATGACATCAAATGCTAAGTCACGCTCATGTCTTCTTTTTAAATCTCTCTGGGATAAAGAAAATTTGGATTCATTTTGACTATGAAGGCTACAATACATGCAAAGTTGTCTTACCGATGCATTTTTTCCCTATAGCCACTTCTTAAGTGGATCACCCTGTCCAAGGCCCTGTAACAGTGGCCACCTATAGACAGACAGGGTTACAATTACTGGAAAGATATGATATTTTCCTGTTCGACTTACCTTCCCCAAGTTATTACACCCTGGGTTGAGTGGTGGGCATGGATAAGCGAGCCGGATTCGCCGGGACTTGAACCCGCGATCTTCAACCTGCGATGCCAACATGTTTAACCACTAGGCTATCGCGCCCATATTGCGTTGCGTTTCAGGTAACAAAACAAAAACGGCAATTGACTTTTGCATTGTTTTGTGTTAATTGCATTTACATGTGAACGCCCACAAAGTGCAAAAGTACGAAAGGAAACAAGCACTCCCTGTTAGCTTGCATAGCAAACCGTTCTGTTTCATTGGAAAACGTAAGGAAATGCATGCAGAGCATTGTGCCAGAGAAAAACAAAAATTTTAACGCAAATTTTGCAAACGAATATTGCAGCCTTAGGTTCTCATCAAAGGTATAATTGTCAGGTATTGTGGAGTTCTATTGAGATTCATTTTCTTTAATAGGGCTTTACTTAATCTTTAAAGTCAAACCAGAAAGATAGACCTTGTTTGTCTATAAGTAGCTGTTAGTGTAAACCTACAATGTAAATATGATATTCTATAATAATAATAATTTTATTAATAATAATATTCAATACTATTGTCAAAACGAGATAAATAAAATGAAATAAATCTATCTATGTAGAAAAATATACAAAAATATCATGTTCTCATTCCACAGAAATATAAGTTTATTGTAAGCTTTCGTTAGAACATAGTCTAACTTCTTCAGACAAGATTAGAAAGTGCAATGAATCTGAAAATGACCATATTTATACTCTTGTTTGTTTGTATATATATCGATGTTCTGTTTGTTTTATGAGTACCGCAGTATTGTCCTATTGCTCTTGTTTGTTTGTTTTAATTCTTAATGTTTATTCCTTTCGGTTTCCGAGTGTGTAGAAAAAGGTTCAAAATCATCAATACTGCTATGAAATAGCAGTGTTGATGGTTTTTGAAGCTTTTCGTCCATCCGAAGAAAATATCGTGGAAATTTCGGACACCCAAAGAAAATTACGATTCTCCCACCATTATGTGGAGCATTCATTTTTCTAAACATGTTTTAAACTTCATCTGAGGTTTTGTCCACTCGTCTGATCTCTCTTAACTGTAAACCTATCTATCTATTCAGTTCAGTGCCTTTCTCAAAGTGATTCAAAGTGATTAAAAACGAGTGGCCATAAAAAATATTCAATATTATAGAAGTATATAGTAGCTTACATTTTCCTTTGCTTTGAACCATTTCTTCCAACAAGATTTCAACAAATTATTGGTCTTTACCTCCCTCATGCGGTCACATGTTACTTCGAGCATACGAACTTTGCGAAACATTGATTTCCATTGTGTGAAGTAGAACTAGAAAAAACAACGAAATCCGATCACAAATTGTCGAGTATGATATGCACAAGGAATATGTGGGTCTTTGTGCAGATCATGCTCGACAATTATGAAGGTCCATCTGTGTGTTATGCATGGCAAAGACCTCCCTCATGTGGTCACATGTTACTTCGAGCATACGAACTTTGCGAAACATTGATTTCCATTGTGTGAAGTAGAACTAGAAACAACAACGAAATCCGATCACAAATTGTCGAGTATGATATGCACAACGAATATGTGGTTCTTTGTGCAGATCATGCTCGACAATTATGAATGTCCATCTCTGTGTTAATCATGGCAATGGCTGTCCGTTTATCTCAATCTATAAGCTAGGATTTCCTTTTTATTCTGTGGGAGAGGAAAGCCGAGAATAGGGATTAATCATATGGCGAACCTCGACCCCTCCTGCAGATACCAGTTCTGAAACATACATTTTACTCATTTTTCCTGTATATTGACACTGGACAGGCATATATGTCCCAATGCTTAAAACCTGCATGGAGGACGGATGTAGACTCAAATCCCACAGGAATAAAGCGGTGGAGAAATCCAACCAAAATACCTTCTTGGGTTTGATCAGTTTCGACTGTAGAACTTAAAAGTGGTCTTTAAGTGATACGCAGTGTTTTTTTTATTCATTGAAATTCACTCTAAGCAAGGTCGAAAGCAGATCTGAAAGAAACTACTAGCGACTATGTGAAAGGCAATGAGCTACTACATAATATAGTACCAGCAACTGCACTCAGAGCGAAAAACAATCAGAACGAAGCTGAGCCGCTATCATAAATTAACTGGAATTTGCTGTGTCTGAAAGGAACCACCTAACGGCCACTTAATCGCAAAGAGAGCTACTAGAAGATATAGTACCAGCAACTGCACTCTAAGAGGAAAACAATCCGAACGAAGCTGAAGCACTATCTTAAATTAACTGGAATTTGCTGTGTCTAAAAGGAACCACATAACGGCCCCTTAATCGCAAAGAGAGCTACTAGAAGATATAGTATTAGCAAATGCACTCTAAGTGATAACATCATAAAAACTACCTATAAAATAAACTGACCCGAGTGGTATCTGCTCAGCGTGCTAGTAAAACCATCCACCACTCTTTGCATCTTATCTTTTCTTTCACCTCTTGGGGCATGCAGGAAATATATTAGAGCATTCCTATAGTACTAAGCAAACTTATGTAAAGAAAAATAAATCAAATGTCACTTTTGATTAGGGGTTCTACCTTTAACAATATATTCTCCACAATCAGCTTAGCTTGACTGTAGCAATTCTTCAATCTCACATTTTCTGTTCTCCAGACTTTCAAGCTGCAGAGGAATAAAAATATATTAAACTATTTCTTTCGGATCGTAACACACAATTTATTTTATTTTCTTTATTGAGATTCACTCTTGAGCTAGGCCTGAGGAAGTGCCCAAAAAAAAACAACTTACGGCCACTTAAAAGCAGAGAGCTACTAAAAGATGCAGTACCAGCAACTGCACTCTAAGCGGAAAACATTCCAAATGGAACTGAACTGCTAAGGTAACGTGCAGTGAGGGGTATCAACCCTGGGCGATGGATAAACCATACCATTTCGTACGACATGTGCAATTGCAAACCGGGTGAACGAAGAATGCATAATCCGTTGCAATAAGATAAACAGAAAAAACAATAGATAGTTGGGAGAATCCAAAACTTCCAGAGAAAACTTGGAATATTTGGTCTTCTGAAACAGCTACAATATTATTTGCAGTCCGAATAAATATAAAACATAAATATATTATTTTCATATTTTCATACAAATTATAATTTTACTAGTTTGAAATTCAAATGCTCGTGTATATATATATATATATATATATATGATGAATATATATATATATATAGTCTGCTGGATGCCTCACCGGTGCACGGTAGTTCACGTAAACCAGGTCATGCACAGGAAAAATCAGAAAAATGGGATAATCCGAAAAAACTTCCACCCTGGTATCTGCGCGAGAGGTCGTAGTTCGCCATATGGTTAAACAGTATTTTCAGCTTTTCTCTCCCGCAGGAAAAAAATGGTATTCTATCCTATATGATATACATATGAGCATTTTTTGAACCTCAAGCTAGTATAGTTATAAATTGTTCAAGAATATGGAAATAATTGGGAGAGCAAGTCCAGCTCGTTAATCTATGCCCACCACCTTGTGTAGGCTCTGCTAGACTGAAAAGCTGATGACTTTCCTTTAACAGCACTCCTGTTCGTTTATAAGCAACCACCAGTTTGAGTGCATACTCTGAGTAATCCCAGTCAGATAATTTTGCCAAGCATCGTCATATGGTGGGCCCGATGGCCTAGTGGTTAAACATGTTGGCATCACAAGTTGATAATCTCGGCTTTGAGTCCCGGCAAGTTCCGCTCGCTTATCCATGCCTACCACTCAACCCAGGGTGTAATAACTTGGGTAGGCTAAGCCGAACAGAGAAAAGATCATATCTTTCCAGTAATTGAAGTCTATAATTGGCCGCTGTTACAGGGTCTTGGAAAGAGTGATCCACTCTAAGAAGTGGCTATAAAAATATACATTTTATTATCTATTCGAATGATAGAGACTAATGAAACTTAAAAACGTTATTCACCTTTGTAAAGCATTCCTTTTCAAATTCTTTTCATGAAACTTCTCAGCAATTTTATTATTTCTGTAACTTTTCAACCAAACCATGAACGTTGAAATCGTCCTTATTCTGTTCCTAGATTCTTTCAAATCTGTGATCACTTTCTTTTCGTTCTTCACTATCAGGAAATGACTCCACCACGATATTATGATCTAAAAGTTTATTTAAAGAGTATTTATAATAGCCATTCCTCGGAGTGGATACCCTGACCAAGACCATGTTCCAGAAGCCACTTATAGACGGACAGGGCTTGTGTTAGTGGGAAAGTGATCTTTTCGGTTCAGCTCGACCTATCCTGGGTTGAGCGATCGGTATTGATTAAAGAGCCAGACTCGCCAGGACTTGAACCTGAGATCTTCAACCGGCGATGCCAACATGACAACCACTAGGCCAACGCGTCCATAATAAACTGTTCAACTCTGTTTGGGATGTTTTCCTGCTTGGGAGTGCAGTTGCTGTTGCAACAATTTGATCTCGCAGTTCGGCGTATAATAAGTTGACTCCTTGCAGGCATTGGTGGTACTACATCTTGTATTAGCTCTTGGACAATGTTAAAGGCTATTTGCATAAGATAGGATCTGATTTTTATCTTGTGGGAGAGGAAAGCTGAGAGTGTGGCTTAATCATATGGCAAACCACGACCTCTCGTGCAAAAAAAAATTATTATAAGTTAGGGAAGAAGGTTTTGGCTCATGATATTTTTCATTTTCACTGAGCATAGGACTTGTGGAGGGAATCGTAAGCAGCGCATATTAGAATCGTGCACTGACGAGGTGTTTAGTCTCGCATATAATCATCATTCCTCACAGGACCCATTTCTACATCAGGACGATAAGAGGAAGTGTAATTCGAAGAATATTCCCAACGCTTTACCGAATGAGCTAACTAGGTAATTAGTTAGTCCTTTTAGGTGCTATTTTCGGGCTTGCTTCGAGTAAATTTATGACAAAAAGGCTCAAAACTCACTATACTCACCATTTTCAATCTTCTATCCTGATGTTCTTTCATCAGTTCATCTGCTTTCTTCAGTTTCATGTATTCAGATGACCATCTTGTGAAGCACTGAAGAGGAAAAAAAGATTTAAGACTGTATTTGGTTGATTGGCAGCGCCCAAAAGGAACCAACTAACGGCCACTTGAAAGCAGAGAACTGCTAAAAGACGTCGTACCAGCAACTGCACTCTAAACGGAAATCATCCCAAATGAAACTAAACCCTGGTTAACCCATCCACCACTTATTCGGTTCCTTTTAGTCGCCTCTTACAACACGCAGGAAATATGATAGAACTATTCTGAAGCTTGTATTTAAAAGGCTTATTTTCCTTAAAATGAATCCCGAATCCCGAATAGGGTAAACAAAATTAAATATTTTTTTAAATGAAATGACTTTCAGTCAATTTTAAGACCATTGAGGTCAGGGATTTATTATGCTGTAACACAACCTGAATGAGAATTCTGAAAATTCACTGATCTGGTGAGATGCATGTCTTTGCTGATTTATTATTCATGTGCCTTAAATATTTAATGCAAAATAGAAACATCATCGGATTTGATTCTGAAATCAGGATATTTGATTATTCTCAACCTAGTGCCCTTTAGTAGTGTACATAGATTTGCTTGAGTCAATCAGAAAAAATATAAAATTATTTAGAATATGGGGTGCACAATTAGCTCAGTCGGTGAAGCTTTAGGAATACACTTCGAGCTCACATCTCTAACGTTGTGGGTTTGAATCCTATGAAGGATCAGTATATGTGAGGTGCACGTGGGTTCACGTAAGCAGTGCTTATGGTTCCACCACCAACCAGGTCCATGTGTAGAAAAAATTAGTTAAAATGTTGGAATAAAATCTTCACCGATTCGGAACTGTGAGTGTCTGCGCGAGAGGCTGTGGCCATCCTTATGATTAAATCGTAATCTCGGCTTTTCTCTTCCGCAGGATGAAAATAAAAACGAACGCCTATCCTATCACGAGTATGAAAGATACCTTATTGACAAGTGTTTTTCGGTATCGAGAACCAGCATCCCTCTCATCTTTTTTTTCTGACCAAACTGACCAGCATTTCTTCAATAAACGATGTGATACTGCCCTCCGGTAGTGCTCAATTGTGTTTGAGTTTCGTAGTTTCATCTGATAACGATATTTCCACCTAGATTTCAACGTTTCAAGTGAAAATGAGATTTTTTGTTAAATTTTTAGAAACAGGGCATATTAGCATGTTTTTGTGCTTTTCCAGCCTAACAGTTTTTGTGTGTTTTTGTATTGAAATTCACTCTGCTCAATGCCGGAAACAGTGCCTAAAAAGCCCCAACTATTGACCACTGAAAAACAGTAAGAGCTACAAAAAGACGTAGCACCAGCAACTGCACTCTAAAGGGAAAATACCCCAAACTTAACTGAACCACCGTGGTAAAGTGCAGTGAATAGCAACTGCTCTAGGCGATGGTAAACCCATCTACTACTTGTTTCGTAAAGTAAGAGTCACTGGTGGAGTGCCTTGGCTAGGCTCTGTGAATTATTGCCATATTCGTAACAAGATTTCTTACTGCGATGTGACCCATGCAATATGATACAATAATATAAGTGGCATATGGCTTTATCATCGCCAAGGGCAGATACAACTCACTGTACTTTACAATGGCGGTTCAGTTCTGTTTGGGATTCATTTAGAGTGCAGTTGCTGATATCACATCTTGCACTTGTAGCAGCTCTTTTCTATTAAGTGGCCATTAGTTAGTTCGTATTTTCAGCACTGCTTCCGGCCTTGCTCAGAGTGAATTTCAATAAAAAATTTATTTTTATTTCCGAAGATTCAATCAGTAAACGGTCTGGCAAATCGTCCAACCCCAATTTGAAACTGGTAACTTTATACGAAAGAGGCCATGGTTTGCTTATGGTTAATTCCTATTCTCTACTTTCCTTTCCCACGTGATATAACTGAGATTGCCTTACTTGTGCCATGAAAACGCGAAGAGTTCTTTAGTCTTCTGCCGAGTAAAATTATTCTGCTTTTTCTTGAGAAATTTTTCACGTTTTGCGCAGTCTTGGATCGCAGAAAAACACTTTCCTATTAACTGGTTCTTATAATAAGACTTGGATCTTCTGGTCTGATCACATGCTATTACCCATGTGTTGAATGTAATCTCAGTTGCGATGGTACGGGAATTCAACTGGAACTGGTCGGCAGTGTTTGACAAAATCTGGTTCCTGACGACCATTTCATGCCTGTGAATATGAAACAGGTTTTGAAAATTTTAAACTATCATTGTGATAATAATAATATTTAACTGCACGATGCGTGAACAAAAATAGGTCATTCTGCATTATTCCAATGCCTTATACTGGAGGTAGACGTAACCAATGATTACATGAACCACCACGCCCGACAAGGTGTCCAGCAATCCTCACGCATACGTTTATCCCACGTAAAATTCGTCATCAAATGATTCGTAACTTGTAGTTCGAAGCTTTACTGTGGGCGCGATGGCCTAGTGGTTCAACATGTTAGCATCACAGGTTGAAGATCTCAGGTTCGAGTCCTGGTGAGTCCGGCTCGCTTATCCATGCCCACCACTCAACCCGGGGTGTAATAACTTGGGTAGGCTAAGCCGAACAGGGAAAGATCATATTTTTCTAGTAGTTGTAACCCTGCCCATCTCTAAGTGGCCGCTGTTACAGGGCCTTGGACAGGGTGATACACTCTAAGTTGCAATGAAAAAAAAAATACCCATTGAGCCAACCGAATGCAAAAAATTACATCCATGACCCGGCAAAATGAATTTTCAATTTACCATTTCAGTAACACAGTTCGTGCCTTTTCATCAGAGTTTTTCTTCTGCTTTAAAAATTTCAGCCAAGCATTGAATGTTCTTCTTTTCAAGAAATGGAAGTAAGCTTGTGATGCCCTGGATAATGAAAAGAAATAACTTGATACGATGGGATTTCATTTTTCTCATGCAAATACCGTTTCCAATTTGAGGATCAGGTTTTTCACTAATCTTTTACAGATTTATCATGTGCGTGGGCATGGTTGATGAAAAAAGCTCTAAGCATCGTATACGTGAACCACCGCGTGCCATCGGGCATCACCGCACACTACCGGGCACGACAGAATATCTTTTGGTTCCAGCCTCGAATCGAATTAGAAGTCATATAATAAACAAACAAAGACATCGATTTTCAGCTTATAATTTAGATGAAAATTCACTTATTTACTTATGAAAAAAAAAATGAAAAATATTAGTTTGTTATTTCAAATAGTTACAGAAGCCGAATCGAATAATTTATGTTCCGAATTGAACCGAATATTTTGGACGGCCCTAAAACGTTGTTAATCGTTACTCTTTTGTGGTACTATGCTATTTCCAACGCCATTCAACTCAGGGAACCCTTCAGTTTCAAGACTTCCGTAACTGCATATGTAACAATGTTCGCTCATATAGGTCTCGCTTAATGTAAACTGTGAACTTTCATAGTCTGGACATTGTGAATGTTTTGGTTTTATTTAGAATATCTAGCTTGCTTTGTGATCATTACTATCTGCTATTGTTGTCAGAAGCAATCATTTGTTATTGTTTACATTCTGTAATTACTTAGTCACTTTGGTGTCTGCCCAACTGTATCATACTGTTAAGGTTCATTATTGTTATACTGAGAACAGAGTGAGGAGCTCTGGAGTATTTGCCTTGAGGGCAACTTAACTTTTCATAAACCTTCCAGAATCTCCTTCCAAATTGTTTTGAGTGAATGTTAAGTAAAACAAGCAAAAATAGGATAAAAAAATTTATCAAAAAGGAAACATACCTTTTGAGAGCAACTCTTTCTCTCCAGAGACTCCAAGTTCTCCATAATAAGAGTGAGGTTCTACGATCTCTTGCTGAATCTACTATGGCTTTCATCGACAGCTCAATTCTCCATTTCGCAAGTGCTGAACATTTCTAGAAAATATAATAAAAAAATAAATAAAAATATTCTTAGATTTCAGAGAATAAAACCAAGCCAGTGAATGACATACAGTTAGAAGTCAGTGGTAGATGGTTTTGCCATCATCCAGGGCAGATACTACTTACTGCACTTTACCATGGTGGTTTCAGTTCTGTTTGGGGTGTTTTCTTTCAGAGTGCAGTTACTGGTAATACATCTTGTAGTAGGTCTTTGCTATTCAGTGGCCATTAGTTGGTTGTTTTAGACACTGCTTCCGGCCTTGCTCAAAGTGAATTTCAATAGAAAAAGTCGTACTTTCTGACGTAGTCTAATAAAGCGGCTATATAAGCATTGTCGGGATGTCTAATAACCTCAAAAAGTGGATAAAATTCAAAATTGTTTGTGATCGAATTTGACTTCATATCTAGAGACGTGCGAAATATTCCAAAGAAGTCTAGCGTGTCTGATCTAAGCAATGTTTCAGATACAGAATGCAGGCCATCAATTTAATACTCATGATTAATATTTCAACAGTTGAACAGAAATATAGAATATATTTTGCTTTACGTTATTATCTTTTCAATCATTATGAAAAGATTTATAAAAAGTTTAAAGAAAAATTATATAGCAAGTCTAAAAAACTATTATTTTCATATAAAATGCCCACCATTCGAGCTGCAACAATCTTTCTTATATGTTGTTGCTTTTGCCTATCAGCCGTGCATTCCATTGTGACATCACGCCATGCATGAACGAACTTCCTCATCAAAGTTCTCCTCTGCATCACACCAGCAAGCTTTCGTTTAGTAAATTCCAGTTTCCACTGGTTTAAACAGGATTGAACTGTGCTCAACCGGTTCTGAGCTGATATTTTTGACAGTGCAGAGTTGTGAGCTTGTTTCACTGTCAAAAAACATATGAAAATAAGCCGCGAAAGTTAAGCTTTTAAAATAGCGGGGAAAATTGGTCAAATCAAGATATACTCTGGATTACAGTTTAGCCTTATAGGTGTGGGATTTAGAATAGTCACCTGGTTCCTGTTAGGCGCAGCTTTCGACTAGGGGTGGCCAAGATCGATTATCTTTAGGTTTCGAAATTGAATCGAATAATTTTTCTGAATCGAAAATTCCAATCAGAAATATATAATAAACAAACAATGACATCTCTTTATCTGCTTATAATTTACATGAAAATTCACATTTATTTATAAAAAAAATTTAAAATTAACATTTTGTTGATTTTGAATTGTTGCAGAAGTCGAATCGAATAATTTATGATTCGAATATTCTGAACTGAATCAAATATTTTGGACAACCTCGCATCCCATGTTGCTTAGAGTGACACCCAGATCCATGCACAGGAAAAATGAGAAATGCTATAGAAATACGAGAATCCAAAACCTTTACCCCGATTCGAAACTGGTATCTGCACGAGAGGTCGTAGTTCGCCATATGGTTAAGCTGTATTCACGGCCTTCCTCTACCGCCCCCTCCCTATCCTTATATTTAATGAAAAAAGGTTGAAAAGTTCACCTTCAGTATGTCGATGCCATCTTCCAATGAGAGAAGAAATCCAATTCCTGATAGAACGTTTCTGCATGACTTCTGCTCGTTTCGTGACAGATGCACGGCTGAATAAAGATGTAAAAATATTTAGCACTAAATCCGGGTTCAGGTCCCGGTGAAAGCGGCTCGTTAATCCATGCCCACAACTCAACCCAGGGTGTAATAACTTGGGTAGGCTAAGCCAAATAGGAAAAGGTCTTATCTTTCCAGCAATTCTAACCCTACCCGTCTATAAGTGGCCGCCAATACCAGGTCTTGGGTGGGGTGATCGACTCCAAGAAGTGGCATATAAAAAAATATCTCCGCTAGTAATTTTCTAGATTCCAAATTCAAACCAATTCAAATTACTGTTTCTCTAATTCTTCATGGTTTGACAGAGGCTTGGAAAAAAATATAACGTAAGGTTGCAATTGTTCATATAATTAGATGTTTTATAAATATTAAATAATACTCATTTATAATATGCATCGCCCATAACGCTGAATTAAAATGAATCACAATTAGAATACAAGACATGTAGGTACAGGCTTCAGAATAGTTCTAACGTATTTCCTGCGTGTCGTAAGAGGCGATTAAAAGCAAGCAAAGAAGTGGTAGATGGTTTTACCATCCCTCAGGGCGGATAATTCAGGTGGTTCAATTCAGTTTGGAGTGCAGTTGCTGGTACTACATCTTTTAGTAGCTCTTTGCTATTGAGTGGCTTTTCGTTGGTTCCTCTGGGAGCTGCTTCCGGCCTTGCTCAAAATTTCAATATAAAAAATTATAGGCAAATTAATATACTGCTTCCAGCCTTAAGTGCAATTAAACGAAACCTTGCAGAGTAAGAAAGAGTATGAATTTAGCGGAAATCATTAAAAAATTCTCGGTCATACTTTTTCCATGCATTAAAATTTCTTCTCTTCAAATGATGCATTTTTATCTCTCTCACTCTTCCACTCAATTCCGCTTTCTTTGATGCCCATGTATTCCATGCTTTCAAAATTCTGTGAGTAAATTGAAAATGTTTTGGGTTAGTGAAGTACAAGCAAGAGGGAGCGATGGCCTAGTGGTTAAACATGTTTGCATCGTAGGTTGAAGATCTTGGGTTCGAGCCCCGGTGAGTCAGGCTTGATAATCCACGCTCATCGCTCAATGCAGGGTGTAATAACTTGGGTAGGCTAAGCCGAACAGGAAAAGATCATATCTTTCCAAGAACTCCAACCCTTTCCGTCTATGGCCGCTAGTCCAGGCCCTTGGTCAGGGTGATCCACTCCAAGAATTGGCTGTAAAAAGAGAGTTATCGGAATTAAATAGCAAACATTTCTGGTAACCCACAGAACGAGAAACACAGATACATAGTATAAAAATTGACCGCCGTGTTATATTTTCTACTCACAGCGGTTTTAATCACAAAAACTAAACTTACTTAGCAAACATGACCATCTTTCTATGCTTATCTGCCAAAGCAATCTGATCAGCTTTCAGCTTCCAAGTCACAAAGCTATCAGACAACAACTTCTCGTCCATTCTTTGGTTTGCTCGTTCATCCATACTTCTAGGTGATATATGTTGCTTTGTTCTATCTTTCCAGTAGCTTAGGATTTCTGTAAAAAATTGGTTTAAAACATCTGATATTAAACGAAGTTGAAGGCCTGATGTGTGTTACAAGAATTTGTCTTTTTTCCAAATATGATTCAGCCTATACTAGAGCTGGGCGACATATCGGCATTACGGTAAATACCGATATTGAGTTTTCCAACATATCGTAACGTGTTAATTTTCGCAATGTCGGTTTGCCGTGATACCGGTATTTCGTGACATACCACCTAAAATGGTTACAAGTTGATGCATCATCGTGTCAAGTAACAACAAAAAACGTTTAGACCACTTACACTTGCTGATATGCCTTAATTCAACTTTTGCAAAGTCATGAAACAACAATCCGCCCTGTTTTAGAAATATGCACCTGATTTGTTTTAACTAGGCTGTGCATCGCGTGGCTCCTTGAAATGACATGCCGCCCAGCTCTAGCCTATAGAACCAAAATCACTGCGTTTTGTCCATATTTTGCCGATTTTGAGCTCTGCAGAATCCTGTTTTATTATCATTCCACAGAACAGAATTTGACATAAATGACATAAAAAAATGTTATTATAAATTTTTCTCAATGAATTTCAGAAAAGAGGGAAGCTTCTATTAGAATAGACCTGAATGTCTATTTTGCTATTTGGATGAAGAAATCTATAATTGAAGAATCCCAAATTCCTGGGCGATTTGAACAATGCATCTAAATCCCCATGATATATACTAAGTGTAGTAATGCTCTTAATTGCGTTTACACACAATTTATTCGAAAGGGTGAAAGATTTTGATTTGACTATTCATGTATACACCACCTACCCAACAACGCCTGTCTGTGTTGTAGTTTTTCATTCCAGATATTCATTGCAGATTTCAAAGCATTTGAAGAATATGTTCGGTTGGCTTCTTGTTTCATTCTGTTGAAATATTTAACTTGTTAAATCACAGTCACTCATTTGAGCGGATCATCCTGAGCAAAGGCCTATATTTGGCCGTTAATTTGTTTGTTAGCGCGATGGCCAAAATATGTTAGTATCGCAGGTTGAAGACCTCAGGTTTGAGCCCCGGCAAGTTCGCTTTGTTAATCCATGTCCACCACTCAACCCGGGGTGTAATAACTATATATATATATCTATAACGAGTCGTCCGACTCGTTAATCGCGCCCACCACTCAACTAAACCCAGGGTGTAATAACTTGGGTAGGCTAAGGCGAACAGGAAAAGATCATATCTTTCCAGCAATTCCGTCTGCCTGTCTATAAGTGGCTGCTGGTAAAGGGCCTGTGTCACGATGATCCACTCCAAAAAGTGGCTATAAAAAAATCCCTTAAAAGAGCTCACCTATGAATATCTTTTCTGTGATTTTTCCATTCCAACCATTTCGTAAAGTGTTTCTTCATCAGCAAATTTCTGAGGTAATTCCTGGCTGCTTTTACTTTGTTGCAGTTTGTTTTCCAATTCCTGAATAAATGAATATTTTGAAACGAATGAAGAAGTTCTTATAGGTTCCAACAGCTGCATAGAAAGGGGCGCAGGGACTTCTTACTGTCAGGCACTTCAAAAAGGCACTTTACCTTTTTTATTAAGAAGCATATGATAAAAAGGTACAGATTTCTGTAAATGTTATTCTTTTATTTTCTTTGAGCACCTTAATAGCAGAGTACATGACATTCTAACCAGACCTCGGTTAGAGCCCGACCGATATTGCTTTTTTTGCACCGATATCGATACTGATATTATTTTGACATTTTTAACCACCGATAACCGTTATTTTATCTTATGCAAAACTTGCCGAAAAAACTCCCAAAGAAAAGCAAGAAATTGAAAAAAAAAAACGTCTATTGCATAAAAAAGCCAAATGAACATATGAAATTTTGATGGGTAATAATCATTTTTTGCAGAGGGCGGATGGAATAAAAATAACATCTGCTGGGGATTTCTCCAGATGGAAGCGAAAAATATTGTGCAATTTTAGCCATTTGAAAAAACACATCATTTTAAAGGAATTGCACGTGCTCGTGTGGGCATTTTGGTTGGCCTATATTATCGGCCGGTTTTGTGATCTGCTGATATATACCTATAAACATCAAAATTAGGCCGATATATCAGTCGGACTCTAGCCTAGGGTACCTTAACAGAAAAAAAAAATTATAAAAATAGATGAAATTTGATGAGAATCACCTTTTCATTGTCTTGAGTAAGAAAATTTCAAAAAATTGCCCCAAGATCACTAGTTCAGTAATGATAATTTAATTCCTTTCGATATAATGATAACAAACAAAAATATCATATTCGTTTTGGACATCCAAAGGTGGATAAGGTTCTTTATATTCATTAGAAAATTCACCAAAAAGTAACTGTAAGTAACTGAAAATACAAAGAGCCGAATCACATGTAAAACTGATGCAACTTTCTGAAACGCATCGAATCTCACCTCAAATATTGCTGTTGTGTTAAAACTTTATTTCGTTCTTTCATATGACTCAGCATTTCTTTCTCCCACTTCTTAGCATGAATCAGCAATCTCCATTGATGAAAGGCAAATGCTAATGGACGATATCGCATCCGTATTACCGCGAGACGAACTAACCATTCTGTTGTTGGTATGAATGAGTCTAAATGAAAAAAAAATAAATATTTTTACAAATTTAATTAGCCTGCAGTAATTAAAAATTGTCTAACATATTTCCTGAGGATCGTTAGGGGAAACATTTATTGAAGGTGCCCGATTAGCTCAATGACGTACCCAGTTAGTATAAAGGCTCGATCGGTAAAGCGTTGAAAATTTGCTTCGAGCTACACATCCCTGATCGTCCTGATATAGGTTCAAATCACCTAAGGGAGAATTATATGCGAGAAGCCTGCTGGAAGGTGGTGACGATTTTGTGAATGAATCAAATTATGATCCGGAGATGTTCTTACATCGATAACAAATATTTATTATTGGCTATTTATTAATAACTGCTATACATTAATTTTGCATAGGTCTATGACATGCCGAAGTCAAGCAACACATAATTTATGTCAGTTAATTTCTTGAGATTCGACACTCGGCCTTGCTTAGAGTGAATTTCATTGAAAAAGAAAAATATACAAGGCTTACAGACATATACCTTTTAAACCTGGATGTATTGGTAACAAAGGCTTCGGCTTTTTGCTCAAAATTTCGATGGTAGCGGGCTCTAGTCTTATGTCATCATCTATTGTGACATCACTGCTAGATAATGATGACAACACAGACATAGAAGTCTCTTCCTCATCAGCTGAGTACGAAGTTGAATCAAACTTTTCTGTGTTGATACCATTATCTTTCGTTGTGGATGATAGAATAGGGTAAATCGGAACACTTCCTTCAGAATCATAGTTTAGTGTTTGGGTATGTTCGGCTTCAGGTTCACACCATTCGGACTCAGCGCTTCTGTCACAAATTTTCCTGGGCGTTATAACCTTTGCTGTCTCTATGTTGTCTTCATGATTTAGTACAGTTTTTGGGTTTGTTTGGCATCCTTGAGTGCAAAGATGACTCGTTGGGGATTCTTCAGAACATACATGTCTTTGTCCAGATGATACCAGGTCTTTTGTGCCATTGACTTTCTCAGATCGAAGTATACACGCAGGGTTGTTATTTGTGTTCATTCCGACTTGTTGACTTGAGTTTTTAGAACTTGGGCCAGTCTTTGGAAGAATTTTTGAAGTTGGGATAGGTATTTTAGAATTTTTTTCGACTGTGCTAGCGTTAGGAGTGGTATTCAATGGTTTTGGATTAGCTTTCTCACGATGTGAGGCCGTAGTCTTTTTAATCGATGACGCTCCATCACCAGGGGGCGTTTCGTTGAGGCTTATATTATCAATTTCGTCATAAAAAGAGGGCAAGCTTTCATCCATTCGTGCGTTTCTGTCGTCGGATATTTCTTCCGGTCGAATAGAACTCTTGTAATAATCTTCTTTTTCTGGAACGTGGGTTCTTGTATAAGATTCGTCAATTGGTAAGCTAGACATATGTGAAAAGTCTGACAAAACAGGTTGTAGATAAGGATCATCATACATAGGCAGTTGGGTAGTAGCATTCGTGTATTTTTCAGAGTTAGTTTGTGTAATTGGTGATTTTGAATGATTTTTTGAGTCGTGCAAAATTGGGGAATGTCCATTATGGCAAGATATGGCATCAGATCTCAGGGTTTTAACTCCTGGAGATTCAGGAGTTTGGTTTGCGTTATGATCATAAGCACCCTGACTTTTATTTATCAATTTTGGAGTGGAAAACTGTGCGTGAGAGTTGATTCTGTACTGTGGTGAAAATTCACCATTTGGAGTAAAATTCACTTGTGGACTTCGCTCCAAGTCCCCTAAAGTTAGGTCTGGTGTAGGTGAGGAAGCAACAGAAGTTTGTGAAGCGTTGCTCGTATCGGCTGGATTTGAACATGCATCCTTTTGCTTCATGAAATGAGTTTGCTGGAAGCCATTTATCCTGACACTGTTAACAGAGCTTCGGTCATCTTGTTCTGATGTTGCCGTAGAAACATAGTCTCTAAGCAGTATTCCAGAATCGGCGCAACCATTCCTCAAAATGCTGTTCCCAGTACTCTGTGTTTCCACTGAGTATGACGATATAACGGAGTGTGTGTCAAAGTTTTCAATGTTTTGTTTCAAAATAAATGGTTCTGCATGATCAACTCCTGAACTAGTCTCAATGAAGTCTTTTTCTGGTCCCGGTTGAATAATTTTCGGACTAGTTTCTGAAAAGCCAGTTTCTGATGAACTTGAGACATTGCCATTGTGATGTAATACTGAAGATTCCTTTGTCTTTGTTACATTAACATCATCAAAGCTGGTCTGGGTTATGACATCATTACCTTTGACTTCCTTAGGTGCCTGAAAACCGTTGGAGGCCAAATCAGAGGGTGGAAGTGGTTTCTGTAGTGACCGTATCGAAAACGAAAATTGTTCCATTCCGTGACGAAGATTATCCACGGCTAATCTGTGCCAGGCGATGAAAATTTCCTGCAAAATTGAAAAAAAATTTTAAATGAAAACTAGAAATGAACCAGCTAGTCTAAAGCTAGTTCATAGTTAGTCAAAAAGTACATAGGAAATAGAAATACGCCAAGCATATCCTATCAAGCAGGTGAATTGTGGGTAACTTTGTGAACTACGTTTGGCAAAACAAAATTTACGGTATAGCAATACCATGACAACGCTATAAATTCAGAGATTCCAACAAAACTGTACAAGTCTTTGTTTTTACATAGGACGTCCACAAAATTGGGTTCTGAAAATAGTCTCGACTCAAATTTTAACATTGCATATCGTAAAGAGAAAAGTTATGTACGTATATCCTTTTGTGGGCGCGATGACCTAGTGGTTAAACATATTGGCCTTGCAGCGGAAAGATCTCAGGTTCAAGTCCCAGCAAGTCTGGCTCTTTAATCCATACCTACCACTCAACCCAGGGTGTAATAACTCGGGTAGGCTAAGCCGAACAGGAAAAGATCATATGTTTCCAGTAATTCTAACCCTGCCCGTCTATAAGTGGCCACCAATGCAAGGCCTTGGGCAGGGTGATCCACTCCAAGAAGTGGCCATAAAAAAATAATAAAAATTAAATAAATAATTAGAGCAGGATTACAAGACATGTACAAACAATGGAAAGCACCAAATTAATGTAAACATTTCATCAAATGTTTGATCTATTCTGTTTTTTCATATTAAAAACTTATTCACGATCAATTCGATAAAATAGGTTCGCACCCCTGACTTAAGACATCAATAACCTACTTTAATTTTCTTTTTCGTATTCATGGAAGCAAACTCCTTTGCTCTTTGATGTTTCTTCGTTGAGTTGATCCAATATTTGAACTTTGACCTCTTGAGTGAAAAGTCATGAACTTCCTTGAAACTCAATATGTTGTCTTCCTCAGTTTGTCTGCGTTCCTTAGCAGCTGAATTCCACCTTTTGAAATGGAGTTCAAAGGTCATTTATAATAGTCTTTATTCTTAGGGAAAAGGACAGAGAGTCGAAATATTCATCATAAATTTCGAATTCATAAATTATTCAATTCAATATCACCGGTGAATCAGAATCAACATAAATAATAATGCAAATATTTTTAGAGTCTTCAATTTTTTTATTGAATAATGTTTGTTTGTTTATTGCAATAATATTGATTCGAATATTTGATTCAATTCTGAATTTAAAGAAATATTTGTTATTTGACAAACTATAATGACTGCTAGTTGCTTGTTTCCTTTGAGTAGAATTTCAATAAAAAAAATCATGCCCGGTTAGCTCAGACGGTATACTATTGGGAATACTTCTGAGCTACGCATCATTAACGTCCTGGGTTCGAATCAGTGTGAGATGTTCATACGCAAGAGCTTTGTTGAATGTCTCGTCGGTGCACGATTGTTCACCTAAGTGCTGCTTAAGGCTTCCTCCACCAACCATGCCCATGCGCATCAAAATGTCAAGCCAAAACCTTCATCCCTAATTTAACTTGAGGAGTAGTGGTTCGCCATATTCTTGGCTTTCCTCTCCCACAGGATAAAAAAAAATGAAATCTTATGTTACCATGGATTTTCTTACCTTAAAAGTATCTGATGAGCGTTCACTTGTCTTAGAAAATGTTCATGAAGTCTTCTCGATTCTTCGATTTGTTTGAAACTAGTTTTCGTTGCCCATGTGTAGAAGAGGCGCTGTATTAGCATACGATGATACTGATCTGAGACTAAAGCATAACCATGGCAACGTGAAACGAACTGAAACAAGAAAATATTATAACTAAATATGATAATAGAATTAAATAACCAAGAAATCAACATTTCAATACAATTACTAACTGCGGGCACGATGGCCTAGTGGTTAACATGTTGGCATCGCAGGTTGAATATCTCGGGTTCGAGTCCCTGGCGAGTCCGGCTCGCTTATCCACTCAACCCAGGGTTCAATAAATCGGGTAGGCTAAGACGAACGGGTCATATCTTTCAAAGCAACTTTTACCCTGCCCGTCTATAAGTGGCCGATCAGTCAAGGTGATTCGCTCCAAGAAGTGGCTATAAAAAAGAATTAACAAATTCAAGATCACTTTGGGAAAGACTCTATCAATATCAGTGGACATATAGATGAAGTCCGCTATTTTTTAGGCTTTCTCCTCCCACAGGATAAATAAGAAACCCAAACCTATGGTTAGTGTTGCAGCCAAAACCAACTGCCACCTTATTGGATAACATTCCAGTGTATAGAATCAAGAATGAGCCATTAATGATGGTCGCGACATCATATATCATCATCAAGCATGATCCATTAGAACATTCTCTGAAATATTTCTGGTGCGACACTATAGCAATTCTCGCGATCACACAATGATATGACATGATTTTTTAGTATTACAATTTCCTGTTGAATATGTCTCGAGTTACACGCTTGAACAAAAATATATAATATTTATTCAAAATATATATCGATTACATATTTTTGAGCAAGAAAAGAAGTCCGCTTGACCTCGCTTAGACAAGGCTGAATGAAATCGTGTGGAACTTTGGGGAAATGTTATTAATATTGTCTATAATCATCATATTCTTATAACACTGTCTATATTCATTGGATAGATCGTTATGTGGAAGCCGCCTACGTCTAACGATAAGATTTCGTAGGGACACGTCGAACAGTCAACCTTCTTCTAGAATTAGGAGTCAGAATAGGAAGACAATTAGAAACAGAAGCGTAAAGTTAGTAACAATCTAAGAGTACTGCAGTGTTTCTACCCTGTTCAGCTCAGCCTAACCTTGATGCTGGACATGGGTACTTAAGCTGGACATCGGAACTTAAAACCAAAATGTATAATTTGTGAATGAGATATTGATTTGCAATCAGAAATATTATTTCCCATAGCATGTCTGAAGACAGACTAGTGGTGCAAATAAAGATTCCTCTAGGAGGGTATGCCACGTTCTCATATTTTCAACATGCGAGCATTTAGTGGGTGCGATGGCCTAGTGGTCAAACATGTTGGCATCGCAGGTTGAATATCTCGGGTTCGAGCCCCGGCGAGTCCGCCTCGCTTATCCATGTCCACCACTCAACCCAGGGTGTAATAACTTGGGTAGACTAAGACCAACAGATCCAATGAAATAGAACGGTTTGCTATGAAAGTTAACGCAGAGTGCTTGTTTCTTTTTTTTGCTTTTGTGCTTTGTGGGTATGTGGTGAAAACGATTAATGGAAATCAATGCAGGCGTGTATTGCCGTTTTTATTTAGTTACCCGAAACTTAATGCAATGCATCAGTAAGACAACTCCATGTGTATTGTGGCCTTAAGCCTCTTATACTCCCGTGTTATTTGTACCCTTGCAGACTATACCTCAGCAAGTGATCCACTAAGCCATACTTGACAGAAAATACCTCCTAAAAGACTGAGCTGTCATAGAACAGTACAGTGAGTGCCCGGTTAACTCAATCGGTAAAAACTAATCGTTGGGAATAATTTTCGAGCACATCACTGACATCCTGGGTTCAAATCCTGTGAGGGATGATTATATGCGAGAGGTCTGATGGAAAAAAAAACGTAAGCACCGTTTACGGCTTCCTCCAACCAACCAGATTCGTAAATAGGAAAAAAAAATGAAAAAAGGTCATGCCAAAAACCTCAACCCATGATCCGGAACAGGTTTCTGCACAAGAGGTCGTGGTTCGCCATATGGTTAAGCCGTACTCTTGGCTTTCCCTTCCCACAGGATAAAAATGAAATCCTATCCTATCTGCCCTGGGCGACAATGAAACCCTCTACCACAATGTTTTCTTTTTATAATCATTGCAACACACAGGAAATATTAATAACAGAAAATATATTCACCACAACACGCAGGAAATACATAGTCGCAATTCTAAATTCTTCCCAAATTATACTTATATACTGACCTTTCTCCACGCTCTTAAAGTCCTCCTTTTAATCAAAATTTCATGCATTTCCTCTGCAATTTTCATGTTATTCCTGTCATTCAGTTTTTCTTTCCATATTTTAAAACATTGCTTCATGCTGTCCATCTCAATTTGCTGAATCATGTTCTCTTTCATGACTTGGCGATTTCGAAGAAGCAACCAAGCATCAAAGCACCTTCAAAAAGACAACAAATTTGTTGAACCACGCCGAAACGACAGAACCACCTTTATAAAGTGCAGTGAGTGCTAATTGCCCTGGGTGATGACAAAACCATCTACCACTTTTTTGTTTACTTTTATTCATCTCTTACCTTAGGATTTATGTTAGGTTGATTCTAAAGTCTGTACTTGCAAGGCTAGAAATGGTTATCCACTTAAGGTGCAGGCAATTTCTTATTTCACGTAGCTATATATAATTTTAATAGCTTAATTTAAGACTAATGCTAAAACAATCGATTAAGTTTGTGATTCGAAAATTTTTTCAAGGAATTCGAAATCAACAGGAGAAAATTTCTGAAAACATGTATGACTTTGTTTATTATAAAACTTATGATTCGAATAATCGATTAGACTCAGAAAAAAGCTATTCCCTTTAATTTCAAAACCAGAATACTTCTAACGTATTTCCTGTGTGTCGTAAGAGGCGACTAAAAGGAAACAAAGAAGTGGCAGGTGGTTTTCACAATCGCCCAGGGTATATACCACTCACTGCACTTTACCATAATGATTCAGTTTCATTTGGGATGTTTTCAGTTTAGAGTGCAGTTGCTGGTACTATATCTTTTGGTAGCTTTTTGATATTGAGTGGCTGTTGGTTGATTGGTTGGGAGCTGCTTCCGTTCTTGCTTAGATCGAATTCCAATGAAAAAAAAAAATTACAGCCACACACACGGTCGCTATATTTTATGCTGCTTTCAAGGTTTACGAGGAAATTTCAAATTGAAAAAATGTATTATACCTGATCACCCTTCTTCTATCCATTCTTTCAATCAATGGTTTAATATTCATCGATTCCTGAGTTCTAATATTCCAATTCCTAAGAATTCTTCTCATCTTCTCTCTCAACAGAACTACTTGACCATCTGAAGCCCTCTGCTCTGATTTTCTCTCTTTATTAAGCTGTCGTTTCCAAGTTTTAAAACGATCTGGAATTAATTTGAAAAAAATTGACATTAAAATCGATAAAATATTGTAATAGATTCTTTGATTTAAAAAAATGTATCCATTTTTATCATCTAATATTTGACAATTATTGAAGACTTTCAATCAATCGTAACGCTTATACTTCACTCAATGAAATTCCCATAAACTGGAAATTGAAAATATTGAACTGAAAATATAGAAAATAGATTGTGGCATTTATTTCGCTTTTTGCAGCAAGTATTTCTCTTTTTGTATGGCTGTGAATAGCACTAACGGTCGCACTACACATTTACATAGGTTGCGTTTTTTCTAGGTTTGTTTTATTTCCCCCTTGCGTTTTACGCAAGCGCAATGTTCTGCATGCATTTACTTACGTTTTCCAGTGAAACAGAACGGTTTGCTATAAAAGATAACACTGAGTGTTTGTTTCTTTTTTGCGTTTGTGCTTTGTAGGCATGAGAACACGATTAACACGAAGCAATGCAGATGTATGTTGGCATTTTTATTTTGTTACCCAAAACGTAATGCAACACACCGGTAAGACAACTTCATGTGTATTGTGTCTTTTAAAAAGAACCAACCAATGGTCGTCACTCATTGCCAAAGAGCTACTTCAAAATGTAGTTGCCAGAAAATATACTTTAACTCTTGTTAATAAAAGAAAACAAAAAAGTGGTAGATGGTTTTGTCATTGACCGAGGCAGATACCAATCACTGCACCATACCTTAGTGTTTCAGTTCTATTTGGGATGTTCCCAGATTAGAGTGCAGTTAATGACATTATATCTTATGGTAGCTCTTTGCTATTGAGTGGCCGTTAGTTGGTTCCTTTTAGGCTTTACTTCCGGCCTTGCTCAAATTTAATTTAAAAAAAAAAAAAAATGAAGAAGAATCCAAAAGGGCTGAACTAATCATTTTTAACAAGAGCACTCACTTTTAAGTCTTCCTTTTTTGAACTTCGCTTGCAGCCACTCACATTTCTTATCCATTTGTTTAAGTCTCAACAAATGTAACCATTTATCAGCGGCCTTACGTACACAGGATAGCGTCCACTGCCTACATTGCTCTTGAGCAGATTGTATAATGTGGAGTTTGATTTTCCAGATTTGGAAAAGAAATTGAATGCTTTTCTGCAGAGTGAAAAAGATAGAAAGTGAGATTATTTTTTGATAGAAATTCACTCCGAGCAAGGCTGAAAAAAGGGCATAAAAGGAGGCACCTAAATGGCAAAGAGCTCCAAATAGAATCAAATATTCAAATCAGAAGTCATATAACAAGCAGAAACATCTTTTTATCAGCTTATAATTTACTTGAAAATTCACACTTATTTATGAAAGATATTTCATTATCATCATATTTCCTGATGATGACCCTTCACATCAGAATCACCAGGACGTAGGACCTGATATCTTTATTTTTTTATTGAAAATCACTCTTGAGTAAGGCCGGAAGCAGAGTCTAAAAGTAACCAAGTAACAGTCACTTAATCGCAAAAAGGTACTGAAGGATGTAGTACCAGCAACTGCACTCTAGGCAGAAAACACATCTGTTTAACACTGTTCAATCACAGCTGTTGTAGTACGTCTGTTGTTGAAACAAAAATTCGCTCAGAACAAGGCCACAAGAGACAAATCATACTTAGAAAATTCTCTTAAAGCCACTAAAGTGCAAATACAGGAATAGGAAACTAAGGATCCCTGACAGATGTCTATTAATGCGATTTTTAAAGCCTTGTAGATCAGCACGATCAGGAAAGCAGCGAAAAGGCAAGGAATTCCAAAGTTTAGAGATTTTTAGAAAAGAGCTTCTTGCATAAAACTGTTTGTGACATTGTGAAACCTCCACAGTGAATAGGTGCAAATTGGTAGCCAATCGTGTTGACTGATTACTATTCATAGGAATTAGGAATTTCTTCTCTACATACCTTCGCCTTTCGGACTTGGAATGTCTTCTGCATGTTCCCAAGTGTAATTTTTCTCATTGTGAATTGATGCCAGGATATCAGGGTTCGATTCAGAGCAGATTGCTGTACTTTTTGTATTGCTTCATTTCTGAAATAGATAAAGTGAAAAGCATGGTGATATGGTGTTTTTCTTCAGGTGTCTGAAATGGGCGTGATGGCCAAGTGGTTAAACATGCTGGCGTCGCAGGTTGAAGATCTCGTGCTCAAGTCCCGGCGAGTCCGGCTCGTTAATCCATGCCCAGCACTCAACCCAAGGTGTAATAACTTGGGTAGGCTAGGCTGAACAGAAAAACATCATATCTTTCCAGCAATTCTAACCCTCCCAGTCTCTAAGTGGTCTCTGGTACAGGGCCTTGGGAAGAGTGATCCACTCTAAGAAGTGGCTGTAAAAAAAATACATTTGCGTATCATTTTTTTTCGAATGGGCAAAAAAGCTTCAACGTCATTAACACCGCTATGAAATAACCATATGGTGAACTACGACCTCTCGTGCAGACACCAGTTTCGAATAAGGCTTAATATTATACTAATTTTTCCTGCAAATGGATATGATTGGTTGAGCAGTCGTAAGCAGTGCTTATGTAAACCACCATGCGCTGGCGAGGCGTCCAGCAGATCTCTCGCACATAATCATCCTTCATTGGGGTTCGAACCCAGGATGTTAGAGATGCATTTACCGATTGAGCTAACCCTGCAACCATTACTGTAACGTAATTACAAAATTGTTCTTCTTAAAAAGACACACGAACAGGGGGCTGAGTATAGATTATTTCACGATTGGGACAATTCAATTTTGGAGAATATTACAGACAAGCATATGCCAGATTAGTCCATAATTTAGATCAGCGGTTCTCAACCTTGGGCCTTAGAAGCAGTTTGAAGTGGGCCACAGACCAATTCAAAAAAGCCAGATTTATTGAAGAATTTAGTTTCATTTGTGTAACTATAAAATTTTACGGGAATATTGGCTTGGGGAGGAATTAAAATTTTTGATTTGGTTGGAACATAGTGTTAATCCTGGAGCACACAGGCTTGCGAATGCGACCGGGAATCCACAGCATGCATGCGAATTGTGATTCTCTTCAACCCCGCCAAAAACTGATGTATTGGTCAATTCAGTTCAGCAACAAGTATCTCACTAATGCACAGTTGAATAAATAATCTGTTTTGAAATGTTTTTTGTTCTAACTTGAATGAAAATTTATCGGGCCATAGAATTTTTGTGCAACGGAAAATAGGCCACAAAAAGAAAAAGGTTGAAAACCACTGTTTTAGATAATTATGAAAACAATACACGAGGTTAAGGTATTTCAAACACCAACCTTCTTCTTTTTGCTGAGTCAGCATTTTCTTGAATAGCTTGAAACGTTCGTTTCAACAACATTTGGTTGTGATGAGACTCGATCTCTGAGCAAATTATTCGATGCTTTTGAACTCTTGCTTTCCATAATAATATACAGTGCCTGCATGTGTAATGATAAAGGCAAATTATCCCATACTTGTTTTAGAAATTCCCAAAGTCCATGTTAGTGAACTTGCTAACGGAAATTTTTCTCAGTTTTATAAAACTTTATTATTTTATTCAAATGAAGCAAAAGCAAAAGCCTTTAAACATCAAATAGGAAATAGCAGTGTTAATGGGGTTCAGAATAGTCCTAACTTATTTCCTTGCCCCGGGCAGATATCACTCACTGCACTTTAATATAGCAGTTAAGTTCCTTTTTGAATGTTTTCTGTTTAGAGTGCAGTTGCTGGTACTACATCTTCTGGTAACTGTTTGCTATTAAGTGGAAAATGCAGAGAGATATGGGTAGGGGTGGCCAAAAATGATTATCTGTTGGATTCGCATTCTAAGCGAATAATTTTTAGAATCAAATGAGTATTAGAACCACTGGAAAAATCGAATTGAATAATTTTTGATTTGATTTTGAATATTTCAGACATTTTCAAAAAATTTCTTTTCAGAGGTTAAAACACCAAAATATAAGTCTATTTTTTGAAAATGCATACATTTATAATATGTTGATTTCAAATTACTGGGAAAATCGAATTAAATAATTTTTAATTCTCGAATCACAAATTGAATATTCAGGACAGCCCTAGATGTAGGAAACACAGGCGTTCTATCTGCGCCTGCAATATCTTAATAAATGCCAGCTCTCCGACTAACCGAATGTTTTTCAATTCCCTCTTTTTCTTTAACTTCTTAGCCTTGAGTTCACTGACCCAGGTGGAAAACTGAATCTTTAACAAATATTTTCTTCTTATTTTCCGAGCTGATGCAATCTCTTTCCGATGATAAATCCGTGATAAAGAAGTGGAATGTTTCCAAACTTTGATTGATGAAGAGAGGACCTATAAAAGTTGGAAATCCAGAACGGGAAAAGTTAGCAAAACAATTAATTTTTTTATAGAAATTCTCTCAGAGCAAGGCCAAAAGGAGCTAACTAACGGCCATTGAAACATCAAAAGGCTATTAAGAAATATAGTGCCTGCAACAGCACTCTTAGCAGAAAAAAACATCCGATGCTCAGAGACTTGCTCAGAGTGAATTACAGTGCCAATCAGTTCGTGACTCGAGGAGATTCTAGCTGAATAAAAACAGTGCAGTTCCGTGTCGCTTTTCATCCATAAAAATATAACTGGTGTATATATATGTGGGTGCGGTGGCCTAGTGGTTAAACATGTTGAAATCGCAGGTTGAAGATCTCAAGTTCGAGTCCCGGCGAGTCCGGCTTGCTCATTCATGCCCACCACTCAACCCAGGGTGTAATAACTTTGGTAGGCAAAGCCAAACAGAAAAAGATCATATCTTTCCAGCAATAGTAACCCTGTTTGTCTATAAGTGGCCGCAGTTACAAGGCACTGGACAAGGTGATCCACTCTAAGAAGTGGCTATAAAAAGTGAGCTAAATTTACCTTTTTCCTGTTATACAGATCAGCATATTGTTTTTGTATTGTTGTGTTATTCCATCTCTTCCAAGTACGAGACAAAGTCCAAGTTTCATGTTTGATTTGTGCGACTTCGCATTGTGACTTTCTGACAACCCTTTCAGCTGGAATAGAAGAATAGGATAAGATTTCATTTTATTCCGCTTGAGAAGAAAGTCTAGAATACGGTTTAACCATGACCTCTCATGCAGACCCTTTCCGAATCGGCGTGAAGGTTTTTTTAACTTATCATATTTATCCTTTTTCTGTGTATGGAATTGGCTAGTGAAAAAAGCCAGAGGCAACTACCGTGCAACGCCGAAGCATCCAGCAGACCTCTCGCATACGATGATCCCCAACGGGATTCCAAGCTGCATTAGGACGATCAGCTATGTGTACCTTGAAGCGCATTCCAAGTGGTTTACAGATCGCGCTAACTGGATATCTGGTATAATGTTATAAATTTATTTCATTTTTTAAAAGACTCTGTTGCAGAAAATACATGATTTATGTGTAAAATTTGACATAAATCAGGAATTTGTTGCAAAATGAAACAGTCATGCTGGAAAAGTGGAGATTCTGATTACGGTCCTAAAAAATTTGAGGCCGCACTACACGTTTGCGTAGATTTCGTTCTTTCAATGTTTGTTTTATTTTACCCTTACGTATTGCGCAAGCACAATGCTCTGCATGCATTTGCTTATGTTTTTCTGTGAAACAGAACGGTTTGCTATGAAGGTTAAACAGGACTGCTCGTTTCGTTGCGTGTGTTTGTGCTTTGTAGGCATGTGAACACTATCAACTCAAAGCAATTCAGGCATGTATTGCCGTTTCTATTTTGTTACCCGGAACCTAAAGCAATGCATGGGTAAGACAATTTCATGTGTATTGCGGCCTTTAGACTTAATTTTGTAGACTATATTTGATAATTTAGAACAGGAAACTTAATTTTCCTGTTCTTCTCTCCCACAAGTGAAATATAATGCTGCCTTTATAATATTTTCTGAATTCCATTCTTTCCCTTGTGACATTATTTTCTTAATTACACACCTCACACAGCAACACCTAGCAATTATTACAATACTCACACAATGACGTAAAGAAAAACTTTAGACTGTACACTATTTCAATTTTCAATTTTTTTTCCTTGCACCGGTAAATATAACAAATTGAAAACGTAAAAAAAATTTTAATGATTTCGATCATTATTGCACAGTAAGAACATTATTTTCAACAATCCAAAAAAAATTTTTCCTGAAAAATGTGGTAGTGCATTGCAGTCATGTTTGTACATTAATAATTTCAAATAAAACATTTTATTTTGAGAGCACGAGCAACAGATGGGCCTTAGTAGGGTTTATTTTTGTCCGACGGGAATGAAAAATCAAGAATATATGGCAATCCAACCATGACGATAAGGCTTGATTAACTATATGACGATTTTTCACGAAAAGAAAATTTCTTAATTGGGGGTGAAAGTTTTGGCTTAACATTTCTCTGTTTTATGAACCTGTTGGAAGCTGTAAGCAGGGCTCGAGTGAACCTCCATTCTGGCGACCAGCAGACCTTCTGCATAATATTTTCATCCCTCACGAGATTCAAACCTACGCCAGGACATGTATGGTCCTTTTTCTATCCATATATTGGCACAAAAAAAATATGGCCAATGTATTAAAGAAAAAGAATAATTTACCCAAAATATCAGTCAACTGATGGAGTATCGACGTAACTGGGCTGCAATTAGGGCTGGGCAATTCGATTCAATGATTTGAATCGCTTCGAAGTACAATATATTTGAATTAATTGTGAATCGTTCATAAGAACAAATACTTAGTAAACGGAGTAGAATTTTTATTTTTAACGACAAAATAAATTCAATTTTTGTCAAATTTGACAAAGATCTATTATATCTCGTCATTGAAATATGAAAATTGTTGCTCTTAAACATGGAGTGTGAATTGAATATACATTATAAGCTATAAATTTCTTGATTTTCACAATGAAGACAAGTTGTAATAGTAAAAATGGGAATTTGTTATTTACACGGAATTAAAAAAATTCGAATCTTAAATGATTCTGATTTGCCCAGCCCTAGTTGCAATATAGAACAACATACCTGTAGAAATTCTCCAGACATGCCAGACTCTCCTGATTGATACAAAATTACAATGCTCTGTTGCAATCTTCAGTTGACAGGAACTGTGGAATCTTTCCCGCCAGAAAAAGAATACCTGGAAAACGAGCAGCAATTAGTTTTAAAATTTTGCATCAAAATTCGAATTAATTGAAATTAACGTTTTTTGCATATTCTGCACATTGTGCAAAAACATTGAAAATTTTATAGTGTACATTCTTCCGATGTATTATTCACTGGGAGCGTGCAGTGAGGGCTGGTTTCAGTCCTCTCTCTTGGATTTCGTGCATAAAGACTTCACTTTTCTTTCTTTTTTCAAATTTGACTTTGTATTATTAAATTTTAAATTTCACACTATTTTCGACTCCAGACTTCAACTCAGACTTAGATTATTTGCTTCGATCAATGACCAAATTCCTTCGAAAATGATTATTGAAATTGACAAGTTTTAAAAGCCTTGTAGATCATCAAGAAAGCAGTGGGAAGCCAATAAAGTCCTAAGTTTAGAGGTTTGTGAAAAGTCCGAAACATTTTACCGACTCCACGACTCCAAAAAATTTGAAAAAAATGTACTGGCCATGCTTACTTGAAGTGAAACAATTCTATCTCTTCTTGTTTTGAACAACTCAATGATGATCTTATTCTTGCATCGAGTTTTCCAATGATTAAAAAGTGATTTCAGCTTATGATGCCTTCTTACACGGTACCTGATAAGTAATCGAATATTGAATCAAAATTTTTTTAAAAATCGAATATTCGAATCAGAAGTAAATATAATAAACAAAAAATTATTTTCTCAGAAAATTGTAAATGACATCAAAATATATATTTTTCTCTGAAAATGTATGCTTTTGTTAATTTGTTGATTTCAAATCACTGGAAGAAAAAAATCGAATTGCTTATGACACTCAAATCCCGAATTGAACATTTTGAACAGCCCTAATTGTTAGACCTAGATTCTTCCAACTACAAAAAAGCCTATATATAGGTATGAAGTCCAAGCATTACGAAGAATACAAATTCTTCGAGTGTAGTATCAAATAATTACTGCGTTTTTTTTTTATAGCCACTTCTTTGAGTGGATCACCCTGTCCAAGGCCCTCTAACAGCGGACACTTATAGACGAACAGGATTACAATTGCTGGAAAGATATGATCTTTTCCTGTTCGGCTCAGCCTACCCAAGTTATTACACCCTGGGTTGAGTGGTGGGCATGGATAAGCGAGTCGGACTCGCCGGGACTCGAACCCGAGATCTTCAACCTGCGATGCCAACATGTTTAACCACTAGACCATCGCGCCCACAAACCAGTAGTACCAGTAGTGTCATTATCAGAGTATTATAGATTCAATAAAAATTTATTTTAATTTTAACATATTACACTAGAGCTGGGCGGCATCTGGCACATTTTGTACCGGCATACCGTCGCCAAAATGCCGGTATTACTGATATATTACCGATATGCCGCCCAGCTAAATATTACACCGACTCATTTTGCAGCATAATCATGATACATACTGTGTTTTATACTTAAAACTGGACATAATTAAGCTTTTTAATCACAATAGACTGAACATATAAAAGTCAATTTTAAGAATTGTTGAAGCTCAAATTTAAAAAGTAAACTGAATTATATATGTCGTTCAATTCTTCCTTATAAAATTTAATAATTCCTACTTATCAATAAACACGAATATGTACACTGCTTGTTTTTTGAATGATGAAATCCATCATTTACGTTTAATTAATAGTGGTACGGACGGTTTTACCATTGTCCAGGGCAGATACCACCCTATGCACTTTGCCGTGAAGGTTCAGTTCCGTTTGGGATGTTTTCCGTGTAGAGTTGATGGTACTACATCTTTTAGTAGCTCTTCGCTATTAAGTGGCCTTCAGATTGTCTCTTTAGGCACTGCTCAGAGTGAATTTCATCGAAAAAAAGGTGTAGTAGTTATATACAATAATTCAATGATATACACTATGCAGGTTTTCTTGTCTAACCTTAATGATACATTTATCCATGGAACACGATGTGCCATTTTGCTAAATTTGCTTCTTTTATTAAATTTAAACAGCGCTGCTTTTTCTGCCACCCTTGCCCCCTCCTTCGAGAAAGCTTCTGATAGAGATACTGTGTGGTAATTTTGTGGTTAACCTGTTCACTCACTATGGCAAAACTATTCACGATTCTTGTTTTTTTTGTCATTATTATTAGTATTTTTCGTTCCTATGAGTTAAGTTTATCAGTTTATAGATAAATAAAAAGTATTTTTGATTTTATTTGATTCTCTTGAATTCCCTAACATTACTATCGTCAACATCTATAAAGATAATCTCACTTCTTTTTCCATTTTGAAAAGCATTGCTTAATCTTTAGATTTCTTCTGGCTGTGATAGCTTGATTTCTTCTAGCATTTTTCGAATTGACCGCCCATCGAAGTGCTGGAAAAATAGAAATTACATAAATTAGAAAATTTTTTGCAAGTATACTTGAAATAATGGGCATTTTATAAGATATTTAAAAATGCTCGAAATGAAATCAGATTCAGCTTCAAGAATTGTTCCAAGATAAATGCAACTGTTGTTGGGTTTCCTTAGTAGCAATATTTGTGCGTATGTTGGCATTATAAGTTACAGATGAAGTATTATGAATATTGGATAATGATTTCAATCCATAAACCCACGATGTAAAACAGTCTTATAAATTAGAATTTTAATTTTTAAAGCGTTTTGAAAGCAGGTAAAAATATCTACAAACTTACAAATTTTTTATAGGGCTCACTTATTGGAGCGGGTCACCCTGTACCAACGGCCACTTATAAACGGGTAGGGTGAGAGTTGAAGGAAAGATATGATCTTTCCAGTTCGGCTTAGCTAATATAAGTTATTACACCCTGGGTTGAGTCGTGAACAATGCTTAAGAAGCTGGACTCAGCGAGACCCACACCCAAGATATTTAACCTGAGATGACGGAATAATATATCTATTAAGAACTTATTCTGAAATATTAGATATATGCTCTATTTAGGGTCTCTAGCTGAGATTTGTTAGTTGAGGAGATTTGCGGTCACTCGCGTTTTATGTAAATTCGATTATTGGCCATCCAAGCTTACCAGAAAATCCCTTTCTTAGTAATTGATGTTTGTTGAGTTCCTCTGCAGCTAGTCTTTGTCTTATGATCAAACTTCTCCAACTGAGAAAATGCTTTGCAATTGAAGTTAGATTGTGAAAACTGGAAGCTCTAGAAAATAAAATTAAGACTTGAATAAAATGCCTACTAGACCTTAGCACTCTGCTATAGCGAGAGCTGCATAGAACATTTTCAGCTTGGAATGTAGTTGCTGGTTCAATTCCCGGCAGAACCAGTTCAATTATCTATGGTCCCCACTCAACCCAGTGTGTAATAACTTTCATAGGCTCAGACAAAACAGAAAAATTATATTATCTTTCCAACTACACTAACCATGTTCACCTATATGAGGGCCTAGTGGTTAAACATGTTGGCATCGCAGGTTCAAGATCTCGAGTTCGCCGGGTTCGAGCCCTGGCATGTCCGGCTCACTTATCCATGCCCACCACTCAACCCAGGGTGTAATAACTGGGGTAGGCTAAGCCAAACAGAAAAAGATGATATCTTTTCAGTAATTGTAACCCTGTCCATCTATAATTGGCCGCTGTTACAGGGCCTTGGACAGGGTGATCCACTCTTGAGAAGTGGCTTTAAAAAAAGGTGAGGGGCATTTGTCAGAGAGATTCGCTCAAACAAATGAACATAAAAAAGTTGACAAAAAACAAACTTAATACTGTTATCGTCCAAATGCACAACTATAGAAATTTCTCAAAGGCTTGAGATCTGTCAATTTTTCCTATTTATAAATGCACAATTTTATAAATTTCTAAAGACTTGAAAAAGCATCAAATTTTCTTATCTATAGTTCTTCTAATACGATTTACCAAGGATGTCTAAAACAAATCGAATATTAGAATACAAATCAACATATATGGTAAAATTCAGAGTTCAGATATATTTCAAAATACTGGGACATGAAAATAAGTCATTTTTAAAGCATGAATCCGTACAGATTCAACAAAAAAATTCGTTTTTGTTCTCTAAATTGACATGGTTTCATGGAATACCATATTTACTTGATTGTAAGCTGCCTTTAATTGTAAGCCGCATGTGATGTGTAAAAAATTTAATGTAAGCCGCCCTTGAACGTAAGCCGCATATATCTGTACTGTGCCGGTGCCTATATGGGTTGATGACAGATAAAGCTGACTGATAAAGTTTAGACAGGGTATCGGCATCGCAAAGAAAAAATGTAAGCTGTCTTTGAATGTGAATGTGAATTTGTAAGCCGTGGCTCACAATCGAGTAAATACGGTAAAGGAAATTGTGATTCAAAATTATCTGAATTTTACAATTTTCTTTAAAAAAAATCAGAATGTTATGTTATATTTTATATTCAAATTATTTTTTAGAAAGTATTTGAAATGGTAAAAATATCGGTTCTGGCCATCCCTGGGGTTTACTCACTTCATCAATTTCAACGTTCTTCTTGCTCTTGATTATATTTAACAGACGAACATTTTCCCGCCAGATTCTGAAATATCTGGGAATTTAAATATTTAACATTATTTTAAAAACATATTGTTATTATTAAAATTATTAAAAAATGGATATAAGTTTGTCAGTTATGATGGCCTAGTGGTCATCATATCGGCATCGCAGGTTTACGTTTAAGAGACTCAGACCGGCTAGGGCAGATACCACTCACTGCACTTTACCATGTTCAGTTCTGTCTGTGATGTTTCCGTTTACTGTGCATTTGCTGGTATTACATCTTATAGTAGCTGTTTGCTATTTAGTGGCCGTTAGTTAGTTCATTTTAGGCTCTGCTTCCAGCCTTGCTTAGTGTGAATTTCAATCAAAACAAAAACTGTGCTGCACAGATATCAGAGGAAAATGGGTTCCATTAGATGTAATTTAGCAAAATGGGCAATATTTATTATATTTCTTGCTAGAACATCAAAAAATCTCACACTGAGTGTTCGGTAGCAAAAAAAACTAAAAAAAAAATTCATAATCATCAATACTGCTATGAAATAGAAGAGCTGCTTGTTGTTTCGAAGCTTTTGCGAATGCCTGAGAGAAAGAACATTGAAGATTCTGGGCGCCCGAAGAAAATCAAAAACCCTCTAACCATGTATTGAGACCTCGGGCTTGCAAATCCTTCGCATTCTGTGCTATTATAAGTTTTTCGTATTAACTAATAAGGGCGCCTCATTTTGTCCATTGATGGTAAATAAGAAGTTGTTTGGCAGCAAAGAAAAAAGATTCAAAATCATAGCAGTATTGATGGTTTTGAAGCTTCTGTGAATGCCCAGAGAAAAGGATATTTTAAAATTTTAAAAATTTGAAAAAAATCGAAATTCTGCCACCCTGGGTTATCACTGGGCGTGGATAAAAATTTATCTCGTTCACCTTGACTTCAAAATAATATTGTTTCTTTCGTTAGGTGGACTTCTTTCGATAACATTTTGCAAACGTTGGCCCCGTAGAAGAGCAGAATTTCCAATGGAAACTTTATCAGTGTAAAAATATTTAGGTTGAGGTAATGGTGGTTTTTGAACTGTATTCTCTTGCTCATTTCGAGCTCTGGAAGCTTGAGGTTGTATTGTTGAAGACTTCTTGCGTTGAATTTGAGTAGATTTGGTAGGAAGTGGTGCAAACCTTTGTGAAGATGTCAGGTTTGGCTTGGATAATCTGATATCGGTGCATGATTTAGACATTTTTGGCATAATACTTGAAGAACTTTTATTGGAAGTATTTTGATTTCGCTTGGAAATTGGACGGCTTGACGACTTTGTGCTACTTTTGAGCTCTGCATGAATGATTTTGTTTCGGCTGGATGAGCTTGGAGTTGGTAATTGCCTTGTTGGAATGTAAGAACCACCTAAGCTATCTTGGTCAGGCATATTCATTCTAGATTCTTGAGATAAACCATTCATCTTTAGCCCTGTAATCTCGTTCTTGTTATGGTTCATCGGTTCTGCTTCTAAACCAAGGTCTTCCAAACTAATAATGGGTCTTGGTGAAATCTGGGTAGAGATTGAAATCGGATCTTTGAAATGAACTTGCTTCTTGGGACTCGAAATACTATGAATTCCGTAGGAAGGAAAAGGCAGGCTTCCCATTTGTCTCAGTACTGGAGGTTCTATATTATGTAGGCCATTTGGTATTTTTGAAGTAAAGTTATCCATGCTGGTATTGAAAAAGTTTTCATTCGAGACATTTCGACTTCCGTATGGTGAGAAATCACCTTCAATGTCGATTTCCGGTGAAATTTGATGATTTAAATCATGGTTAGAACTTGCTAAGTATCTTTCAACAGTCTCATGAGATTCCTCACTCAATTCACCATCATCTGAGTTTGGCGAATATTCTGGTGAATTGAACTGGAATTCACTGTGATTTAGATCCAAGGAATTGAGCTGGTATTCACCATGATTTGTATCGAATGAATTGAACTGCAACTGAAATTCACCATGATTTTGTAATTTATGCTGATTTGAACCAGGGATGACATCTTCATCTGGAGCATCAAGTTCAGATACATGTAAAGAGTCATCGGATATATCAACATCAGCGTTTTCCATGTAATTTACGATTTGCTGTGAATTCGAAGCTTTATCCATCTCAGAATTAGACGAAGACAAAATAGAGTCTTCAACAACACCCATTTGCAACAATTCTTGTGACAAATTCACTCCAGGCTTGTCGGCACTTTTTAAGCCTCTGAGAAATGAGCTTTCACTTGCTTTTAAACCGGCTAGAAATCTCTGGTTTATCAAATGCTCCATATCTGCTTGATGGATTTCCCTTTGAATCCCATTTGAACTTATGCTAACCGACCCATAAACTCCGTCATTCACTCGAGGTAGCATTGAAGAATCGTAAAGAATATTTGGAGCATTCACTGAATTATTATCTGAGGTATGATGCTGTTTAGGACTCTGAAACACTTCAAATTGTTGGCGGTGATCTGGTTTACTTTCAATATCTCTAGATGGCTCTGTCAAAATTTTCTTGCGAGAGGATCTTGGATTACCTATACTGCGTTCTTCGCTGTGTGGAACCGACCTTTCATCCTTGAAATATTCATGCAAATCATCAAACGAGGTCTGGGTATCACAGTGACTAACGCTCATTGTGTAATCATTTTCTTTTCCGTCAGATGACCTTTGACCCGGTCTTGGATGTGGGTTGCGGAATGTTCGAAACTTTGATTGATTCGGACTTCTCTCTCGTGGACTTGTCTTTTTATGCTTCAAATTCGTCGGCATACGAGGACTAATGTTCTGTCTGGGATAATTTCTTGACGAAGTTTCAGAATGATGCTGATTTCGTCCTGTTTTACTATTGGGTAATCCATAGTTAGTAATGCCATTGTTAGTTATACCATTTGAACCAACTTTTATGTCAGATTCACTTTTAGACGGACGGACATTAAATGTACATGGGTCATGATTTTCTGCCATAAAGAGCAAATCGGAAATGCAATCAGATTCAACTGGTCCTACTGTGACTTGTTGGATGTGAGATTTCTTCACACTCAGTTGCTTGATCGAAAGTTGCTCTTCAGACCCTCTAGCGGGGACACTAACAGAATCGTAAACTCTTGGCGACAATAGCACGTTAGTTTGTCTCATTGATAATACAACCTCTGATTTTGCATCATCACGCTCCAAAGCTGATAAATTTAATTTTGACCATGAATATGTATTTTGTAACAATGAAACATCGCCAGTTGCATGGGCTGCATCATGCCTGCTTCGTTCTTCATTTTCGTGGCCATTTGTGAGCTCGTCATTTTGTCCGTACCGTTTCCCTAATCGAGGTTCATTCTTATGAGATCGTCTATCTTCCCTTGTCGCTCCATTCTCAAAATCAGAAAATCCATTACATTGTTGTTTTCTAGTTCTTGATCTGGGTTGAGAATTCAAACGAGTTGGTGTACGAGAACGTGATCTTCGTTGCGAGGGTCCTAGATTGCTTTGGACAAATGGAGCTTTTGGCATAGTGCATTGTTCTGTAATTAGAAGAGGAAGAAACTAATGAAAGGTTAAGTAACGTATAGCAAGAAATAGGAAATGGTGAATAATTTCACCATCAGCCAAGGCAGGAAGACAGAATCGTGTTTTTTCAGGTGTTATGTTATTGGAAAAGTCCATGTGTCATTTCTCTAGACAGAAAGGTTCAGACTTCGAAATAATCAGCACTGCTTTTTTATAGCAATATTGATGATTTTGAACCTTTACTACCTGTCATTTAAATCATCTGGCCGCATAACATAATATATAAATGAAATATTGCCCATTTGCAAAATTTTCTTCCGATGAAACCCCATTTTTTTTGGCCATTACAGTGGCAGAGTAGCTGACATTCTGCTTATCTGGGTCAAGGCAGATACCACTCTCTACACGCTGCTATTGGTGGTGGACTGGCAGTGTCACAAACGTGCTAACAAAAATAACATCTGTTAAACCCAAGTATTTAGATTCCACTTCAAAAGAAGAAATCAGAGTCAAAGTAATAACTTTTATTCAGTAGTCCTAATAGGCACATGTAATCTTGCTCAATAATAATGGTCTAAGAAAAGTATGAATTTAGGAGCTTTAGAATAATCCTAAATGTATTTCCTGCGTGTTAAGAGGCGACTACAAGTAAGCAAAGAAGTGGTAGATGGTTGTATTTACTATCGCCCAGAGCAGATACCCCTCACTCACTGCACTTTACCATGACGGTTCAGTTTCATTTGGGATGTTTTCTACAATCTGCGATACTAAACTTTAATCATTAGGCCAACGCGCCCACATCAGGCATAGCAATGCATGTTCATTAAGCATTTTTCTGATCACTAAGTACTTTGTACGAAAATTACCTCATTATCTTACCAAATATCCATTTTATCAATATTATCAATATACTGTTATCAATCATCAAATAAATAAATTATATACAAGAATATCAAATCTGGATGGAATTGATCAATTGCATTTCAGGCTAGATTTTGCCATATTAATAAATTAGCTCAATCGGTAAAGCGTTGGGAATACGCTTCAAACTATGCTCATGACGGAATACTGTGAGGGATGATGGTAAAGTCTGTGACGGTGGTAAGCGCTGCTTACGCTTCCTCCCCCCACCAGGTCCATGCATAGAAAAAAGCGATAATCCAAAAACCTGATCAGATGACTTTAAGGAGATAGAAATACATTTTTCTAAAACTCTGCTGCAGGATCGATAGTATAAAGTTTTTTTTTTCCATCATGTTTGCGGCTTACATTCAAGGGCGGCTTACATTTTTTCTTTGTGATGCTGATACTCTGTCTAAACTTTAGATTTCCGTGCCCACCCAGATATGCTAAAATCCATATAAGCACAATATATGCTGCTTACATTAAATTTTTAAAACTATAACATGCGGCTTACAATCAAGTACCGTATTTTGCGGCGTATAAGCACCTCCGTGGTAATGGTCGCAAAGGGCCCTAAAACTATTTTGCACACAGACATGACGCAGGCCGTAATAGTCGCAAAGCGTCGGGAACCACTCCTCAAAAACGCTTATGAAACCTTACAAACGATAATAACGTACAGTAATTCATTAAACGCATGGAACGCAGTATTGATTCGGAACTGGTATCTGCAATGTCGTTAGGCCAGGTGTGCAATGTCGTTCGGCCAGGTGTGCAATGTCGTTTCGGCCGATGTATCGTTTTCTCTCCCTTCAAAGTGTCGCTGCATTGTTCGGCTTCTAACTTTGATAAATCTTGTGAATGGTTTTAGGAAGCTGGTATATTTTACTCCCTTTCAGACAAAATTGAAGGGCCGATCGTTACAAACCAATCACCTTTGTATGATCTGTTTTCCTCAGACACCGAAGACGCCATTTCTTGTTGTTGTAATTATTGTTTATCGAGATACACATTTTGCATTTTAATATATTGCCTACCAAGACGTCATGAGTGAACATAAACAAAACATAATTAACGGGAGCAGTTTCTACAATAGTACAAAACAATTATCTTCCGACAATTGTGGAACTGATTTTGTTGATTAAAGTGTGCCGTCGATTGTGTCATTGTCAAAACGTCAAAGTAATTCGCGCCGAACCTTCCGAGTTTAAATTCCTTAGAGGGTATTTAAAACAATATATTATTGGCGATAAAATAATTTATTATTTTTTATGAATCAGGCTTTTAAATACCAAAATATATATATCGATGTCACAATTGTAGATTTTTCCTTGTTTCGTTAATTTTAAAGGCTGGCGTCGATTGCGTCATCGTCAAAACGTCAAAGTAATTCTGGTCAACTTGCTAAGTTTTAAATTCCTTGTTTCGTTAATTTTTAGAGGCTGGCGTCGATTGCTCATTGTCAAAACGTCAAAGTAATTCTCGAACTTGCTAAGTTTAAATTCCTTGTTTCGTTAATTTAGAGGCTGGCGTCGATTGCGAACTACATACATTCCCTTTCGCGCCGTTTTGCAATGAATGATATAATACTGACCGTTCCGATTGATGATCACACATGATCGGATCGTCATCAAATTAAATCGCATGTATGACGATGTATGACATGTATGTACCAATGAAAATTCGCTAATGTCTGCAAGCAAAAAGATCGAGCATACACGGTATGCAGTCTATTATCAATTTAATTCAAATCTCTCTACAATTTGACATATCTTGAAAAAGTACATGCGCTGGCCGCGTCATCTATATATAACTTTTATTATACCTAATATGAAATCCACAATTCGCTGTGGATCGGGAAAAAAACAATAAATTGGTCGCATCAATGTAAAAGTCTCAGAAAGAAAACTTTTGGAAAAAAGTAGCGACTTATCAAAATACGGTAAATACTGTATATATATACCACAGACAAGAGTTACAAATTCAAATGTTGGGGCAAATTTACATTTTTCGATGTCTCAATTCCAGCTCTGTATAATATACCATATATGTAGATATGTCTAACGGTTAAACATGTTGGAATTGTAGGTTGAATATCTCGGGTTCGAGTCCCCGTGAGTCCAGCTCGCTTATCCATGCCCACCACCCAACCCAGGGTGTAATAACTTGGGTAGGCTAAGCCAAACAGAAAAAGATCATATCTTCCCAGGAATCGTAACCCTGTCCTTCTATAGTGGCCACTGTTACCTTGGACAGGGCGATCCACTCTAAGAAGTGGCTATAAATAAATAACAATGAATATAATAAACAAACAAAAGTTCTTCGCAAAAATATTCATTCAAGACATCAAAATTTACATCCATTTCCCGAAAATGTATTCTTTTTCGACTTTTCTATTAATTTCAGATCACTGGGAAGATCAGATCGAATAATTTATGATTCACGAATCACAAATATTTCTGGACAACCCTTCCTGACTACTAACGGTACATAACTAATAAGTTATTGTAAGTTTCAAAAACTGCGTTTCAACCTATTTTTATTTTATTTAACACTCCAAAGAGTGTGAAGCATGTCAAGTTATACCATTGATTTCCATTATATATATGTATACTTAATATGCTGATTTAAATACCAATTCCAACTAAGCATTGCTAACATCCACACAATCTCAAAATGTAACAAATATTCAAAAAATGCCAAAAAGTTCACATTCACAGCACCTCACCTAGTTTATTTTAAACAATATTAGAAATTGACTATTTGAATAGAATAAAGTTACGACATTTCAGATATATTGACCATATTTCGCCCATTTTACAGCAGAGTAAGGATTTATCTCAAATCATGATTTCACTGCAAAACAAATAAATTTAATCAGAATAATCGAAATTAATTTCAATCATAATTTTGGAATGCCTAAAGGGCACATTACACGTGAAGCTGTCTTACCGATGCGTTGCAATACACACCTACATTGCTTCGCATTAATCGTATTCACATGTCTACAAAGCACAAACGCACGCAGCGAAACGAGCACTATCTGTTAGGTCGCACAGCGAACTGTTCTGTTTCATTGGAAAACGTAAGGAAACGCATGCAGAGCATTGCATCGCTTAAAACGCAAAGGTAAATGAAAACAAACACAAATAATGCAACCTACGCAAACGTGTAGTGTGGCCATAACCCTTCAGATTTAAGACGACACCCCTAATTAAGTTGAACATTAAAAATTAAATCCAACAAATTCAAAATAACTAATATCACCAATCATGTCAACACTCAAAATTATTCAAGAAATTCCAAGAATAATCAGTATTTCAAGAAGCCTCTTTGTACGCCACAAGATTGCCTTTACAAGTGTTTGTTTTAGCCCCAAGTAGTTTATTTGATTAGTAATGTCTAGGAACGCTCAAGACTACTTGTAAATGCTCAAGTACGACCAATTAGAGGATTTTGAATGTGTCACGCGTATCTCATCAATTCAAGCAGAAAAAAAAATGGAACCCAGAAAATTGACGTTTTGCTTTCTTTCCCGATAAGCCTGATATGTGATATATATTTATTCAAATAGAACCTAGAAAATTAAAACTTATTTCAGGTTTTGTTTGCTTTCCCGATAAGCCTGATATGTGATATATTCATTCAAATAGAACCTAGAAAATTGATGTGTAGAACTAACTAGATAATATGGATTGCTGTCTTCAAATCTCTATTTTAAACTTATTTCCGACCCTGTATCAAACTTATTTTAGGTTTTGTTTGCTTCCCCGATAACTCCGATATGTGATATATTCATCCGTTCACAGAAGCTAATCAATTTTCACTTATAAAATAACTTCGAGAAGATCGATATATTTACAACAAATAAACGCTTACATTTGGTTCCCAATCCATTTTCAACTATAAAATAACTTCTTGAGAGGGTCATTTTTTTCCAGCAAAAATATATTTATATCAAAAAAAAACAACTTATATTTGGTTCTTAATCAATTTTCAATTATAAAATAACTTCTTGGGAAGGTCGTCTTGTTTTCCAGCAACAATATATTCATAACAAAAAAAAACACTTACATTAGGTTCTTGAAGAGAGCTTAAAATCAGGCAGCAGGTATTCCATGTTTAAGTCATATCCCACGGATTTAGATTATCCAAATATATATTCCAATTCAAAAACAGAACGAAGCAATCATATATCCAGTGCATTGAACATTTTCTGTATCACATGATGTCTTTCAGTTTACATCCAGCACAGAAGCTTAATTTACTTGGATATTAAATTTTACTTTATTATTCTAGAATATCATAAATATAATATCCGGTTTTATCTTAAAAACATTCGTTTTTCTTCTTATTAACATCCTTAGAAGTTTGAGAGCAGCATTGCTAAAAATGACAATAATATTTCTACCAGGCTTGCATTTGCATAATCCTTGCAATTTGCGAGATTCCAAATTTTTTTAATCTTCTCATAGCGAGCGGAGCATTAGATAGCCGATTAGAAGGAATCCATATTGGATTGCATAGGAAAATGAACAAAAGGAACCTCAAGGAATCAATCTCTCATCCTAGTAATAAATGTTCTAAAATACCATCATATCTGCATAAGAGTTTTACTGGAGTCTGCAATAGATTCTCGAAACCGATAACTAGGGGTTATCTTTTGATTTCAGAATCAAATCGAAAAATTTCCTGAATCGAATAGAATATTCAAAGACATTTTTTATCAGCTCATAATTTACGTTAAAATTCACACTCAATTCTGGTAAAAACTAAAAATTATCATTTTGTTGAACTCATGATTCGAATATTCAGAACTGAATATTTTGGACTGCTCCACCTGCAATCCCGCATTTTGCAAGATTGTCGACCATTAAGCTACTTAAAACAGAAAACCGGTGACAATATATTCAATACAGAATTGAACTGCAAAATTGACTACCCTGGAAGAAAGTAAAAATAGTGAAAGCCTGCTCTTTTTCTACAGAACACAAATTTTTCAGTGTATTCTTCTTATAGCCTAAACATACATAATTTCAATTAAAAATAAAAGTCTCGTTATTGCATTCATACAATGATGAGTGAAAGAAAATTATTTAATTCAAGTCAGATCAATTAGGTACTGGCACTGGAATAAAAACAATACTTGAAATATAATTTAATGGCACAATAAACCGATTGAAAACAACCGAAGTAAATCGAGTCAGTTGGTGACTATTATTTAAAAGCGCTTTCATTATTATGAGAAAACAAAGGACTGAGGGATTACGTTACATCATAATAGCGTTTAGTTTGGTAATAGTATCAGGTAGCAAATCTTGGAAAATAATAAGGACATAGATTGAGTTAATTGGTAACAGCACAATGAATTGAAAAAATTAAAATTCAACTGGATATGAGATCACACTTTTTTTTTTTTATCGAAATTCACTCTGAGCAAGGACAGAAGTATTGTCCAGAAGGAATCAACTAATGGCCACTCAATAGCAAAGTGCTACTAAATGATGTAGAACCAGCAACTGCACTCTAAAGAATCTAAACGAGAAACATCCCAAACATAACTGAAACGCCATGGTAAAGTGCAGCGAGTGGTTGGACATTGGTTGTTTGTTTTTCTTCGGATGTCAAAATTGTACAGGTCATTTTTTTATGGACAAAAAAATTATAAAACCACCAGAACCACCATTTCCTAGCAGAATTGTGTTTTTGTGTTTGTGTTATTTTTCTTATTTTTATCGTAAATTTTCGCGTATATTTAGGGGTAGTCATTAAAAACAACAGAATTACAGATTAAATGAGGCGAAATGTTCACAAAAAACATGCATTTCAACTCAACCTTAGGCAGTTGGGCGTACATAACACACTGTGTTTTTTGAGTCTTCCATATAAATCTTGGGTCTAGTGAAGTTTAGTACCATATTCCCGAATGTCATTATAATAAAAACTGGCGGAATATTCTCATCCTAACCAGAGGGCACCAATGCTGCAAGCATCTGGCATTGGCTCCTGGGTTAGGATGAGTCGCTTCTTGCAACATGGGAAATTTTTATGATAATCGGATAACTTATATGGTACCGTACTGAACTTCATGAGACCCAATTAACCCACACAGCGCGGGATCGAAGAAGATCACATTATATATCAAACACATATACTATATTAGTGGTTTATCCCTTCATGGTGAAATATGCCTATAGTATTGGTAGCCACGTATTACAAACACGACCGGTTCCCATACTTCTGGCCCGCACGCGACCGGCTTTCTCATGCGGCTGGATGCGGATGCACCCTGCACCGGTACCAGAGGCGCCTCCAACCCCAGTACCTGGGATAACTAACTTGAACTCTGAACTCAGAACTTGTCGCTAATAATCTGCTTCATGGTGCCCGTAGTGGCCGACTGAACAATATTACGTCACATCAATAAAAATCATTTTTATATTTAGACAGAAAAATTTATCAATGACAATATAAAAACAAGCCACGGCACGGCAATGGAGTAATCTTTTTCGTTTTCCGTGGATATGCAATAGGAGCAAATATCCAGCTGGTTACTGGGTTTATTTGCGAAGCTGACGCTCGAAGTTCATTGTTGATCTGCGGATCCATAGCCCAAATTTACAATGGAGAAGGTTTAAGTAAGGGAAGTTTATTTGGAATTTCGCCAAAAACAAGTGAAATTATAAGCACAGCACAGCAAACAAAATTACTAGCGCAACAAAACAAACAAATGGACTAGAATTCTGGGAAGAAGCCAAAGCCTCAAAAATTTAAGCAGTTGACTGAGAAGTAGACACGGGCACTCTTACCGACCACGCAAACTACACACATTGCACAGGAACATGAAAAAAAAACTATTAAAGAAGTTCACGATGGAACACTTCTTCGGGCGTTGCTCTTGCGGTCTTGTTATTGAAAAATAGTATTATACGTCTACGACAAAATTACGTAAAAACAAAGAAGAGGACTCTGGCCGAAAGCCAGAACATACTTGTGATTATGGTGCAGTTATAAATATTTCTAAAATAGAGCCGAATTGACATGAGCGGGCAATATGCGAAAATGAAAACCAAAAACGGCGAAGCATTATATCAAGCTCTATTGTAAAATGTAAACAATCAATTAACACGCAATATTAAAAACAGAATGTCTCGTGCCACGAATGGTGTTATAGATGGTGGATAGAGTTGTATGCCAGCTGAGGTAAGCAGACGCGTGTTACTTTCCTCTAATGTTTCTTTGAAACTTATTCCGCGACCATATTTAAACTTTCTGTAAGAACAGAGCAGGGCTAGCTCTCCAGCGACTACAGCGACTACAGAATGTAGTAACCGGGATTATAGTAATGGAGTGATATCGAGTGATTCAATGTGTGTCTGTCACCAGAAATACTTAAACAAGCCCGATACCACAGTTATCATCCACTCTTTGTTGTAAAACTGAAGTTTAATCCAGTAATGAAATTCAGTAGCACAGTTTATTCTAATGATAACACAATTAAACCTATTTGTATGACTCACTCCATGTAGAAGTCCTTAATACAACCAAATACTCCAAAAAGTAGATGCAGAACAATGCAAAGTGGCAACATTCAAAAATCAATGATTGCAACATAGGCTAAGAATATTCTAGAATCCGGATCCTATCAACCATGACCAATATACGACAAACATTTCTTACACTTTCTTCTAGGTTTTGTTTGCTTTCCTGATAACTCTGTAATGTTATATCTTCATTTGTATCGCCTTCAGAGTTGTCGAAATAAACTATGTCTATGTCAGCAGGCTAATGGTGAATGTTTTCTTTACTCGGTTAAGCGGTCGACACGAGCGGAAGTCTCTCGCCCGCTCGTTGATAATGCGCAACACTGGACGACATGTATTTAAACAGTACGGAAGGCCGTACAGTTAAAATCAAGCATTTGGAAAATGAAACTATTAGATTGCTTAAAATTTGATAAGCAAAATGTTCCACTAAAGAATTACGATGTAATGGAGCAAAATCATAGTTTTATTTTATTACTTTTGCTTTGTGACGTTTATAACACAAATCAGTCACAACCGTAGTCACGCGGCTCAGAATAGTTGTAAACTTCTGTATTTTTCACACAAACATTGCAATTGATCCAAAGAGACACTTTAACTGAGGGTGTGCTCACGCCAGATTCAACTGAAATTCGGAAACCATTTAATATTTTCATCTTATGATATTGCTAAATATTTCAATATAGTTATAATTTAGCTAGTAGATTACCCTGATTGAATGATGCTTTTGGCTAAAGCCTAAAATACGCACCTGTTTAGATTACGACTACCGGGGCAATTACTTGTGACTTGTCAGCGCATAAGGAAATCAATAATATTCATTACATTTGTGATAATAATCTAAACATTTGCAATTCTAAACAAATATAAAAACACAAAGTGCTAAATGTGGCTTGTCAGGCTTTTTGTAGTTGCAGTGGAAGTCTGTGGCATTAATGCGAAACGAAACAAGTCAGCAAATGTGCGGTCGCGCAAAAGGGATTTTGTATGCTACAAAATGACAATGACATTAAAAAACTGTGTTACGCTAGGTTTTTTTTCTTTTGAAATTAAATCTAAGCAAGGCCGGAAGTAGTGACTAAAAGGAACCAACTAACGGCAACCTAATACTAAGATATAGTACCAGTAACACTAAACGAAAAACATTCCAAACAAAACTTGAACCGCTTTGATAAAGTGCAGCGAGTGGCATCTTTCCTGGACGATTTTATGGTAAAACCATCCACCATTTCTTGGCTTCCTTTTAGTTGCCTCCTACGATACGCAGAAAGTACGATAGAATATTCTAGATGCCCGCACCTACGGGGGTTAAATATTCAAAATAGACGAGGTGCTCAGTATTTTTATCACAGTGGCGGCGAAAGATGTCGAATCTTGGGGTCGAGATCAACAGTGCAATTAAAATTTTGTCAAATTTGTCCTTTTTGTTCGCGCTGTTTCGCCTAATTTAAGAACATTTTGGTATGAAATTTCAAAAACTAGAGGGGTATCCCCCTCCTAAAATTGAGGGGTGGGGGTCGCAATTCTTCTCGTTCCTCTTATTCCGCTGCTAGTGATGGCACAAGCTTAACCAGCAAGTTCTTTTAGAGTAAGAAATATAAAAATAATTTGGAAATGTGAATCGCGCGGTATTCAGCATGCACTTAGGGCTGGGCAATTTGATTCGTCGATTCAAATCAATTCGAAGCACAAATTATTCGAAACAATCGCGAATCGTTAATAGGAACAAAAAAATTATATTTAACGGCAAAATGCAATCGATTTTGGTCAAATTTGATCATCGTATGGAGAAGAGTCGTAATACTAAAAATTATCCGAATCAGATTCGAATTTCAAATGATTCGGTTTTGCCCAGCCCTACATACACTCTGAACAAGTTAAATATGTCATACAGAAAAGTGTATTGTTACCAAAAAAATGCGCATACGCAGAAAAATAATCGAGAAAAAATATTGTCAAACCATCTTTTGTTAAGTTTGGGTCATGGATGGATCGCGTTGATGAGACACCGTCCATATGTTGCTTGGGCTTGGCAAAACCGAATGATTTGAAATCCGAATCTGATTAGAATAATTTTTCCGAATCGAATCGTTGATTTCATAAAAATATCAAATATCGCCATTATAATTAATAGGAAATATACAGTTGCGATTTACAAATATTTGCACGAACTGACTTACACGCCATGTAGCTTCATTTTAACGACGAAATAACAGCGATTTTGGTCAGATTTGACCAAAATAGATTGCATTTTGTCGTTGGAAATGAAAAATGCACTTTATACAGAATGACCGATTCACAAACGATTCGAATAATCTGTACTTCGAATCGATTTGAATCACCGAATCGAATTGCCCAGCCCTATCTGTGGCTCATAGTTGACATAATATACATTTTTTATAGTGTGTCAGTTCTTTTACAGCATTTGGCTCCTGTATTCTTTAATTTCAGGCATTTTCTTCTATCCCATTTTCCTCCTCCATCTGTTTGTTCGCCGGCTCATCGCCTTTAACTGGAAATAGAAATGAAAATGACTAAAAATATTCTCAAGTACCGTGTGTTTGGGTCGTTTTGGCAAGTTTCGACAAGTTTTTTTTTATTGAAATTCACTCTGAGAAATGCAGGAAGCAGTGCCGAAAAGTACCCAACTAACGATGTAGTACCAGCAACTGCACCCTAGGGGAAAAACATTCCAACTTAACTGCTATGGTAAAGTGCAGTGAGTGGTATCTGCCCTGGACAATGCTAAAACTACTACTTCTTCTTCTAATATTTTATTTGCAATCGATTTTGGTCAAATTTGACCGAAATCGAATATATTTCGTCGTTAAAAATGAAAATCCTTGTTTGTTCCTATGAACGATTCATCATTGATTCGAATAAATCGTTCTTCGAATCGAATCGTATTTCCCAGCCCTACTCACAGCCTTGATAGAATGAATGGCAAGTCGCAAAATAAATCTTGTAGTCAGATGAAATTGTAAACATTGTTGATAGCCTACTGGCAATTTTGGTTCTTATCATTTTGAGTGCTAATTCTAAAAAAAATTTAGTCAAGTACGAACCGTTATTTTCCGAGTAAGTTAACATGTTCGGTGCATTCCCTGCGTTTGTCAAGTCTGTCTCATTTGATGACTCGGGCATAGCCGGATTGCAACTCAGATAAACCTTAAAAAATGTTGAAATTTTTCTCGGATTTGTATTGTAACAATTTTATTATAATTTAGATTTTTTAGTAGAATAGACAATACAGTCTAGCGTAGGTTGCGCTTTTTTCGGGTTTGTTTTTATTTTAACCTTGCGTTTTACGCCAGAACAATGCTCTACATGCAGTTCCTTACGTTTTCCAATGCAACTGAACGGTTTGCCATGCAAGCTAACGAAGAGTGCTCGTTTCGTTGAGTGTATTTGTGTTTTGTAGCATATGAATATAATCAATGGAATGGTGGGTACGTTGGTGTGATGAAACCGAAAGTACCCGCCGAACGCAACACCTAACGAATGTTCGGGCCCCAACGAGGTATCTTCGAGCTCGACGAACGAAAAAGTATTCAACAATGAGCAATACGAGCTGGGTTCCCCTGGGTTAGGTACTGTAGTCCACAGCCTTGGGACTATGCTCGATAACCTCACCGGTTCCTCATATGTTCCACACGGGAGGGAACGGCAAGATGCAAGAAACATCTCGTAACCAGATATAATTGTAAATATTGTTAATTGCATACTGTGAAGTAGAGTTCATTTCATTATTGCAAGGTCCAACATGTAATCCAGTCTCTCATGCTCTAGAGAACGACTACATCAAAATTCCCGAACACAATTCTTATTTTCACAAACATGCGATCCATCAATGGCACGTGCTTAACAAAATGACAATTTTTCCCCACAAGGAATAGATATTTAAGCCTAATTTAATGATATTTGGTTCTTGATTAGTTTATCACTTCCAGATGCGAATATAAAAATATTCGAAATGCAAATAAAAAAATAAGCATAAGGATTTGATTTTTTGCTCAAAATCCTTCTCGAAATAACTGATAGACACAGAAATTGCTTCGTTATTTTTTTTTTTACTAAAACTCTCTTTAGGCCTGGACTGAACTGAACCACGGCCACTCAAGCAGCAAGAGCTAGTAAAAATGTAGTACCAGCAACTACACTCTAAGTGGAAAAGATCCCGGAGAGAACTGAACCATTTTATAAAAGTGTAGTGAGTGGTATCTGCCCTGGGTGATGATAATACTATCTGACCAGACGAATATTCGAATTTATTGATATATTAAATCTGAAACTTTTAACCTCAGGCATAAACATTTTACCTCTTTCTTTAAACGAGGCGTAGTCACCCATTGCTCATTTATATTGGTCATTATCATCTCTTTTCTCAATTCTGAAACGACGGAACTCAGAGATTCGCTGTAATACAAATAAACGATGATTACATTACATGTTTAATGAGAAAAATGATTACTGTCTTTGCTCTTCATTGCCTTGTTTACATCTATTTCCATCGCGTAAATCTTCAAGCTTCGTGGACAGGTTTCACAATTCATTCATTAGGTCTTCGGCATATTCTTTTCAATATTAATATACGTAATTGATATCTGTAATTCCTCTCGTCAGCGTGAAAATAAAATATCCGACAGAACGCATGTGGAGATAAACATGGAGACAGTCGCTACGGGCAACGAGCACCACGCCAGAAAATTATAATGATTAGGGGCGCAGTACAACATGCGCGTCGTGTAATATTGTAAATAGGGCAACTACGGCTGGGCAAAACCGAAGCATTTGGAATTCGAATCTAATTTGAATACTTTTTCAAATCGGATCGAATCATAAACTCCATGTAAATACCAAATATATCCAAATTTGACTATTACAACTTGTCTCCATTGTGAACATTTATAGTTTACAGTGTAATTTCAATTAGTTTGAGAGCAACAATTTTCTTATTTTAGCGACAAAATATAATCGATTTTGGTCATGGTTGACCGAAATCGATTGCATTTTGTCGTCAAAAATGAAAATTCTAGTTCATTTAGGAAGCATTTGTTCGTGAGAACGATTCAAGATTGATTCGAATAAATTGAACTTCTAATCGATGTGAATCACCGAATCGAATTGCCCAGCCCTAATTGCAACCGGTGGGTAAAGTTGTCTCACCTTGACAGCAATTCTAGTTTGCCATATTGAGATGAAACTAAAAATCGCGCGATGACTAACCTATTGGTGAGGTACCCAAAGGCTTATCATGTTGAAATCGCAGGTCCAAGATCTTGGGTTCGAGTCTTTACCAGTGCGGCTCGTTAATCCATGAGATATTTGTTACAATAAATGAGATATTTGTTATTTAGATGGAATAAGTGATTCAATCCGACTCGAAACAATTTTTCGAATCAGATTCGAATTACAAATGATTCGGTTCGCCCTAACTGTGACAGAGATTTTGTGTACGATTCTCCTGGGCGCGATGGCCTAGTGGTTGAACATGTTGGCAACGCAGGTTGAAGATCTCGGGTTCGAGTCCCGACCAGGTCATATCTTTTAAACAACACTGAATCTGACCGTTTATAAGTGGCCTCTGCTGCTGGGCCTTTTTTAGTGTGATCCAATCCGAACTTTCTGCGAATGAAACATGAATTTATCGTTCCATTTTTTCATTGAAATTCACTCTAAGCCAGAGCGGAAGCAGCTCCCGAGGAAACGAACCAACTGCCACTGAATAGGAAAAAGCTACTAAAAGCTGTAGTACCAGCAACAGCACTCTGAACTGGAAACATTCCAAATGAAACTAAACCGTCATGGTATAGTGTAGTAAGTGGTATCTGCCCTGGGCGATAGTGGAGCCATCTATGTTTCCTTTTATCGCATCTTAAGACACACAGGAAGTGCGTTAGTACTATTCTAAAGCCCGTAACAACAGGATAGCTACCTATGAGTGCAGTCAATATAATTTAAAAGCAAAAATGCGAAACTTGCTCTGAACGTTCCATCAGAATCGATCCAAACTTTTCGGCAAAATCTTTGTGAGTGGATTGGAATAAAAATGCGTCATCATAGCCAAGGGAAAGTCCATATTTAAGTTGTCCGTTGTCCTCCCATTTAAGAATGTCCGAAGGCTCTAATATGTTGATATCGGTCTGTGACAACATTATAATGTAATATCGATTAAGGCCGCACGGCACGTTTGCGTAGGTTGCTTTTTTGGTTTGTTTTTATTTAACCTTGCGTTTTACGCTATAGCGCGAGGCTCTGCATGCCTTTACTTACGTTTTCCAGTAAAACGGAACCGTTTGCTATGCAAGCTAACAGAGAGTGCTCGTTTCATTGCGTGCGTGCGTGCTTTTCACGGCAAGTGAACACGATTAACGCAAAGCAATGCAGGCGTCTATTGCTGTTTTATTTTGTACACAACGCAATGCATGGGTAAGACAATATCACGTGTATTGAGGGCTCAATTTGAAAACTATTGAAACGAATGGCCATGATTCTCAATTAATACGCTCCAGACATTTGAATAACTGTATCTAAAGGGGAAGCAGGGAATACGCTGTTACTTATTTCAACCAACTGGATATTAAAACAAAATTTAAAAAAATTATCGTTGTATTCAACTCTCTTGTTCTCTTAAATTCACGATAAACCGAGAGGAAATAAGAGCACAAAACAACATTTTGAGGCTGAAATTGGTTGTTGTAGTAAAATGGTTCAATATTTGAGGCGCGTCATAATCGCATGTTTTCATCATTAAAAAAACTGTAATCAGCACTCAGTTTTTTGCTTAAACTTTAGTTTCCTGTTTTGTAGCTTCTTGCTCTCATAGTTTGGTCCTTTAAAATTCAAAGCACCAATTTCGGCTTTGCGTTTAGAAAATTAGAATAATTAACACCAGCGTTTTGTGTTGTCAATTCTGGCAACGTTTGTTGTGTTGTTTATGACACGGTTAATTGTGACGTGTCAATCGCTCCACTTGCTTGTTGTTGATTGTTTAATAAACGTCAGTCTGGACTGGACCTCGAAGAGGTTGTCTGCGGTTCTGTTGTCTGATTAGGAATGGGGAGTCTTGGGTATTTATTGGCGCAACAACAACAAAGTGTTAAAGGTCTTTTACCTGGAAAATGAATATTTTCGGTTTTCCTGCCAGAGAAGCAGCCCTGTCTGGTGAAAAATAATTGACGATGTTTTGAAGAGTTGTAAACTGCTCAGCATCGGTTCCTCTTCTTTCGTATTTCACTGGAATAACGTTGATTTGGTTAAAGGAATTCTTCACGTTTTCTAGGTAGGATTTGGCGATTCGTACCTGTTCGGCTTAGCCTACCCAAGTAATTAAACACTGGGTTGAGTGGTAGACAGGAATTAACGAGCCGGACTCGTCGGGACTTGAACCCAAGATCTTCAACCTGCGATGCCGACATGTTTCCCCACTGGACCATCGCGCCCAGGAAAATCATACACAATATCTCTGTTACAGTTAGGGCTGGTCAAACTCTAATCATTTGTAATTCGAATCTTATTCGAAACTTTTTCGAATCGGATCGAATCACTAATTCCATGTAAATTACAAATATCTCATTTTTACTCTTATAAATTGCCCCCATTGTGAGAATCAAATATTTATTGTTTATAGTGTGTATTTTCAATTCGTACCCAGTGTCTAAGGGCAATAATTTTCATATTTTAACGACTAAATATAATCGATTGCATTTTCTTGTTAAAAATGAAGATTCTAGTTCATTTAGCAAGTTTTTGTTTCCATGATCGATTCACTATTAATTCGAATAAATTGTGCTTTTTCACCGAATCGAAAAGGCCATTCTGCGATATTTTTGGCGGCGTGGGAAGGTAGGGCTGAGCAAAAAGAGAATGGGTTCGAATCACTGATTCCATGTAAAAAACAATTATCCAATTTTTGACTATTACAACTTGTCTCCATCGTTGAAATTAAGTAATTTGTTAGTTTATCGTGTATTTTTAATTTACACTCCATGTCTAAGAAAAACAATTTCCATATTTTTACGACAACATATAATCGATTTTGGTCAAATTTGACCAAAATCGATTCAATTTTGTCGTTAAAAATGGGAATTCTTGTGCATTGGTGCATGTAGAAAGTTTTTGTTCCTATGAATCTCTCACGATTGATTCGAATAATTTTTGCTTTGAATCGAACTCAAGGGAAGGACATGAAGCAATGCCCCGTCTAATTACGCTAGTGGTAACAGGACTCACCGCTCTCAAGCACAAAACTTATAAAACAGCCGTATTCACTGAAATTTCTTTGACTGATTGTGGAGAAGAAATCATCCATTTTATTATAGTCCAAGTCTGAGCGGAACTCCATTTCGTATCCAATACCCTCGAAATGACTCTGTAATTTGTCTGAAATATAAATTCAAATACTAGGAATTTGATTAGAACACTTTTTTATTCCTGGATCATTTTATTTGGATTTGCGAAAAGTATTATAACGAATACACTTACTCAGTCGAGACTGGCATTATTGCGCTCTAAAGCGATCCATGTGAAAAAAATTAACACGCACTTGACGCAGGAAACGTATAATGAACCCGAACTCTTCAAACTACTATGCCAACATGCTCAACCACTAGGACCTAGTGACTAGGCCATAGCGCCCACATTAATCGGAAAATGAAAAAAACCTCACTGCTCAAAGCACAGAATTAGGATTTCGGGTCCACATAACATTTTTGGAATGGACAAATTGCTTGAATAACGTAAACGCTCGAGGACCATTTCCAATGCTTTAAAACATTACAAAACCCAAACATATGTCCATCGCTTACCTGCCAAACGGGTGTATTTCTTTATATTCGTGACAATGACGCAGAATCCTTTGAATTTATTCTCGCTTATTCTGAAATATAGATATTATTATTTTAAATAAAATTATATATCTGAACAAAGACGGGAGCAGCGGATTCTGCGCCATTGTCAGGAACGCAGAGAAATACATCCGTTTGGCAGCTAAGCGATAGATTTCAATAAAAATATTAATTATTTTCTATATTTTATATGCTGTTTCATATCGTACTTTTCATATATAAAAATGACTCATTGTCTGGGTCTTCGGTCTCCAACTCAGCCCCATGTTCACTGTTCTAGTCGGCGCGAGACAAGTGGCCGCTGATAAAGGGCCTTGTTAAAGAAATTAGAGATTATATGTAAAAATAAAATAGATACAATTATGCTTTAGTGTCGGCATATTTCTCACATGTAGAAATCCTTGCCTTCCTCCTCGTAGTCTGAAGACGATGATTGACATTCTATCTCCCTGTAACAAGGAAGTCAAAAACGTCAAATGACGCAATACCTAGTCAGAAAGAAATATCTAATCATCTTTCGTTAGGTATGAGTCACCGGTTAAGCTCGGTCTATCTGTGGCTAGGGCTTGGTAATTCGATTCGGTAATTCAAATCGCTTCAAAGCACAATTGCTTTGCGATTTGCAGCTACGAATCGACCATAGGAACAAAAACCTGCTAAATGAAATGGAATTTTCAAGTTTAACGACAAAAAGAAAGCAATCGGTTTTGGTCAAATTTGACAAAAATCAATTGTATTTTGTAGTTAAAATTTGAAACTTTTTGTTCTCAGACATGGGGTTAGAATTAAAAATACATTGCAATATTAGTAATTCAAATTGAAGTAAATATATTTCTTGATTTTCATGCTGGAATTTATTTATGTGGAAATGATGATTTGACCCGACTCGAAAAAATTATCCAAATCGGATTCGCATTCCAAATGATTCGGTTTTGCCCAGCCCTTTACAAAACATTCAAATTCTGCTCGAGTTTGCGACCACCTTCTAACAATCCCGTTGTCTACCATTGCGTGACTCATAAGATAAGGAAACGCGCCTCTCTTGTGTGTCCTTAGACTCGGCTCGACCTGGGACTAGGGCTGAGCGATTCGATTCGGTGATTGGGATCGAAGCACGGATAATTCGAATCAATCGTGAATCGTTTATAGGAACAAATACAGGATTCTCATTTTTAACGAAGATTGACGTCGTTTAAATATGAAAATTGTTGCTCTCTGTGTGAATTGAAAATACACTACAAACTATAAATTTTTTTATTTTCACAAATGTGAAAAGTTATAATAGTAAAAATGGGATATTCCTAAACTACAAAAACTTAGTGATTCGAGCCGATTCGGAAAAATTGTTCGAATCATTTTCGAATTTCAAATGATTCGGTTTTGCCCAGCCCTACTTGGGACTCGAAGTGCAGTGACTCGTTCCCCAATAACAATTCTAATCAAATCGTTCAAATTAAATTAATTTAATCGTTCTAATCAACTAGGCGGATTTAAGGAGTATCGACGAGAAGGTCCAGTTCGCGTCTCCCGGTCCAATCACAAAATTTGACTCACCTTGAACTTTCAAAATATTGCTCCATTTTTCGCCGACGCATTTGCATTCTCAACCGGTGATCTTCCATCAATATGTCATGTTGCTCGCGTCCCATTCTCTCAATATCAGGAAACCTTGACCGCCCAACTTCGTGAGTTGACCCATGACCTTCTGACATAACTTCTTCCGCGTCTAAACCATAAAGCTAGCAAGACTATGAAATGTACCAAAGCGCGATATATACCTGTATCACGTACTCGGCAAAATATAATTTCTGACTGGATTCATAAAATATGCGTCCTATGTTGACGTCCTATGTTGAAGATCTCGTGTTTGATTCTGGCAAATTCAGCTCGTTAATCTATGTCCACCACTCAACCCAGGGTGTAATAACCCCGTTGGTTGCTGGTAATGGGTTTTGGTCAGAATGCTCCACTCAAGAGATTATTACAAAAAACAATGTCCCGTTCATACCATTTCAGTTAAGGCTAGGACTGAGCAAAACCGAAGCATTTGGAATTTTGGAACATATAAATAAAAAAATCCATTTCCATAATTAAAAATTGTTATAATCAAGAAATTTAGAGTTTTGGCATTTTCAATTCATGTCTGAGAGGAACAATTTTCATATTTTAATGAAAAAATACAATTGCATTTCGTCGTTAAAAATGAAACAAATTTTAGTTTATTTAACAAGTTTTTGTTCCTATGAACGATTCATGATTGATTCGAATAAATTGTGCTTCGAGTCGAATTGCCCAGACCTAGTTCGGTCATCTATTGGTGCAAATTGATCACCGAGGGAACATAGAACCTATGAATTTGAACCGATGTCAAAACTATTTTAATGGTATTTGATGTATAAGGTATAAAAATCCCAATTTTTATGTTTTCATATTTTGCTTCTATGAACGAACAGCCACTGATTCGAAGAATTTCTTGTAGGGCTGGGCGATTCGATTTGTGATCTTGATTTGATGCCCTTTCACAAAGAAAAGAAGAATCCAAATTATTAAGGGCTGCCCCCATTAAGAAAAAAAAGCCACCAAGTATCTTTTGTTAAGTATGTGCCACTGATGGATCGCGTCATCGAGGCGCGGCCTATCAGAGGCTTATTTTTGACAAAATAAAAACTTTGATTGAGACAACACGGACTAATAAATGTTTGTTGATATCGCGTTCATATTAGGTCGAGGACTTAGGTCCATCAAATGAAAGAAAAAAATGTTTCATTTTGTTTTAACAGATTTTATTCCCATGTTCGATTCATGATTCGGACTGATTTAACGAATTTTTTATAGCCACTTCTTAGAGTGGATCACACTGTCCAAGGTCCTGTAGCAGCGACCACTTATAGACGGACAAGGTTACAATTACAAGTGCCCAGTTCTTTATTTCTATTGAAAATCGCTCTGCGCAAGATCAGGAGCAAACATGACCACAATAGCAAAAAGCTACCAGCAACTGCACTCTAAACGGAAAACATCCCAAAAGTAACTGAACTTTCATGGTAAAGCACAGTGAGTAATATCTGTCCTGGGCGATGGTATAACCATCTATGAGTTCTTTGCTTCCTTTTAGTCGTCTCTTACGGCACGAAGGAAATACGTTAGGACTATTTTGAAGCCCGCACCTTCAGATTGTACACGGATTGTACCCACCTGAAAGTTCCTCCTCAACCCTGGGTGCACCAGCTTCATCTTGTAACCCAATCTCTTCACTTGCATCTGTAATTCCAGAATCGTAGTCTTGTGATGATGTCCCTTTACAAAAAGAAAAAATCTAGACTAGAAATCTAGAGACTTTCAAGTGAGGAGGAGCAAAACAGAATCATTTGAAATTCAAATATGTTTTAGATAGTTTTTTTCAATCGAATATCTAATTCGATCGAATCAATCGAATATCTAATATCTAACGAAAAATGCAACAAAATCACTGGTCTTTGACAGTAATTTTACTCGGTGGTATTGAAAAACATTCGAAATCGACTTATTTGGCCAAATATGGGGTGTTGATGGAACGCACGGCACAGGAAATATGCAATTACTGCAAATGACCAGTAAATTTACTTTGCATTTGTTGCAGTGTATATAAAGCACATGACCCGTTCTCACCACTACAAACTAGTTCCGCTGTCAAAATGAAGAAGACTAAAGATATGAATTTACTAACAATGATAAAAGCAAAGAACTTTCAGTTCAGACTTAATCTTTATAAATTTAATCAAAATAAAAAAATATTTTAATTGCTTTTTTTGTCATTGAAATAGAAAATTTTTTCTTCATTTTTTTAATTTTTTATCGAATGGCACCTGAATCGAGTGAATTTTTTCTTCGAAACGAATAAAATTAGCAAAGAAGTGGTAGATAGTTTTACCATCACCCGGGGCAGATACCACTCACTGCGCTTAACCACGACAGTTCAGTTTCTATTGGGCTATTTTAGTGGTGCACTTGCGTGTACTTCATCTTTTAGTAGCTCTTTGCTATTGAGTGGCCGTTAGTTGGTTCCTTTTCTGTACTGCTTCCGGCCTTGCTCAGAATGAATTTCAATAAAAAATAAAAAAGTGATGATGTCTATTAGCTCCTCAGAGCGAATTTCGATAAAAAATAATGATGTCTACTAGCAGACCAATAACCGCCTGCGGATGCAAACGGTTTTGTTGGGGAGGAAAAATTATCTGAACGACACGTACAGAGTTACTGTAGAATAATACATATATATGCTAGAATATTAAAAAGAGAGGAGAGGGAGGTAGGGAGAGGGGGATATAGAGGGGGAGAGAGGGAGGGATAGAGGGGGGGAGGAAAAGAGAGGAAGATAGAAATGGTGGGTCTCTAATCAATCAAAATATTTGGCCCGGATCGGACCGGGTTGGGATTCAGTCTCTTGACACAATAAATAAATAATACTTCGATGCATTTAGAAATAGTAGGAAGCTTTCTGTTCAGGATTCTGTCAGGATCAGGAGCGTGATATTTTCATCCCGAATCGGATCAGGTTTGGTTTCAGTACGCAATTAGGGAATCAGGATCGGATATGGATTCGGAAATTCCTGACTCCGCAGACCTGAACATTCTTTCAAAAATACAGACGAATCCTCACCCTGTTGCGTTTGTTCTCGACTTCCAAGATCGTCTCCGGACGGAAGGAATAAATCGAGCCACTCTAAAAATAAATAAAACTCGTATAATACACTATTTGTATCTTATTGGTCATGAAGTTAGGGAAGTTGGTAAGTAATGGTGGATATGGACTTCAGGATTGTACCTATTTCCTGCATGTAGTAAAATGGGACTTAAAAAATACGAAGAAGAGGAAATTTTTTATTGAAAAATTATTTCCCGTTTTTTCCAACGTTCGCACTGCACTGTTTCACCTCGATATTTTTTTACAGCCACTTCTTAGCGCCACCCTGTTCTTTTCCTATGTTCCTATGTTATGTTCTTTTACTGTTTCGGCTTGGCCCACCCAGTATATTACACCCTGGTGTTGATGGAACGCGCCGGGAAGGTGACTATTTGAGATAATGTTCACATTTTACACAATGACGGTGAATTGTAATGGAAAAAGAAGGTTAGTTCCGGTGAGTTTTTATATTGGAATTCACTCTAAGCAAGGCCGGAAGCAGAGCCTAAAAGAAACCAACTATTGGCCACTCAATAGCAAGGAGCTATTAAAAGATGTAGTACCAGCAATTGCACTTTAAGCGGAAAACATCCCAAACGGAACTGAATTATCATGGTAAAGTGCAGTGGGTGGTATCTGCCCTGAGCGATGGTAGAACCATTCACCACTTTTTTCTTCCTTCTAGTCGCCTCTTACAACAAGAATGAAGTACGTTAGGATTATTCTAAAGCTCGTATTTACAGGGATACAGTTATTGATGATTCGATCCGATTCGAGAAAATTGGATTCAAATTTCAAATGGTTCGGTTTTGACCAAAACTAATGATGTACCTACTATTTGCGTGGGATAAGAGGTCTCCGCACGAATTTCTGAATTTCTCCCATCCATTTTTGAACTTTTGAGTTATACTATTATCTTTTTCACTGCTGTTTTTGCTTTTGCCTGTCTCTGTCCGATTGCTCATTCTGTTAAATAATATTGTAAAAATTATCTTTTTTTTCAAAGCCACTTCTTGGAGTGGACCACCCTGGCCAAGGTCCTATACCTAGGGCTGGACAAAACCGAATCATTTGAAATTCGAATTTAATTCGAAAATTTTTTCCGAATCGAATCGTTGATTTCATAAAAATACAAATATTCCGTTTTCACTATTACTATTATAATCGCCATCGCCATCTGCACAAAAAAGTCAATTTTGAATTATTTCAATACCGCCAAGTGAAGTTACTGTCAAAGACCAGTGATTTTACTTGCATTTTTTGTTACAGTGTAACGTGTTTACTGCTTGACGTAAGAGACCAGTAATAGGAAGCAAATTGGTGATAGCTGATTGTGCAATCGCCCAGGGTAGACACCACTCAATTCACTTTATCATAGTGGTTCAGCCCAATCGAGGTTGTTTTTCACTCATAGGCACTCAGTTAATGGCACTGATGTGAACGAGTCACTTCATTTCGAGCCCCAAGTCAAGTCGAAGAGAACACGGATTCGAAGAGCTCACGAGTTGCGAGTCGAGTCTAAGTCTTACGAAAATTCAAATTTAGAGTCCAAGTCGAGTCATACATTTACACGTCGAGTCACGAGTCGATTTCTAAATCTATTTAACAGCAATCAAAGACTAATTTGACAATTTTCACATTATAAGTACCAACTTAGAATCATCAACAGTATCAGTAGATCAGTATTGGGCAGGCGAACACGGATTTGACAGCAGGGCACAATGCATGTTTTATATCGGTACATTGCATGTAAAGCTGGGCAATTCCGAATCATTAGGAATTCGATTCTCATTCGGGTAATTTTTCCGAATCTGATCGAATCACTTATTCTATGTAAATACCCAATAGCCTATTTTTACTATTACAACTCATTTTCATTGTTAAAATCAAGAAATTTTTCAGATCAAAAATCAATTGCATTTTGTCCTTAAATATGAAAATTTTCGTTCTTTTATCAAGTTTTTGTTCTTATGAACGATTCACGATTGATTCGAATAAATTGTGCTTCGAATCGATTCGAGCCACCGAACCGAATTGCCCAGCCCTAGTTGCATATTATATATGCTTTTGGGAGGCGCGTTTTCTGATGAATAACACCACGGCGGTCAATATGATTTTTCAAAATTATGAATGCAACCCTAAATTCTTAGCAAGCATCGAGTCAAGACGCGTCTGCATTTTGTCGAGTCGAGCACGAGTCAAGTTATTTAGCGAAGACGATTGAAAAGCGTGAGTCGAGTGCGACTTGAGTCGAGTCTTCCCAACACTGGTATGCTGGTACTTCATTTCGTACTAGATCTTCACCAGTTAATAGTGAACATTAGTTGCTTTCTTTAAAGCCCTGTTCCCGGATTTACTTGAAGCTGATTTCAATAAAAAAAAAAAATGAAAAAAATGTTTTTTTCAAATCAAGGTATTCGTGCTGTCAGTATCGATTAATAAGCAAAATTACCTGTGTTTTGAGCTTGAAAATATTTTTCCTATATCAGAAATTGACCTGCATCGACCCAAACCGCCAAGTATCCTTATCTCTCTAGTTTTTCTTGTTCTATATATTTCTTCTTTCTCACTGGCATGTATTTTGACTGGCAAAATGCTTCAATTGGATTCTGTTGAGTTAGGATACACTTCTCAAGCTAAAAGTGCAAAAAACTCACCGTTTCTATGTTGTATTTGCATATTTTCTGAATTCGAAATCGATCAATTTGTAAAATTTTTATTACTCAAGGCCCGAAGCTGCGCCTGCATATCTTTTAGTAGCTCTTTGCTATTAAGTGGACGTTGGTTGGTTCCCAGACACCGCTTCAGGCCGTGCTCAGAGTGAATTGAATAAAAAAAATCTAAATGATTTCACTGTTCTGCCTGTCTCGTTCTTTTGCCAAAAAGTACATACAACGAGACGGAATAAAATATATTCTTAGGGCTGGACAAAACTGAATCACTTAGAATTCGAATCTCATTCGGATTATTTTCCGAACCGAATCGATTTACTTATTCTATATCTATAACAAACATATCTCGTTTTTGCTTTTTGTCTTCAATATGAAAGGTGAGAACTTAGTTACAAAGTACTGATACTATAGATTTAACAGACATTTTTTTTCATTTTCCAAAATTTTCATATTTTGACGACAAATTAAAATTGATTTTTTTCAAATTAGACCAAAACCAATCGCGTTTTGTCGTTAAAATACAAAAATTCCTCTTCACTTAGCAAGTTTCTAGTTTCTGTCCGTTCTTCGAGTCAACTCGATCAGCATATTACTTTGCGCAGCTCTAATAATACATAGAAAGTCAACAATACAATATAAAGTCAATAACTCTGCAGCATAAAGACTGCAAAGTTCCTTATCAAAGCGCTGTTTGTCTCGTATGAGTCACCGATCAACGGTGACTTATGCTTTACAAAATACATTTTGTTAGGTTGCATGAAAAAAAGAACCGATTTATATGTTTTTAATGTTATTTTAAAAACTTATTCCAATTAAACAACATTTTAAAGTTTCTGCAAAGAGTTAACCAGTTAAAAATGCAAATCTGTCTGTTATTTGTCGTGGTAAAAATTATACTCAGGTATTCCAGTTAATTTATCGCATTCAATTGTATTATATTTTAATCGAATTTGTCAAAAACAGTGAACCTTTGACGTTGATTCTCACTCATATTCAACTAAAGATCCTATTTTGTTAAGCATGTGTCACAGATGGACCGCGCTTTGTCGGCGTGTTCCATCAGTGACACATTCTTAGCAAATGATTCTTTGACAAATTCTGAATGACTGGGAGTAGTTTAAACACTAGTAAAGAAGGGTTTTTGCATAACAACTTCGCTAGGCAAACAATCGCAGATAATCGTGAGCGTCCAATCACGCGGTGTACAAAGGTTATTTGCCACTACAAAGAAACTGGTAGAAGGGTGACAAGCAACAATGGGCGGGAATCAAGTCAAAGGTGAGAATAAAGTGTTCGTCTACCAAGTAATGATGATTATAAGTGTGTATTTATAAAGCCAGAAGGCAATTGAGTGTGTCATAGTTGTTTGATAGAATAAGAATTCGTCTTGTTACTTGACTTGCGACTCGAAAATGCATGATTTGACTTGAGACTTGGAAGTACAGTGACTCGATGAGGCCCAGCCCTTATATTTGGAATTCATAGACTTCTCACTGCTTTCCTGATCTGCATGGCTTCAAAACTAGCGTCAATAGACATCTGTCATGCCTGGGGATTCCTTAGTTCCTCTTCATGCTATTCATGTAGCTCGTGGTTTGCTCTTGGCGAATTGTAATGAAAAACCATCGACGCTATGTTTTCTAAAATATTTAATGTTTCCTGTTTGACTTAGCCCACCTTTGTTGGCGGTGGGCATGAATTACCGAGCCGAACTCGTCGAGACTCGAACCCGAGATGTTCAACCTGCGATGCCAACATGTTAACCACTAGGTTATCAAGCCTAGATGCCCTAGGGCTTCACTGATATTATTTTGCATGAACAAGAGAATTAATGGATTATTTCTAAGCTGTACAATGCTGAAAAAAACGGGTATACCCAGTCCACTCTGGTAATATCTGCCAACATCTGTGAATTTCACAGCAAAACCATGAAGCAATTACCGTTTTAATCCGCTTTTTCCATTACATCCAATCAAGAAATGTATATCTACGAATTCATTGGTGCTTAGAGACACAAACCAATAAAGACAGAGCGCACCATTTTGCACTTTTCAAGACACATATAAATTTTCCCAAAAATTTATCATGAAAATCCCACTTTTTCTATAATTTTTTGTTCCTGCTTTCGATTCACGACTGATTCGAATATATTTGTGCTTGGAATCGCTGAATCTAGTAGCCCAGACGTAAGGATGAAAAATTCGATGATTTGCTTTCTGCCCGGAAGCAAACGCTCGGGGAAATGTCTAAGCTTATATTTCGCACAACTTGCTTATAAAAATGAACGATTTTTTTAAATCTGACACGTTTCTCAACATATCTGTGGTATCGGCCATTTTTAGGTGGATAACGATACCGATACTCCAAAATGGCCGATACTCGCCGATATCAATACCGGTATATCTCTACGTGAAACTGAAAATTTATAAAAAAAAGAAAAAGGTTTGCTGTGGAAATGTCTTTTTCAACAAAAACTTCTTTCTTGCATTGCTAAGTGAAAGAAATTGAGCTTCAGAAAGAAATTGAGATTGAGAAAATGCGGATACGGAGTGGTAAAGAAGAACGAGAACGTGACCGGAAGCACGAGATCGAGAAAATGAATTTGGAAAACGAAAGATTGGAAGAGACAAATCGACATAAGGAAGAAATGCTTGAAAAACGTGGGAAAATAGTAAAGGACATTTGGAAAGAACATATAGATGCGCAGTGAGTTCAATAATATTATTTTGCATGAACAAGACAATGCACCTTTCCCCGATGATTTTTAAACCATACTTTACAATGGAAAAAGTTTAACGGACGGTTCGAAAGAATTACTTTTTTGCTGATAAAAACGAGTAACAGCCAGCTATCATTGACACTGTATACCCATTCTACTCTGGTAAGTTCTGCCAACACCTGTGAATTTCACAGCAAAACCACGAAGCAATTACTGAGTAAATCATTGCGGATCAACTCACTTCATATTATCTTCTAAAGATTGATTCGTTTCACAATCTTTAACTTATTCAAACTTGTATTATATCAGGGTAAAGGAGGGATTCACCAACGAAATAGCAGTGAAGAATACAGAAAGGGTTCTTGTGATGGTTTGTGAACAACTCAATATCGAGTAAGTATTAATTAGGTCACGGTCAGTGCCGACGGAAGGTTTCAAATCTTATTTTTTGGGGGGGGAGGGGGGGTTGAGGCATTCCTAAATACATGATTGAAAATTTCATTCTTGTGTCGAAATAATTGCGCGCAATTTGGCAAAAAGTTAGCATTTTGGAGCAAAAAATCAAAAACGTATACAAAAAAAATTACTTTACATGATCAAATTTTAAATATTTTATTTTTTTTGGGGAGATTGCCTTTCCCCACCCCCTTCTCATAAAACTTAGAGGGCATTCCCCCGCCGCCAGTGAGGATATTAACGTGGTGAGATTTACGCCTTAGCCGCGCGAAAACTTCTGTCTTTTTTGTAAGAAAAGTTTGGGTGCAAAAACAATAAATTGAGCAATATAATTATTTTTATGGTGTTCCTAAAGCGCGCAAACATTTCGCTTACTTTTAAATAAAATTAAAAAAATTGGCATGGGCTGGGCTGTTCCGCTCAATAACGGACTCTGGTAAGATCTGCCAACATCTGTGAATTTCACAGCAAAACCACGAAGCGATTACTGAGTAAATCATTGCGGATCAACTCACTTCATATTATCTTCTAAAGATTGATTCGTTTCACAATCTTTAACTTATTCAAACTTGTATTATATCAGGGTAAAGGAGGGATTCACCAACGAAACAGCAGTGAAGAATACAGAAAAGGTTCTTGCGATGGTTTGTGAACAACTTAATATCGGGTAAGTATTAATCAGGTCACGGTCAGTGCCGACCGAAGATTTGAATTTTTTTTGGGGGGGGGGGGGGGGGGGGGGGAGGGGGGTTGAGGCATTCCAAAATACAATATTGAAAATTTCCTTCTTGTGTCGAAATAATTGCGCGCAATTTGGCAAAAAGTTAGCATTTTGGAACAAAAAATCAAAAACGTATACAAAAAAAATTACTTTACATGATCAAATTTTAAATATTTTATTTTTTTGGGGGAGATTGCCTTTCCCCACCCCCTTCTCATAAAACTTAGAGGGCATTCCCCCGCCGCCAGTGAGGATATTAACTTGGTGAGATTTACGCCTTAGCCGCGCGAAAACTTCTGTCTTTTTTGTAAGAAAAGTTTGGGTGCAAAAACAATAAATTGAGCAATATAATTATTTTTATGGTGTTCCTAAAGCGCGCAAACATTTCGCTTACTTTTAAATAAAATTAAAAAAATTGGCATGGGCTGGGCTGTTCCGCTCAATTTCTTAATTATCATAATGAAGACAATAATAGTAATAGTCAAAATGAGATATTTGTTATTTTCATGGAGTCAGCGATTCGATTCGAAAAATTATCCGAATCATATCCAAATTCCAAATGATTCGGGTTTGCCCAGCCCTAGGACCCTGTGAATCGAGAATATTACAATCATAAAATCGACCAAAATCGATTGCATTTTATCGTTAAGAATGAAAATCCAGTTAATTTTGATAAGAACGATTCAATCCCAGCCCTAATGAAGTGAAATCCACTTGTAAAAATACAAGCTTTAGATTTCAATTTAGCAAATATTGATTGTAAAAGTTGGCATTTGATTTTAAGACGGATTTTTTATAGCCACTTCTTGGAGTGGATCCTATACCAGCGTCCACTTATAGACGGGCAGGGTTTAGATTGCTGGAAAGATGTGATTTTTTTCCGTGTTCGGCTCAGCATATCCAAGTTATTACACCCTGGGTAGAATAGAGGGTACGGATTAACGAGCCAAATTCGTCGGGACTCGAACCCAAGACATTCGACCTGCGATGCCAACATGTTCGTGCCCACAAAATTACCGACGGACGTGCTGTTGTGTGACGTATACGATGGAAGATATTGGCTATTTCGGGGATTTTCTCAATAAGATTTCGAAAATATTTTTGAGGTGAAGGTGGAATTCTCTTTCCAAAAACTTGAGTGTTTGTTCTGCTGGTACATAGTACCCGTTTAGCTCAATCGATAAAACGTTGGAATAAGCTTCGAACTACGCACACTGATGTCCTGAGTTCGAATCCCGTGAATGATTATATTCGAGAGGTCTACTGGACGCCTCGCCGGCGCACAGTGGTTCTCGTAAGCGCTGCCTACGGCTTCCTCCACCAACCAGGTCAACGCATGGAAGAAAATGAAAGATACGTTATACCAAAAACCTTCATTTGTTATTCGCAACCGCTATCTGCAAGAGAGGTCGTGGTTCGCCATATGGTTAGGCCGTATTTTCGGCTTTCCTCTCCCGCAGGATAAAATGAAATACTATCTTATCCAGTCCTGATTGCTAATATTATATTCCAATTATTTCAGAAAAATAGAAGAGGAAGATCTCATAACAGAATAAGGATGAAGACTTCAAAGATGCAATATATTTCATTTTTCAATATCTAAGCAATCGTTTTATACTTGTGTTTATTTTTTTTGTAATTCACTCTGAGCAAGGTCGGAAGCAGCTCTCAAAGCAAGCCAACCAACGGTCACTTAATAGCAAAGTGCTACTAAAAAGATGTAGTACCAGCAACTGCACTCTAAACGGAAAACATCTTAAACGGAACTAAACCTCCATGGTAAAGTGCAGTGAGTGGTATCTACCCTGGGTGATTGAAGAACTATCTAGCACCTCTTTGCCTGCTTTTAGCCCCCCTTTACGACACGCAGGTACTACGTTAGCATTATTCTAGAGCCTATGCATTATAGTGAATCACGTATGAATATGTTAAAAACATCATTTTCTTGTTTTTCTTAGATGTACAATTATTTTATTTTCTCACGAGAATGGGCAAGATTTTGTAATCAAATCGTCAATTCCAAGGAATTCTATGACATTTAGCTATTAAATTATATTTTTCGAAAACGGTACCAAGGACATTGCGGTATAATCAGGATGTTCAAGTCGATAGGTCAGAGTAAGGGTCAAGTATTACATGCGTCATCTAGTTTTAATAAGTTTTGTTAAGTTAAATTTAAAGAATTAAGATTATTAGGCATCACGTTGGAAACGCATGACAATCTATTTCGAAAACAACCAAATTAAAATTTATAATGAAAACTTAAACAATTTCCTTTTTTCCTATGACATGTGATAGTATTATCTTATCCCCATACATGAAATATATGCTAAGAATATTTTCTTTTATTATTTTATCAGTCGAACAGTTTTTCGGTGAGTCATGTGTAATCAAGTATGATCGAGTCATTTAGGCGAGATTCATGGTTGATTAATATGTGACAGAATAAGTTTTTTGATCGTTAATGTACACGTATTGTTTTATATTATTTTTTATATGTCATGATCTTGCTTCAGGTGAATAACCACGCCTGTATTTGTGTAAAAAATAAGAGTTGATTTGGTGAATGAAAACACATATATTCTGCCTAGTGATTAGGTTCAAATACGTCGTATTGGTTCGTTTCTGGTTCGGGGTTAGGATCAGAAGATATTCGTCATAGAGCAATGGGGTAGAGACCTACTCCCTGACTTCTATAACATAACACACTGCCCATTGAACAGGCCTTAACTTTACATATACATTTTTTGTACATATACTTGCTTGTGAAGCCTCTGTTATGTATAGACTGATGCCCTGGGTTGAATCTTGTGAGGGATGACGATAATGATAATTCGAGAGGTCTGCTAAGCCTATGCATAACCCACTGCCCATTGAACAGGCCTTACATATACATTTTTTGTATATATACTTGCTTGTGAAGCATCTGTTATGTATAGACTGATGTCCTGGGTTGAATCATGTGAGGGATGACGATGATGATATGCGAGAGGTCTGCCAAGCCTATGCATAACACACTGCCCATTGAACAGGCCTTGACTTTACATATACATTTTTTGTATATATACTTGCTTGTGAAGCCTCTGTTATGTATAGACTGATGCCCTGGGTTGAATCTTGTGAGGGATGACGATGATGATATGCGAGAGGTCTGCTAAGCCTATGCATAACACACTGGCCATTGAACAGGCCTCACATATACATTTTTTGTACATATACTTGCTTGTGAAGCATCTGTTATGTATAGACTGATGTCCTGGGTTGAATCTTGTGAGGGATGACGATGATGATATGCGAGAGGTCTGCTAAGCCTATGCATAACCCACTGCCCATTGAACAGGCCTTAACTTTACATATACATTTTGTACATATACTTGCTTGTGAAGCCTCTGTTATGTATAGACTGATGCCCTGGGTTGAATCTTGTGAGGGATGACGATAATGATAATTCGAGAGGTCTGCTAAGCCTATGCATAACCCACTGCCCATTGAACAGGCCTTAACTTTACATATACATTTTGTACATATACTTGCTTGTGAAGCCTCTGTTATGTATAGACTGATGTCCTGGGTTGAATCTTGTGAGGGATGACGATGATGATATGCGAGAGGTCTGCTAAGCCTATGCATAACCCACTGCCCATTGAACAGTCCTTAACTTTACGTATACATTTTTTGTACATATACTTGCTTGTAAAGTATCTCAATTAGACGTTCAACTTTATCAGTCTTGAGTCATTGAAATTTTGTGGTGTGGTGTATTCAGAAACTTTAAAACGTGGCTGAAGTTAAAAAAGCTCTCCAAATTATGACATCGTTTCCCATAGAAAATAGAGTTTTTATTGCATATTGCTATAAAGCACACCAATCGCGGCGGAGGAGGAATTTTTTAAAGGGGGATTTCTGTGTGTGAAATAGGTTAAATGAAGCAGAAATGTAAAATTTTTTTTATATTTTCTACGTTTTAAAGGCGCGGCAAAAGCTTTTTGTTGTTTTTGACGAAATTTTGTTAAGAAATAAACAATTTCTGTATAACATGTGATTACGCGACTTAGAAAATTTTGCCTATTTTGAGTGGAATTCAGTGTCTTACCCAGAGTGATATACTCACTTAAGTGATTGTTAAAAACTGAAGTCCCGAGGACGCAAATCATAATATTACTTTGAATATGTACAGTCTCAGGTTGACCAGTTTAATTCCCCTCGGGTTTTGAATGATAACTAGGGCTGAGCAGAACCGAATCATTTGGAATTCGAACGAATCTGATCTGAAATTTTTTTTTTAATCGGATCACTAATTCCGTGTTTATAACAAATATCCCATATTTACTATTGCTGCTTGTCTCTATTGTGAAAAATCAAGAAATAAAAGTTTATAGTGTATTTTTAAATCATGCTACATTCTAAAAAAGCAACAATCTTCATATTTTAACAAGGAAATATAACAAACTTGATCAAAATCGATCGTACTTTGTAGTTATATATGAAAATTCTTGTTCTTTCATACAGTTTTTGTTTCTATGGACGATTCGAGACTGATTCGAATATGTGGATTGCCGGTGGGTGCCCAGTTAGCTCAATCGGTAAATCGCTGGAAATACGCTTCGAGCTACGTATCACTAACGTCCGGGGTTCGAATCCCACAATGATGGGAATTTGCGAGAGATCTGCTGGACGCCTCGCCCGTGAACTGTGCTTCAACTAAGCGCTGCTTACAGCTTCCTCGACCAACCATGTCCATGCGCAGGAAGAATGAGTAAAATGTTATGCCCATAACCTCCATCCCCAATTCGGAACTGGTATCTGCACGAGAGGTCGTGGTTCGCCATACGGTTAAGCCGTATTCTCGTTTTTCCTCTCCTGCAGGATAAAATTGAATCCTATTCCATATTTATTTCGGATCGATTCGAATCGCCCAGCCCTGATGACAACATGAGGTGATACTTCTTGACGAATAAAATTTATTACAAAAAATTAATATTTTTCACTGATATTAACAAAGTATGTGTTTATACCATTTTTTACAAAAAAATGACTTAGATTAGATCACAGGCGTAAAATATTTTTTGAATTGAAAATCGACCACAATGAGCTTAAAAATCCATTTTATATCCAAAGATACTACAGTTTGGAGGACAGTACTACAGTAACAAACAAGGCTAGAATTTGTGATATATTTGTTCCAATTCGTTTTTTTAAATGCTAAACGCCCGTTCAGCAAACTCGATTGATTGACTCAATTCCTACCTTGTATATTATTTCAATAAATCTCAATAAATATGTCAGTGTTCCCATTATTCTACAACGGTGTTCCCACTCTATAAATTCCCCCCTTTTTCATTCTGTCAATGATAGCATCCAGGGCGGCAGGTTCTGCCTGTTCTGTGAGCTCCGGTGTGCAAGAATAAGCAATGCTAAGGTATTTCTGCATTATAGGTGAGGTGATCTGTGGGTCCAACATCATTAATGTCTCTTTCATCTCTTGCATTGGTACCTGCACAAATAAATTAGAAAAGATGTTAATAAAAATAGCCAAAAGGGTCGATCTGGAGAGAGAGAATTTATTATTTTGTCGACCAGAAATGCAATAAACCATACATTAAATTGTATGTAGGTACACAGCATATGTATTTGGGGGTCTAGTGAAGTTTAGTACTATCTTACTGAAATGTCATCAAATTCAAAACTGGCAGAATATTTTTATCCCAACTAGGGGGGGGGGAGCCAATGCTGCAAGCTTCTGGCAATTGAGTCGCTCAAACATGAGAAATTTTAATGGTAATCTGATATATGGTACTAAACTTTATGAGACCCTATTTCGGTATAGACTGGGAAATGGCGATACGACCAGTTGTTCATCAAAGTCTACCATCACTCATTCCTGGCAAATATTTTTTAAAAAAATAAAAATAAACTATAATTATCTTTGCACTTACAAATGATGACACTTTTTAATAAATTATTTTAACACTGTCATTTACCACATAGCATTCAAGCACATTGGTGTTCGTATTGCAAAATTCAACACAAACAAAAACATCCGTGTAAGAATACCTAGTTGAATATTCAACGACGTGAAATTAAATTGGAGGGGATTTGACTTTTTTCATAAATTCACTCCAAGCCCGACTGAACGCAGTGATAGAAAGAAACCAATCAACGACCATGCAGGTTTGATAATAAAATGTCAGATATGTTCCTGATTTACTCAATCGGGTAGAGCAAACACACTATATTAGTTTACAAAAGCAAAAAAACACATTTATGTTCAAATTCAAGCAGCACTGAACAATAACGAAATAGCTCTGTACTGATTTTAGGTCTGGGCACAATAAAACTGGCAAAATTTATTATAAAAAATTGGCCAAATAGCCAAATAATAATAGCCAAAGATTTGCTTTCAGGGTTACACAACAACAGAACTCACTTATGCGCAGCAAAAAGAATCTATTAGAATCGCAATGGTTTTTTTAGAAATACTTAAAACCGACTCAAATTGACATCGATTCGATTCAAAATTCTAAAAACTTACATCCCTAGTCGTGGTTCAAGCTGGGCGAAAACCGAATCATTTGGAATTCGAGTCTGATTCGAATAATATTATCAAATTGGATCGAATCATAAATTCCATATCAATACCAAAAAATATCCCATTTTATCATTACAACTTATGAAATCCATTATGAAAGTTATTATATATCCATTGTGAAAGTTTACAGAGTATTTTTAACCTCACCTCATGTTTAGTCTAGTCCATTTAGCAAGTTCATTGTACCTATGAACGATTCACAATCGATTCGATTAATCTGTACTTCGAATCGATCGAATCACGGAATCGAAGTGCCCAGCCCTAGTCTTGGCTCACTGTATGATTAAGGTACGTTCGTCTATGACATTATGAGAATAAAATCCTATGCTATATACACAATTGGAGCACAAAAATATAATTGCTCATAGCTTCAATTGCACACTTTAACCCCCAAAAAATGTATATTCTGTTTTTTCAACACTTCCTGTCCACATTAAAGTCCACACTCCCACCAGCCTTACACGTTCCAGTCTAAAGTATGATATTTCAAATCCTCAAAGTGCAAGAACCCACCTCATCTTTACCCTCTAGTTGTTTAAATATCTCATCCACATATGCCGCTCTCTCCTCTCTCTCTTGTTGTCTCAACAACGTCAGGAATGGTCCAGTGTTCCCCTCTTCATCTTCTGTGAATAATGCCTGAAAATAGGGTTATCATTCATTATTTTCATTTAATAAAGTTTACTTAAAATTAAAAATATATTCAAAAATATCTTAAAGATTTCAAGCTCAAAAAAATAAAATTGGAATATTAGTGTTGGGCGTCGATTAAAAATTTATTTCTTCAAATTATTGTCCCTTTCTTTACAAGAACAGAGTTTATCAAAATTTTTTGCTATCTAATAGTTAAGCAAAAACCGTAGTGGTTACTATCATGGCATCGCAGGTGGAAGATCTCGGGTTTAAGTCCGGGCGAGTTCGGCTCATCAATGCATGCCCACACTCAACCCAGGGTGTAATAAATTGGATAGGCCGAACCAAAGGGATCATATCTTTTCAATAAATTTGACCCTGTCTGTCTGTAAGTGGTTGCTAGTACAGGGCCTTGGCGATCCACTCCAGGAAGGAGGTATTAAAAAAGTGAAAAAAATAAGAGCTCTGAAAAGTGATTACATGATACACAGTTTTAAATTGAGTCTTTGGCATTAAGTCAGTTGGCTTAACAATTTTTTTTATTGAAATTCACTCTAAGCCAGGACGGAAGCAGTGCTTAACTAACAGCCACTTAATGGCAAAGAACTACTAAAACCAACTGCTTTCTAAACGGGAAACTTTCCAAACGGAACTGAACCGCCATGATAAAGTGCAATGAGTGGCATCTTCCCTGGACGATGGTGAAACCATCTACCACTTCTTTGTTTCTTTTCAGTAGCCTCTTACGACACGCAGGAACTATGTTAGAACCATACCTACAAAACAGAACATACAGAAATCCGTCTGCAAATCAGGCTGTGATGGAAGAGCAAAGTGTCCTTCAAAAGATGCAAAACAGGCCCATTTCCTTAAGTAAGCGCGATGGCCTAGTGGTTAGACATGTTGGCATCGCAGAAAATCTTGGGTTCGAATCCCGGCGAGTCCGGCTCACTTATCCATGCCCACCACTCAAGCCAGAGTGTAATAACTTGGGTAGGCTAAGCCGAACAGGCAACGATCATATCCTTCCAGTAATTGTAACCCTGTCCGTCTATAAGTGGCCGCTGCTACAGAGCCTTGGACAGGGTGATCCACTCTAAGAAGTGGCTATGAAGAGAAATAAAAATACGCACTCAACGCTTACCCGATAGTCAATACTTGTTGTCGTGTCCAAAACCATTTCCAACTCAGCCTGGGCTGCTGATACCAAGGCTTCTATATCTTGATCCAGTTTCATTGGGAAGGCTTTCTTAATGGCAGCTCCAAATTGGTCAATGTTTAAAATACCTTTGAGATAAAAAAAGTGATATTAAATATACAAAATGAGCAAAAGTCAGGAATTTAAACGATTAGGAAAAATTTTATGAAACAGTCTTTTTTAATAAAATTGATTCATAAAAGTAAATCTGGAAGCAGTAACCAAAACCAACCTACAAATATAGCAAAGAGAAAATATAATAAATCCTTCATTTGCATCCTGAGCAGAAATCATTTGATACCACCATGAACAATTATAGTAGAGTGCAATGGGTAGTATCTGTCCTCAAACTTTTTGATGAGGAACTTTCAGATTTTAAGCGCTAAACCCACATAAAAATTTATTTTGCTAAGCACACAGATAAACCAGGCCTTGTCATCATGTTTCATCAATGATCATACATAAAACTTACATACATAGAATATGTAGGACATGAGAGTACGAGAGCCTTACTTTCGTACATACTCGCGTGAAGACGTTAACGAGAGTGTCAAAATATGCAATTTTCTCATAAATGAGAGTATCTGCGTGTTCATAAATTTATTTTTCAATTGTCCTTGTTGTGTTTTACAACAGTCATGGTGGCTTCCAAGGCACTAAACTCATGATGACAGCCTTTTATAGTAAGGGTAGAAGTAGTAAAGTTTTTTTTACAAAATTTTCAGGATTTGTTTCCGAAATACTGGTGTTGAGAGTGTGGCGTAATCTCGTAGACAAGTCTTTATTTGCACCCCTGATAATGTTTCAGTTGGTTGGAATGACGAGCTTACCAGCTTTTTCATTGTCCAATTCGTCCAATGAAACCATCAATGTTTTAATTACGTCCATCTCTCTGTAATAAATATCTTCCGATCCTGGATAGTAAGCAAAGTTTTGAGTAAGTTATGTATTGATAGTAAATCTTTATATGGAGTATAAAAAGGTTGCTGCAGACTTTCTAAGACGATGGCACAGATAGACGATGGCATAGTGCAATAAAGCACGACCAACGATATTCCCACTGAGGCAACTTATGGTAATACGCTTAAAGCTACGCATCTCTGATTGTTATGACGCAGATTCAAATCCCGTATGGATGATGATTACATGCGAGAGGTCTGCTGGATGCCTCGCCGGTGCACGGTGGTTCACGTAAGCGCTGCTTACGGCTTCCTCCACCAACCAGGTCCATGCACAAAAAAAATGAGAAATATGATAATCCAAAAAAAAACCTTCACCCCGATTCAGAATTGGATCTGCATGAGAGGGGGTAGTTCGCCATATGTTAAGCAGTATTCTCGGCTTCCCTCTCCCGCAGGATAAAAATGATATCCTATTTTATAATTGCAACACAAGAAGCAGGTTCCAACCGGTAGGGATGCAAGTTTTCAAATTTTTTTTTCAGATTGGATCAGATAGAAAAATTTTGAATCGAATCTTTTTGCCTATTATTCTATCTAAATATCTACAAAAAATCATTCCAAACTGTTTAAAGATACTATAGCCGGAAGCAGTGCCTAAAATGAACCAACTAACAGCCACTTAATAGCAAGGAGCTACTACAGGATGTAGTACATCAACTGACGTCAACGAACTACTATAGTAAAGCGCAGTGATGGGTATCTTTCTCGGGACGATAGTGAAAACTTATCATAGTTTGTTTTACAGCCACGTCTTGGCCTATAGCCACCCTGATCAAGGCTCTGTTTTCAGCAGCCACTTATAAACTGACAGGGTTACAATTCCTCGAAAGATATTATTATTATTTCCTGTTCGGATTAGCCTACCTAAGTTATTACACCCTGGGTTGAGTGGTAGGTAGAGATTAATGAGCCAGACTCGGCGGGACTCGAACCTGAGATCTTCAACCTGCAATGCCAACATGTCTGACCAAGGTTCCTCAGATAAGCATTTTTATAACAATGATAATAGAGCATCAGCTATCACAATGTTTATGTTGTGATAACTTGGTCAGAAAAAATATTACAGAAATAAATTTGTGTCTGTATATAGAAAGAGTCTTGACTCTTGTCTAGTAGTCCATTCTCTACAGCATTCTTGCTTTAGCATACGGATCCATTTACGCAAAGGCATAGAAGAAGACTAAGTAGTTAACTAGTCCCACTCTAACCCGACCAAGAGCAAATGTATTAGATGACAGAAATATTTAAATAAATATAATAAATGCTGGTTATGCTGAAAACCTGCATTGTTGACCTAAATAAATCCCGTAGTACCCGTCACTTAATGGGAATTCATAGTGTGCCATATTTTTTATCGAATTTTGCTCTAAGCCGTATTCGAAGCAGCATCTAGAAGTCGCTTAAATGGCTAAGGGCTACTATAAAAAGTAGTGCCAACAGCACTCTTAATGAAAACCATACCTGAGAGTACTGAATCATTATAATAAAGTGCAGTATCGATAAAGTCATCAACCACTTCTGTTTCCTCTTAATCGTCCCTTGTGATACTCAGGAAATACGCTAGGGCAATTCTGGAGCCTGTACCTCCATGGTCATACCAAAACCAATTTCTATTCTATTCTTAATACTGTATTATAAAAGCATACCGTTTCCATTCAAAACATCAGCGAAACAGTTTGACATGAGGTTCGTTCTCATAATTTATCATCGCTTGTTTTAATGAATACCCCCACTCAGCCATCATCTCTGGGTCATTGTTGTATTTTTGCTAAAAAAAGAAATAAATTTGAAATTTAGGATAAAATAAACTGAAAAATAAACATAAATTCTTGTGAATGGACATAGTTGGTGGACCGTAGGTTATGTGGACCACCACAAGGACTGACGTGATGCCGAGCAATTTTCTTGGGTTGGCTCTGCTCAACCAGAAAACTCATACTTTTTATGAAATACTCACTAACCCTGTCCATGTATACAGGAGTCTTGCTCAGGATGGTCTAATAAAATGGGTGGAAAAAAGCATTGAATAAATTTGAATCATACCCCAAAGTAATCATATAAAAATTCCCTCATGTCCTGCCTCGCTCCTTTCAATCGATCACTTTCAGTTTTCTTGCTCCAGATCAGTTTGAGTAGACTAGCGACCTCTGCTTTTGAGAGCATGCGATTACGGATGACTCCTTCGAATTGAAGATACCTGTGATCAGAAAAACAAATCATGAATAATTTACAAAGTCCTGTTGGCTTGAAAACAAGGCTAAACAAGGCTTTACACAAGCAGACACTTGTGGGCAATAGTTTATAGGTCAACTCAAACAACTAGAGAATTGCACATACAACTAAACTTTGGAGTAAGAATATTGAAAAATATATAAAGAAACTAGTTTTGCATAAAAAATTATTTCAAGCTTGAAGTGTAAAGTTACTGTATATAATTGTCAAGAATAGCTCACAGATAGACAATGCAACCAGGGTTCCGAGCTCGATCGATTATTATTATTTACCGAGGACACATGTTGAATGAAGTTCAAGAGTTTATTGATACCATGCGGTCAAATTACACAAGTACAGAAATCGACCGCTTTGAGTTTCGCAAGCAATTTCGTGTCCATTTTTAAAGGTTTTACAACACCTGTAACCATGGTAAAAATTTAGTATCCTCTGCTGATAAAATTAATGCACTTAAGCCAACTTTCAATTAACTATTTAGTGCATCAATGTGATATCACAGCTATACATAATATTGAACACGGCTCGCATCTTTTTTCGAGTTTACAACCATGTTGGTTACTATCTTACTATTGCCAAGGGCAGATATCACTCACTGCACTCTACCATGGTAGTTCAGTTTCGTTTGGGATGTTTTCCGTTTAGAGTGCAGTTGCTGGTACTACATCTTTCAGTAGCTCTTTGCTATTTAGTGGTCGTTAGTTGGGGATTTCTTTTCAGCCACTGCTAATGCCTTACTCACAGTGAATTTAAACAAAAAAAAAAAACTATTGACCAAAGGAAGACTTTTTAAAAGGACGCTAGGTCTGGAGATTGAAGTATATTAAAGAGATGCTCAGGTGAATATTAAGAGTAAACAAAAAATAACCTTTCAAACATTTTGCAACCCTCAACTGTTTCAAACTGACAGCCACCCCAGCTTCGCTTGTAAACAGACAGAATAATTTTGTTCAACCAAATGTCACGGAGGACGAAATGTAAATGTGTAAAATAACCCACCTTTCAATATTCTACAAATTGCTGACTTCACTCCGGCATCTAGTCTCTCATCTCTTCAGTATAAATTTTATTGACAGAACTTTTTTGCTATGTGCTTAGTACTCGGTCTATATCCTATTCATCTCATAAAGTTTCATGTAACTGCCCTCTTTTCAGTGCCTCCATTATTATTATTGTATTGTCACTCATTTTTTATATTACTACTCAATGTTCACTTCAACTTTTAGGGTCAAAACCATGGATGACACTTTTAGATTCGAGTTCATTTATAACTACATTTCATTGTTCTCATTGCGATTTTAAATCAATTTCCTCTAATACTACAAAACAGAATCGGACAAATATCGAAATTTTATACCAAATATTTTGAAGATAGCGAAATGCAAAAAGATTTAAGTGATATTCTATTTGAATATAAGCAAACATGTGTTACTATCTTATAATCTTTCTTTAAACTTTTTTTCTAGCATATTCCAAACTTTCGGTTTTGTTTTCTTTCATGATAACTCTGTAACGTGATATCTTTATTTGTATCATCTTTTGTTTTTCAAAAATAAGCTATGTCTAGGACTGAGCTGGTTCTTTGTCTAGATCAGGGCTGGTTCGATTAAAACGCAAAAAGCTTTCATGCCAAAAGTCAAACACTTATTAAGACACCAAGCTGATCACATCTCCTATCTCTATCAGTCATCGATGTTTCTGATTCTTGCAGTATTTAAATGTTCTTATGTCATGGACGGAGTCGAGAATATGCCTATGTCTGTATTACTAAATGTATCAGAAAGCAGCTGCCAAACGCAATTTATTATACTGAACAGCGAGTTCATAATAATTCTTACTTGTGCCTCTTAAACAAGTTATTTACCTAATCACTGCCTAACTTAGACCTACTGCTTAGACTTAGACCTACCCAAATCACTGCCTATCTTCCACCCTCATAGCTCAAATACTCTCTATTACTATACATGTTATATTCCTTCAAAATTGCACTTGTAAACTTGACATAATAAAATAGCACAAAGATAGAGCAACACTGGGTGACAGAATCTGGTTTTCCTTGTCCAGAAATTTTCTGGAATAAAAACTTGCAAAATTGCAAAAGCAAGATTGATGATTTTGAAGCCTTTTGTAAGGTTCTAGCGTAGCTACGTAAACTAAATCACATATTTTAATTTTCTTGCACGTAAAATATCTGGATATCTGACAGTAAGAGTCACTGAAGACAACTAGGAGGATATTCAACTAAATAATCTCAAAATTCAAGAAAATTATTTTAGCTGTCTGTGCTATCTGTATAAAACTGCTTTTCTGTACTATTTTTTATTGAAATTCACTCTGAGCAAGGCCGGAAGCCGTGCCTGGAAGGAACCAACTAACGGCCACTTAATAGCAAAGAGCTACTAGAAGATGTAGTACCAGCAACTGCACTCTAAGCGGAAAACATCCCAAACAAACCGAATCGCCATAGTAAAGTGCAGTAAGTGGTACCTGCTCTGGAAGATGATAAAACCATCTATCACTGAGAAGTTAGTCAAATTTCTGAAAAATATGTCTAAGAAATAAGGAAAAAAATTTGGAAATAAAGAATTTGAAGCATGGAGATTCTTGCTTAACAAGAAGGGTTTAGGTAGTTTAATTTAGTACCATATTCCTGTGTGGCATTAAAAATCAAATAAACAGAAAAATCTGATTCTAGAACCAATGATGCCAATTTCTTACATTGTTTCCTCAGTTAGAATGTTGATTACCACGTGTGAGTTAAAATCAAATTAACAGAATAATTATATTATAAACAGATAGAACCAATGCTGCCAGTTTTTTATTCGGTCTCTATTTCTAGAATGTGTCAAATGCCCTCCATGAAAATTTATTCCTACATGGAGATTTGGCAGTTACGGTAAGTTGGAAGGGCATAAAATGTAAACGTAAAATATGAAAAATTTGCATAAGAAATTATTAGGATTCAGACTTTGGAACTTCTTCCCCAGTTCCTTCTCCTTCAAAAGTATCTGGTCCTTTATCGCTTCCTGCTTTCAGTTCGTTAACGAGAGCCTCGAGGATTTCAGCACTTCGTTTTCCATGGTAGAGTTCATGCCATCGCTCTTGGCCACCTGAAATTGGAGAAAAATATTTCAAAATACTCTAATTTAAATTTACTCAAAATATACACTTTCTAGAAATATTCCACTTTTTCACAGCCTGTTCTTGGAGTGGATCACCCTGCCCGAGGCTCTGTACCGACAGCCACTTATAGACGCGCACGGTTTAAAGTGCTGGGAGGATATGATCTTTCCCGTTCAGCTTAGCCTACCCAAGATATTACACGCTGGGTTGGGAGTGGACATAGATTATTGGGTCGGCAAGATCTTCAGCCTGAGATGCCAACATGTTTAACCACTAGGCCATCGCGTCCACATATTATTACGAAAACGGTTATTGGCCCTCCGTTGTATTTGATTGTTCATTTTACTAATAGACAAGAGGTTCAGCAGTCTTTCTACACACATACACAAATTTATTTCTGTATCGTTTCGTTTGACCAAGGTCAGACTTCTACGTCTATTGGTTTATTCACTTTCTATAGCATGCTTGCTTTTAGCATGCGGATCCACTGACGCAAAGGCATGGGGGAAGGATAAGCAGTTAGTCCCAAGTTAACCCGACCAAGGACATTTTAGGTAAGTCACATTTTTACCTGGAACAAATAATGAATAATTATATAACTATCATAAATATCATGAAAAGCGAACTACAAAATTGAATAAATTATTCAACTTTAAAAATTAGTTCCTCAAATCTTCCAAAAGGACAGTATTTTTGACTAAACTTCTGTAAAAAATAATCACCAACCAACCTGGCACGATCTCTGCACATTTCTTCCAATGTGGTCGAGGTGTCGCACTCCTGCGTAACGTTTCCGCTTCTGTATAGTATTCATCTCGTTGATCGATGACCTGGAAAAAGACGAAAAACCAAGTCAGAAAATTTATTTTGTTGAGCGTGAGCCACTGATGAAACGCGTGTAGCATCGCGGTCCATCAGTGTCTCTAGCTTAACAAAAAACTGAGTTCATGTAACTCTTCCGATTGGGAGTAGCGGATAAATGCTTGAAAATACCGTTGACGCAATATACATTCCTATTAAAGCTTGCACATCGATTATTTTTGTATTAAATTATTTTTAATAGGGCACAGTGTATTAGAGCCCGACTGATATATCGGCCTAATTTTGGTGTTTACTGGTATATCGACAGAGCACAAAAGCAGCCGATGATATCGGCCAACAGAAATAAACAAACATGAGTTATTTGTCATCATCCCTCAGTGAAAATTTCTTATGCAATAGACATGTTCTTTCATATATTTCTCTGGGAGATATTTCAATGAGTTTCACGTAAGATAAAACATCAGTTATCGGTGGTCAAAATTTTCAAAATATTGGTATCGACATCGGTTGCAAAAAGCAATATCGGTCGGGCTCTTCAGTGTATATGTCTTTAGAAAGTTCTTGAAAAGCATCACAAAATGGAATAAATTCAAGAATAGCGTTTTCGCAAATGCTGTTTCAACAATCTTCAATGCATCTGCATTGAACAGTTATTCCAAACTGGTAGAATGCCAGCTACTCAGACACCCGAAGAAAATGGGTTCCATCAGAAGAATATGTGCAATATTTGATAATAGTTAGCTCAATCGGTAAAGCATTGGGAATATGCTTCGAGCTACGCATCACTAACGTCCTGAGTTCGAATCCTGTGGGGAATGAATATATGCGAGAGGTCTGCTGTACGCCTCGCCGTTGCACAGTGGTTCACGTAAACACTGCTTACCTCCACCCTGGATTTGCAATTGGTGTCTGCATGAGAGGTCGTGGTTGGCCATATGGCTAAGCCGTATTCTCTGTTTTCCTCTCCCACAGGATAAAAAGGAATTCCTACTCTATATTTGGTTATAGAAGATTTCAATGTCTCTTTTCGAATGCTTGGTAGCAACCGAACTGTAGAAAAAGGTTAAAAACCATCAATACTGCTATGAAATAGCAGTGTAGATGGTTTTAAACCTTTCTCGTTCATCCGAAGAGAATGATATGAACATTTCGAACACCCAAAAATGTGCCACCATTACTTTTTTGTTCAACTCAAATTCAACTGCTTCAAGCTCACTGTTGGTTTTTAATTTATCACTTTATTCATTTATTGTTGCATAAATTATAATATCTCACTCTCTCTCAGTAACCTGCTCGGTGTTTAGGAACGCTCAAAACTGGTATTTACCATTGTACAAGTATGCCACTTCTACTATGATTAGGGCTGTCCAAAATACTCGGTTCGTTTTGTGGTTCGAGAATCGCAAACTATTAAATTCGATTTCCCAGTAATTTAGAATCAGCAGAATCAAAAAAGTATACATTTCTTTAAAATAGATGTCAATTTTTTTGTCTTCGATAACAAAATTCTGGAAAATATCTTCTGATTCGATTCATGAAGATTATTTGATTCCGAACCCAACAGATATTCGACTGTGGCAATTTTTAACCATTCCAAATAATTATACCTGTCTATGTACATTCAGTAAGGTGTTTAATACCAAAATTCTGGAAAAATACCTCTGCTTGTTTATTATAATACTACTGATTCGATTCATGAAAATTATTCGATTCCGAACCCAACAGATATTTGATTTTGACCATTTCTAACTATTCCTCCTCCTATTCCTAACTACTCCAAATAATTTCACCTGTTTATGTACATCCAGTAAGGTGTCATGCTCTGATTTTAACTTGGTGAAATCTTGTTGTAAAGTCTCGTATTTTTCGTTCATTTCATTGAAATTTGTTTCCAAAGCAATAAAATCTCTTCTGGGAATGACGTCGCCGTAGTCTGCTTTGATTCGATTCAGTTCAGTAGCTTGCGTGTTTAGATTTTCTCTAGCAACCTGCAGATGAGGAGAAATAAATATTATTAGATTTTTTTATTTACTTTTTACAGCCACTTCTTAGAGTGGATCACCCTGCCCAGGGTGCTGTAACAGCGACCACTTATAGACGAACACGGTTACAATTGCTGGGAAAATATGATCTTTCCCTGTTCAACGTAGCCTATCCAAGTTATTACACCCTGGGTCGAGTGGTGGGCATGGATAAGCGAGCCGGACTCTTTCTTAACTACGTAAGTCAAATTAAATCTGTATCACAAAAACACAATATTCCAGTATTGATCAGTAGGAAGCGATATGCCCATACAGTAATCAAAGTGTGGAGTGAATAATTGGATTTTCTTGGAAATCCAAACACACAAATTTTGAAATAAGATTTCCCAGTGGTTCCATGGAAACCTCACAAGATTTTTTTTTATTGAAATTCACTCTGAGCAATGCTGGGAAAAAAAAAGGAACCAACTAACGGTCACTACTAAAAGCTGTAGTATCAGCAACTCCACTATAAGTGGAAACAGACGCTCATCAAGCCTAGCCTAAATATACTCAGCTATCTTCTCCCCCCCCCCCCCCCCCCCCCCCCGCCAACCTTTTAAAGTAGACTTCGGTCTGAAAGAGTCCAGTCATTTGTTTCATACCATTTGTATCACTTTATTCTAGTGCGCATTTAACGTGTAAATTATGCTACTTTAACTCAACTTCAAGACGAAAAAATTCTAAAAAGGACTTAACCGTCACAATAAAATGCAATGGTCAGTGAGTGGTATCTGCCCAGAGGGATGGTAAAACCATCCATCTAGAAATAAATTAGGGATCAAATTTGAATCACATAAATGATTAATTCAATATGTTTATTGAAATTCACTCTTAGCAAGGCCGAAAGCAGTGCCTAAAAGGAACCATTTAACGACCACTTAATAGCAAAGAGCTACTAAAAGATGTAGCACCAGCAACTGCGTTCTTAACCTACCTTCAAAGCAATCTTTAATCTAACAGGATCATCTTCCTCATCCATGGCTCCCTGACCAGCAATTCGTTTCATATCCTCGTATTGATGACGCAAATCGTTCATGTCGGAGATGAGGAGCTTTCGCATGTCACATTCATCCCGATATCTAGAACAGAATATGGACACATATAAAATGTATTGTTCAAGGTTCAATAGTTTTTTCTATTCGACAATATACTATAATTCTCTGGTTAGCTCAATTCGAAAAGCGTTGGAAATAGGCTTCGAGCTATGCATCTCTAACGTACTGGGTTCAAACCCCAATGAGGGATGATTATATGCGAGACAGACAGAGACAGAATGAATGAGCAAAATGTTAAGTCAAAATCTTCACTCCTGATTCAGAACTCATGTCTACAGGAGAGGTTGTGGTTTGCCATATCGTTGAGGCATATTCTCGGCTTTCCTCTCCTGTAGGATGAAAAAGAAATCCTATCCTAATATAATCAAAATTTTAACATTGTCAGAATCGAGACAAAAATATGCAATGAGGGCCAAATGATCTTCATTAATAAAAAGAAAGTATTTATTTTGATATTGTTTTTGAGACGGGGTTAGGCAAAATAGACGAGCAACTTCAAAGTGTAATTCAAGACACGAGAATTATTTTTTTTACCAAAATTCACTCAAATCAAATTCGAAAGTAATATCTTATGATAGACGGACTAGAAAGTACTCCGTTATTCTTTAAAACGCAAAAATAGCTCCAATCAAGAACAAATAATCAAAAAATAAATAAAATTCTTGTGAGACTGTGAATATAGTCTGGGGGAGACCGGAATCTAACATCTTTTGGGTTCAGAATCAAATTCGAATAATCCTCCCAAATCGAATTATTCGAATCAGAAGTCATCTAATAAAGAAGTGGTAGATAGTTTTACCATCTCCCAGGGCAGATACCACTCACTGCACTCTACCATGGCAGTTCAGAGTTCCATTCTGGATGTTTTCCGCTTAGAGTGCAGTCGCTGGTACTACATTTTTTAGTGGCTCTTTGCTATTGAGTGGCCATTGATTGGTTTATTTTAGGCTCTGGTCCCGGCCTTGATCAAAGCATTTTTTTTATCCTATTATAATTAACGTGAAAATTACGAAATAATAAAAAATTTCGAATTTTTGCAGAAATCTAATCAAATAATTCATGATTTAAATTCATAGCAATGAAATTGTACAAAATACCTCAAAATTATCAGTGCTGCTAAATAATAGAGCTAATAGATCAAAAAAAAACTTTGCATGGAATTTTCAAAACTCTGAATAAAAGAAGATCCAAACTTCCTAAAAACAGTATTTTTTGTATTTACAGAGGCCCTGCAACAGCGGCCACTTATGGACAGGCAGGATTACAATTACTGGAAAGATATGATCTTTTCCTTTTCGGTTTAGATTACCCAAGTTATTACACCCTGGGTTGAGTGGTGGGCATGGATAAGCGAGCCGGACTCGCCAGGATTCAAACCCGTCATCATCAACTTGCGATGCCAACATGTTCAACCACTAGGCCATCGCACCCACTAATGTGCTGACCTTTTATATTCTTTTGCCATTTCTTCTTGTAACTTTAATATTTGTGCTTGAAGTCCTTGTTCCCTTATTCTTCCTTGTCCTAATTCATTTAATAGTTCCTTCACTTTTCGACGAAGTCCGATTATTTCATGATTTTCCTACAAAAATAGAAGAACATTAGGTATATTGATAGACAAACTGCACTTTATTATAATGGTTCTGTTGGGGATATTTTCTCCTAGGGTGCACTTGCAGTGCTACATCTTGTAGTAGCTCTTTTCCAATAAGCGATAGGCGTGATGACTTATTGGTTATCATGTTAGCAAAGCAGGTTAAAGATCTAAGATTCGAGTCAAGCTTGTTAACCCATGCCCACCACTCAACACAAGGGTGTAATAACTTGGGTAAGCTAAGTCAAACTGGAAATATCATATTTTCAAACGACGTTAACCCTGTTCGACTCTGCGATGCAGGTACGGGGATTTGTTCAGGGAGGTTCACTCAAATCAGTGGCAATGAATGGAAAAAAATGTGACCATGCGCATGTTCTTTTTAAGCACTACTTCTGATCTTGTCTAGGGTGAACTTTATCAATAAAAATGAAATAGCAAACTATATCTGCTATGAAAATATTCAAAATCTTTTTATCCATCAGATAAATGTGACTCCAAATTTCTGTATATCAGAAGATGCACAAGATTTACACTGTACTGTTTGATTAACTGATATGGAATAAATATGATTGACTCACCTCCTCTCTTATTCTTAAGATCTTTTGATCACATTGCTCTGATACCGTTATCAACATCGATTTCAACGGTTCGAGTTCACGAATCTTCTCTCGATAGTGACTCAGCATTTTTCTCATATTCATTCTTAATCTGGGATTAAGAAAAGCAATTGAAATGTGGGCAACAGTGGTGTGATAGAATAGGATATCATTTTTATCCTGCAGGAGAGGAAAGCTGAGAATACAGGTTAACCATATGGCGAACCACGACCTCTTATCTCATGCCGATACTAGTTCCGAATCGGGGTGAAGGTTTTGGAATTATTGAGTTTCTCATTTTTCCTGTGCATGGCCCTGATGAAACTGACGATAGCTGAAAACGCAACACCTGTTGAACTATGCGGATTTGGATCCTACCTAATTATGGTCAAGATATACGAATGAAATATTGATTGTGGGTGCGATGGTCTAGTGGTTAACAGGTTGGCATCGCAGGTTGAATATCTTGGGTTCGAGTCCTGACGAGTCTGGTTCATTAATCCATGCCATCCACACAACCCATGGCATGATAATTCAGGCAGGCTAAGTCCAACAGGAAAGGTCATATCTTTCCAACAACTTTAACCCTGTCCGTATAAGTGGTAGCTGGAACAGGGCTTTGAGCAGGGTGACCCAGTCCTGTGGAGTGGGAATAAAAAATTAATTCATTATATTCTCTGTCCTGTAGATATGAGCTTCAAAAATGCTTTCAAAAATGTTTCCTGCGTAATATAAAAGAAGATTAAAAGAAGTAGATGGTTCTACCATCGCACACATGCAGGGGCAGATACCACTCATTGCACTCTATTAGAGGTTTGGAATGTTTTGAACTCGGAAGAGCAGTTGCTGGTGATACTTTTTATATAGCTTTTTGCTGGGAGTGGGTTCACTTTGGGCACTGCTTCCAGCCTTGCTTGAGAGTAAATTTGAATAAAATTATTCATTAGCAAAGTGCGGTTGGCTCCCTCAACTAGGTCGCTAATTTTTCAGTATCTTTGCCTGATGTAAACATTGGAAATGAATGAATGAAAAAAGCTGAAAATTGAAAAGTCTGAAACTGTGGTATCTACTGCAGGCCCACACACGAACCACAAGGTGATAAACGAAACGAAACTTTAATACACGCAATACATAAAGTTGAAGATAAGTAATAAGGTATAAAATCCTAGCCAGCATAACAGTGGCAAAGTTCTGAAATAAATAAACATAAAACAAGAACAGTGTGGTTAATGAAAGTTTGCACAGCAGGCAGTCAGTGTGCAGGCTAATGTCTGTAAAGTGAGAGCAGTCTCTGTGCTGCACAGTGTCTATTACGTCACGAACGTAACACGTTTTCATTAATAGCGTTCCGCATAGATGACAAACATAATAAAAATAAATGACTTACCTGTGATAGAAGTGGTCGATATGTCTTGAAGTCGCCGATTAAATATTCAAACACTTCACGATAAGCCTGTAGTCTTAATTCGCTCGGCTTTGGGTCTTGACAACTCAGTGTTATTACTTCACGTTCTACATAGTTCTCTAGAGCTTCAAGAAACTTCGGTTTTGGAATAACACTTTGCTGAAACAAAAAATGGAAATATAAATTATTTGATAATTTTAGTTAATCCGAAACTAACCCCTGTCTGGATACCATATCAATTCGTTACCTTGCTCAGAAGGAATTTCAATAAAAAAAAAAATGCAAGCGCAAGATATTTCTCGGTGCAAACAACGCTCAACGAAGTCTGAAAAAAGTGACTCGCTTATCTATATGTAGCATGATTTCGAGAAGTTCAAAGCACACACGCAACAGATATATCGGTGCTGGGCACCTAACATTGTTCATCATAAATCAGCCTGACTGTTGCCAGATTTCACAGAGTGAAGTTCTTTTTTTTAAGTGACACTATTTCGACTGTCGGATTGCCGTGTTGTCCCTATTTGTAGTTTGAAAGTTCTGTATATAGATCATTTGAGTGTTTTTCAAGAATTCCATGAATTTTATTTTTGTGCAACAATAGGACGGGCCAGACAGCTGGCTACAAACATACATTCATGTCTCCTGTCTTATTCAGTTGTTCAATTTGAATTTTTTTCATATCAATATTTGACTTGATTAACTTTTTGTGAGTGTTTACTAGAGGTGGGGATTAGTGACTTTTTAATAATCAGCAAATGTACGAACACTCGACGTTATTATTCAATAATAATCATATGATTATTTAATTCCTGAACAAAGGCATTGTAAGGAACATTGGCACGGATGAATGATGTATTGCTTTTTGATTTTGAAATATCTCCGACAAAAGAAAGCATTATGAATATTGCTTGCCTTCAAGTTGCCTTCGTACTTAATGCATTCACATATTTGGCATTGTCACAAATGCTCCGCGAACGCAGTATGTATCAGTTTTAACTTAAATGTGATTCGGTGCAAAAAAGCACGTACCTGCCTGTTACCGGTAATAATACACGCAAAGAACTTGACAACTTGATACTTGTGTCATTGACATATCGATAAACTCCAATTTGTTCAATATTCAGCATTTTCGTAATGAAGAAGTGTCAGTGAATTTAGACACAAAATACATTTTTCACAATTAATCGGACAAAAATTACAATCGTATTGTGTTTTGAAAATGCCTCCGATCAGTAACGATTATCTCGCCCACCTCTAGTGTTTACTATATTTTATTAATAAGAGCATGTACACAAGCATTTTGACTGCATGTCGTACGCCAACTCATCGCGTATTGCACACACAAGATCTCGTGGCAAACTGCCATCTTTTCTCAGACTGGAACTAACCCAATAGTTGCAATAATGATGATTCATTATTCACCAATCACACCAAGATCAGTTTTTCTTAATACCACCAAATAGCATACACCCAAAGAATATATATAATTTGCCATTTGTGCAGTGATATCATGATTTATGTCTTATTTCATGATTTCACTGCAAAATGAGTCCATTCAAATCGCAAATCAAAATCAAACCGATATCTGAATATCGTGCCCGGTAAGCTCAATCGGTAAAGCGTTGGGAATACGCTTCAAGCTGCAAATCTCTGATCGCCATGACGCAAATTCGAATCCTGTGAATAATGATAATTAAATGCGAGAGGTCTGCTTGAAGACTTACCGATGCACGGTGGTTCACGTAAGCGCCGCTTACAGCTTCCTCCACCAACCAGAACCATGTACAGGAAAAATGAGAAATACGATAATCAAAAACCTTCACCCCGATTCGGAACTGGTATCTGCACGAGAGGTCGTGGTTCGCCATTGGTTAAGCCGTATTCTCCGCTTTCCTCTCCCGCAGAATAAAAATTATTTCCTATCCTATCAAATTCATAATTATTGAATATTCCAACGTTTCAACCATAATTTCTTAGAAGATCTCACCTTCTTTGACCCTCTACCTCCTCTACCGATTGCACCGATATCTGATATACTTCGGCTTGCATATGCTGGCCATGTATCAAGTTCTCCGGATTGAGTATCGATACCAGGTCGTAAGACGGACTGAGGAGGAAGTTGATGCTAAAATAAAGTGAAGGGGGTTAATAATTAACATTTCATTTAATTAATTCTGATTATTTGAATCGATTTTTTCAGTCATTCAAAACTAACGGAATCAAAAAATTGTTATTTTTAGAAAATGAACATAAATCTTTGGAAAGCTGATCTTAACAATTTTTGGTAATGATGATATTAATTCGATGCCCGGATAGCTCAATCGATAAAGCGTTGGGAAAACGCTTCGAGCTACGTATCACTTATGTCCTGGGTTCAAATCTTATGAGGAATGAGGATTATATGCTAGATGTCTGCTGAACACCTCGTCGGTGCACCAGTGGTTCACGTAAGCGCTGCTTACGGCTTCCTCTGCCAACCACGGCCACGCAAAGGAAAAATGAGTATATATGTTATGCCAAAACCTTCACCCCGGATTCGGAACTGGTCACTGCACAAAAGGTCATGATTCGCTATAAGGCTGAGCCATATTCCCAGCTTTCCTTTCCCACAAAGTAAAAATTCATTTCTATCCCTGTCCCCCATTTGATTCGCAAAAAATCAGAATTATTTGATCCTGTTTTTCAATTGTCTTGCAGGAACCATGGTTAAAAATCACGACCACTAGGAGAGTTTGGCAATCAATATATCAGGTTAATTAAGTTCGTGCATCATGCGTCCAACGCATGATCAACAAAATTCTTATAAGCGATTAAAACTAGCCATGATAGTTCCAAAACGAGTTTTAATGTTTACAGTTTATGTTGTGATCACGTCCAAAGAAAAGGAATATAATATCCCGCCTAAGGCTAACTTGAATGGTCACATAAAGTGTATAAATGCGAGTGCATTTTTATTCATTGGGAAAAAATAAAAGAAGCTAAGATTAGATTGTATTTGGATTCTGAATTTATTCGTTTTGTTGAAGTATAATAAAGAATATCAACTTTGGTCTCTATCTCGTCTTCTATCTTGACCCTTCGGGGTTAAGAGGTACCTATAGTCTGACCCATAATTGATATACAACTTACTCTTGAACTAATTCCAGAAATTTTATATGAAGGTCCCTGATCTCTGCGCAACGTTGTCCCAGGTTCGGCTTCAATGGGCGGCAATCTTGCCGGTTTCAATGACATTTTTGCTCCTTTCAAGTTAATTTTTACTCTCCACGTAAAATAATTTTATCCATAAAAATATGCTAAAGTAAGGAAGTAAGAAAAACTTTATTTATTAGAAAATAAATCTCCTAAAATAGAGGTTTATTAGGTACAGGAACAGGGAAAAGCGTGATTGTAGTACACCTGCGGCAAAAACAAATGCTCAGAAGTTAGTGATGCGTGGCCGTTGCTATAGGGATGTCAATCATTTTTTCTCACTAATAGCGCTATGGAGCAATAATTTTCTATATGTGGTGACAAGAGTCTAAGAGGAATGTGGAACTGAATAGAATGTGTTGTCTTATTTGTTATTGTTTATTATTTGTTTTTTCGTGCATGAATTTAAAAGGTTATTTGAATATATCATATTAAAATTGGATATTGCGAGACAACAATGGATGGGAAAAAAATAACAATGTATCATCTACATTTGGAATGATAATAAATAACTAGAATGCAGAATAGTAACATATTTGTGTTTATGAATACTTCATTTTTATTGTTTTTAAATATTTATGCTGGGCTTGCTATTGTATAGATATCAATAAATTTGGGGTAGCCAAATATTGCGTATACGGCTGGCTCGCACGCGGCTGGCTGTCTGAGACGGCTGGCTGCACAGGGCTGGCTCTCTCATACGTACGGCTGGCTGTCTCAAGTGGCTGGTTGCGCAGGGCTGGGTTCCCACATGGCTGGCTCGCACGTGGCTGATAGATTTTTCTTGTGCAGGGAGAGCGGTTTTATTTCAGGTTGTTGTAACGTTGAATATAAGGGTCTAGTGAAGTTTAGTACCATGATACCTTTAAAAGGTAGCACAATCATGAAATTTGGATATATTGTTAGACACCAATAAAATGGCCATACGTGAAATCTTACGCAAGCAATAAACGATAATAACCCCTTATGAACATCATGGACCCGGCCATGCGTGGCGCTAAATCCCCAACGAAGATTCCATAATGACCTGAAAAATCTAATATTCCCACCATGAAGTTGAGTACCACGGCCATAATGGCCCTAAAAATGCGAATATCCTCCCATGAATTTGAGTACCACGGCCATATTGACCCCAAATACGCTAATATCCCCTCATGAAGTTGATTACCACGACGATAATGACTCTAAATATGCTAATATTCCCTCATGAAGTTTAGTACCACGGGCACAACGGCTCTATAAATGCTAATATCCCTTCATGAAGTTCAGTTCCACGACCATAATGACTCTAAATACGATATTATTCCTCGTGAAGTTTAGTACTGCGGCTCTAAAAAAGTTAATATCCTTTGAATAAGTTGAGTACCACGTCCATAATGGCTCTTAAAATGCTAATATACCCTTATGAAGTTGAGTACCATGGCCTTGGTGGCCCTAAAACTGCGAATATCCCCTCATGAAGCTGAGTTTCACGGCCCCAACGGCTCGATAAATCCTAATATCCCCTCATGAAGTTGAGTACCACTGTCATAACGGCTCTATAAATGATAATATCCCCTCATGAAGTTCAGTACCACGGCCACAATGACTCTATATACGCTATTATCCCTTCATGAATTTGAGCACCACGGCCATAATGGCCTTAAAAATGCGAATATCTCTTCATGAATTTGAGTATCACGGCCATATTGACCCTAAATACGCTAATATCCCCTCATGAAGTTGAGTACCACGACGATAATGACTCTAGATACGCTAATATTTCCTCATGAAGCTGAGTACCACGGCCATACCGGCCCTAAATACGCTAATATCCCTACATGAAATTTAGTACCACGGTCATAACGGCTCTATACATTTGAGTACGACGGCCATATTGACCCTACATAATCTAGAATCCCCCATGGAGTTTAGTACCACGGTCATATCGGGTCTATAAATGCTAATATCCCCTCATGAAGTTCAGTACCACGACCACAATGACTCTATATATGCTATTATCCCCGCATGAAGTTTAGTACCACGGTCATAACGGCTCTGTGCATGTTAATATCTACTCATGAATTTGAGGCCATATTGACCCTGAATACGCTGATATCCCTCATGAAGTTGAGTACCACGGTCATAGCGGCTTTATAAGTACTAATATCCCCTCATGAAGTTCAGTACAACGACCATAATGACTCTATATATGCTATAATCCCCGCATGAAGTTTAGTACCACGGCCATAACGGCTCTGTAAATGCAAATATGCCCTCATGAATTTGAGTGCGACAGCCATAATGACCCTAAAAATGCAAATATCTCCCCATGAATTTGAGTATCAAGGCCATAAATACGCTAATATTCTCTCATGAAGTTGAGTACGACGGCCATATTTGGTATTCATTGGGGAATTAGTGGCACGCATGGCCGGGCCCATCGCGTTCACAAGGGGTTATCCCTTAGCGCTATCGGCCTTAGCGCGGTTCATATATGGGGTTAGGCATGGAATCGTTCACCCTTTTACATAATGACCGAAGGTTAAAAACGAGAGAACGAAAGAAAGTAATTGAGCGAGTGCGTAAACGGACAATGAGCGCTAACGACATTGCGTTATTGCAGTGTTGTTTAGGACGTCGCAGAGGGCGTGTGCGAGCGGTCGTTTTTGGGTTGTTATGACCTCGCAGTGACGTCATTTTTGGTATGCGATGTTTTTGGGGGTGCCTTACGATATATCCAAATTTCATGATTGTGCTACCTTTTAAAGGTATTATGGTACTAAACTTCACCAGAACCCATACAATTTCGTGTATTGCATTTCTGGTCGACAAAATAATAAATTCTCTCTCTCCAGATCGACCCTTTTGGCTATTTTTATTAACATCTTTTATAATTTATTTGTCCAGGTACCAATGCAAGAAATGAAAGAGACATTAATGATGTTGGATCCACAGATCACCTCCCCCATCATGCAGAAATACCTTAGCGTTGCTTATTCTTGCACACCGGAGCTCACAGAACAGGCAGAACCTGCCGCCCTGGATGCTATCACAGAATGAAAAAGGGAGGAATTTATAGGGTGGGAACACCGCTGTAGAATAATGGGAACACTAGCATATTTATTGAGATTTTGGTAAAAAATTATACAAAAATTTAGTAAATTGAGCCAATCAATCGAGTTCGCCGCTCAACGACGTTTAGCATTTACAAAAGCAAATTGCGACAAATATATCACAAATTCTAGCCTTCTTTATCAAATGTTTTACAAATTTTAAGCATCACACGATTAATATATGATTTACAATATCGACATTAATTTCATGTTATTCATTTCTGTCCATCTTTTGTGGCAAGTTCTTTAGCCGATTCTAAAAACTTGAACAGCAACTGGTGACGCTGCTCGATGACTTGAATTGGTCTTTCGCGCCACCAGTCTATTTCAGTGACAGTCCGACACATCCGTTCCGTTTTTTTCTATTTTTATTCATAAACATTATTTTTTTTTTCTCTCTTTGTGTTGTATTTTACCGAACGACGAAATAAAATATTGATTGATTGATTATCACTGTCGCGTCTCCTCCAAACTGTAGTATTTTTGGAAATAAAATGTGTTTTAAGCTCATTGTGGTCGACTTTCAATTCAGAAAAGTTGGAAGAAGTGTAATAAATTAAGTCAATCGATCGAGTTTGTCCAACAAACACAAAAAAACACAAATTGCAACAGATTCATCATAAATTTTAGCCTTGTTTATCACTGTTGCGCCTCCTTTCAAACTGTAATAATTTTGGAAATAAAATGGGTTTGACGCTCATTGTGGTCGACTTTCAATTCAAAAATAATTCTTTTACGCTTGTGACGTATTTTATGTTATTTATTTTTATTTATTTTTTTTTCTACAAAATGGTATAAACACATACTTTTTTTTTAATATCAGTGAAAAATATTAATTTTTTGTAATAAATTTTATTCGTGAAGAAGTATCACGTCATGTTGTCATCAGGGCTGGGACGATTCGAATCGATCCGAAGCACCTATAGGATAGAATTTCATGCCTATCCTGCGGAAGAGACAAACCGCGAATACGGCTTAACCATAAGATAATGATAGGATAGGATATCATTTTTATCTTGTGGGAAAGGAAAGCGGAGAATACAGCTTAATCATACGTCGAACCACGACCTCTCGTGCAGATACCAGTTCCGTATGGGAGTGAAGGTTTTCGATAAGTGTCGGGCGTTTCGCTTTCACTCGTATCAAGTTATATAAAAGTAACACACTGTAATCAGAACATCATCAATCACAAAATATCAAGGATTTCATTTTTAACCTTCGGGAGAGGTAAACCTAGAAGACGGCTTAATCATATGGCGAACCACGACTTCTCGTGCAGACACCTTTTCCGAATTGGGGCTGGAGGTTATGGGCGTAACATTTTACTCATTTGTCCTGCGTATGAACATGGTTGGTCGAGGAAGCTGTAAGCAGCGCTTAGTTGAGGCACCGTTCACAGGCGAGGCGTCCAGCAGACCTCTCGGATATATGCATCCCACACGAGATTTGAACCCAGGACGTTAGGGATGTGCAGCTCGAAGCATATTTCCAGCGCCGATTTACCGATTGAGCTAACTGGTCACCCACCGACAATCCACATATTCGAATCAGTCTAAAATCGTCCATAGAAACAAAAACTGTATGAAAGAACAAGAATTTTCCTATTTAACTACAAAGTACGATCGATTTTGATCAAGTTTGTTATATTTCCTTGTTAAAATATGAAGATTGTTGCTTTTTTAGAATGTAGCATGATTTAAAAATACACTATCGACTTTTAAAATTTCTTGATTTTTCACAATAGAGACAAGCAGTAATAGTAAATATGGGATATTTGTTATAAACACGGAATTAGTGATCCGATTAAAAAAAAAATTTCAGATCAGATTCGTTCGAATTCCAAATGATTCGGTTCTGCTCAGCCCTAGTTATCATTCAAAACCCGAGGGGAATTAAACTGGTCAACCTGAGACTGCACATATACATAGTAATATTATAATTTTTGCCCTCGAGACATTCAGTTTTTAACAATCACTCAACCGAGTATGTCACTCTGGGTTCGATTCTAAGTTTCACTCAAAATAAGCAAAATTTTTAAGTCGCGTAGTCACGTTTTATACAGAAATTGTATATTTCTTAAAAAATGTCGCCAAAAACAACAAAAAGCTTTTGCCGCGCCTTCAAAACGTAGAAAATGTCAAAATTTTATGCGCGCATACTGCGCGCGTTACATTTCTGCTTCATTTGACCTATTTTACATACAGAAATCCCCCTTTAAAAAATTAATTTGCGCCTCCGCCGCGATTGGTGTGTTTTATAGCAATATGCAATAAAAACCCTATTTTCTACGGGAAACGATGTCATAATTTGGAGAGCTTTTTTAACTTCAGCCACGTTTTCAAGTTTCTGAATACACCACACCACAAAATTTCAATGACTCAAGACTGATAAAGTTGAACGTCTAATTGAGAGACTTTACAAGCAATTATATGTACAAAAATGTTTATGTAAAGTTAAGGACTGTTCAATGGGCAGTGTGTTATGCATAGGCTTAGCAGACCTCTCGCATATCATTATCTTCATCCCTCACGGGATTCAACCCAGGACATCAGCCTATACATAACAGAGGCTCCACAAGCAGGTATATGTACAAAAATGTATATGTAAAGTTAAGGCCTGTTCAATGGGCAGTGTGTTATGCATAGGCTTAGCAGACCTCTCGCATATCATTATCGTCATCCCTCACAAGATTCAACCCAGGGCATCAGTCTATAAATAACAGATGCTTCACAAGCAAGTATATGTACAAAAATGTATATGTAAAGTTAAGGCCTGTTCAATGGGCAGTGTGTTATGCATAGGCTTAGCAGACCTCTCGCATATCATCATCGTCATCCCTCACAAGATTCAACCCAGGACATCAGCTTATACATAACAGAGGCTTCACAAGCAAGTATATGTACAAAAATGTATATGTAAAGTTAAGGACTGTTCAATGGGCAGTGTGTTATGTTATAGAAGTCAGGGAGTAGGTCTCTACCCCACTATTCTATGATGAATATCTTCTGATCCTAACCCCGAACCAGAAACGAACCAATACGACGTATTTGAACCTAATCACTAGGCAGAATATATGTGTTTTCATTCACCGAATCAACTCTTATTTTATACACAAATACAGGCGTGGTTATTCGCTTGAAGCAAGATCATGATATATAAAAAATAATATAAAACAATACGTGTACATTAACAATCAGAAAACTTATTCTGTCACATATTAATCAACCATGAATCTCGCCTAATTGACTCGATCATACTTGATTACACTTGACTCACCGAGAAACTGTTCGACTGATAAAATAATAAAAGAAAATATTCTCAGCATATGTTTCATGTATGGGCATAAGATAATGCAATCACATGTCATTGGAAAAAGGAAATTGTTTGAGTTTTCATTATAAATTTTAATTTGGTTGTTTTCGAAATAGATTGTCATGCGTTTCCAACGTGATGCCTAATAATCTTAATTCTTTAAATTTAACTTAACAAAACTTATTAAAACTAGATGACGCATGTAATACTTGACCCTTACTCTGACCTATCGACTTGAACATCCTGATTATACCGGAAGTTCTTGGTACCGTCTTCCAAAAATATAATTTAGTAGCTAAATGTCATAGAATTCCTTGGAATTGACGATTTGATTACAAAATCTTGCCCATTCTCGTGAGAAAATAAAATAATAGTACATCTAAGAAAAACAAGAAAATGATGTTTTTAACATATTCATACGTGATTCACTATAATGCATAGGCTTTAGAATAATGCTAACGTAGTACCTGCGTGTCGCAAAAGGGGGCTAAAAGCAGGCAAAGAGGTGCTAGATAGTTCTTCCATCACCCAGGGTAGATAGCACTCACTGCACTTTACCATGGAGGTTTAGTTCCGTTTGAGATATTTTTTGTTCAGAGTGCAGTTGCTGGTACTACATCTTTTTAGTAGCACTTTGCTATTAAGTGACCGTTAGTTGGCTTGCTTTGAGAGCTGCTTCCGACCTTGCTCAGAGTGAATTCCAAAAAAAAATAAACACAAGTATAAAACGAACGCTTAGATATAGACAAATGAAATATATTGTATCTTTGAAGTCTTCATCCTTATTCTGTTTTGAGATCTTTCTCTTCTATTTTTCTGAAAAATTTGGAATATAATATTAACAGTCAGGACTGGGTAAGATAGAATTTCATTTTTATCCTGCAGGTGAGGAAAGCCTAGTATACGATGTAACCATATAGCGAAACACGATCTCTCTTGCAGATAGCGGTTGCAAATTAGAAATGAAGGTTTTTGGTGTATCGTATCTTCTCATTTTTTCTATGCGTTGACCTGGTTGGGAGAGGAAGCCGCAGGCAGCTCTTACGTGAACCACTGTGCGCCGGCGAGTCGTCCAGTAGACCTCTCGCATATAATCATCAACGGGATTCGAACCCAGGACAGTGTGCGTAGTGTGCGAAGCTTATTCCCAAGGCTTTACCGATTGAGCTAACCGGGTACTGTATACTAGCAGAACAAACACTCAAGTTTTTGGAAGAAAGGAAACTCCACCTTCACCTCAAAAATGTTTCCGAAATCTTATTGGGAAAATCCCCGAAATAGCCAACATCTTCCATCGTATACGTCACGCAACAGCACGTCCGTCGTTAATTTTGTGGGCGCGAACATGTTGGCATCGCAGGTTCGAATCCCGACGAATTTGGCTCGTTAATCCGTGCCCACTATTCAACCCGGTGTGTAATAACTTGGATATGCTGAGCCGAACACGGAAAAAGATCATATCTTTCCAGCAATCTAAACCCTGCCCGTCTATAAGTGGCCGCTGATACAGGCACTGGGCAGCGTGATCCACTCCAAGAAGTGGCTATAAAAAATCCGTCTTAAAATCAAATGCCAACTTTTACAATCAATATTTGCTAAATTGAAATCTAAAGCTTGTATTTTTACAAGTGGATTTCACTTCATTAGGGCTGGGATTGAATCGTTCTTACAAACCAAAACTTGCTGGATTACGTAGAATTTTTATTCTTAACGATAAAATACAATCGATTTTGGTCGATTTTATGATTGTAATATTCTCGATTCACAGGGTCCTAGGGCTGGGCAAAACCTAATCATTGGCAATTTGAATCTGATTCGGATAATTTTTCGAATTGGATCGAATCACTGACTCCATGAAAATAACAAATATCCCATTTTGACTATTACTATTATTGTCTCCATTATGATAATTAGAAAATTTACATTTACGAAAAACAAATATTATCTCAAAGATTCAAAAGCGATGTAGACACACTCCAGTTCAAGGGCGATGATTTTCATTTTAACGACAAAATAAAATCGATTTCGGTAGAATTAGACCAAAATCGATTGTATTTTGTATTTCAAAATGAAAAATTCGACATCATTTAGCAAGTTTCTATGACCGATTCATGATTAAATCAAAGAAACAGTACTCCGAATCGATTCGAATCACCGGTTCGAATTCCCCAGCCTTATTCAGGACTAATTTGTATTCCGGATCACCGGATTTGAATCTTCAAACTTGACTATGATCACTAGTATCGAACGTGGAAGGGGGGTTGAGCGGAACAGCCCAGCCCATGCTAATTTTTTTAATTTTATTTAAAAGTAAGCGAAATGTTTGCGGGTTTTAGGCACACAATAAAAATAATTATATCGCTCAATTTATTGTTTTTGCACCCAAAATGTTAAACTTTTCTTATAAAAAAAGACAAAGGTTTTCGCGCGGCTAAGGCGTAAATCTCACCACGTTGATATCCCCACTGGCGGCGGGGGTATGCCCTCTAAGTTTTATGAGAAGGGGGTGGGAAAAGGCAATCTCCCCCAAAAAAAAAATATTTAAAATTTGATCATGTAAAGTAATTTTTTTGGTATGCGTTTTTGATTCTTTGCTCCAAAATGATAACTTTTTGCCAAATTGCGCGCAATTATGTGACACAAGAAGGAAATTTTCAATATTGTATTTTCGAATGCCTCAACCCCCTCCCCCCCCCCCAAAAAAAAAAATAAGATTTGAAACCTTCCGTCGGCACTGACCGTGACCTAATTAATACTTACTCGATATTGAGTTGTTCACAAACCATCACAAGAACCTTTTCTGTATTCTTCACTGCTATTTCGTTGGTGAATCCCTCCTTTTCCCTGATATAATACAAGTTTGAATAAGTTAAAGATTGTGAAACGAATCAATCTTTAGAAGATAATATGAAATGAGTTTATCCGCAATGATTTACTCAGTAATTGCTTCGTGGTTTTGCTGTGAAATTCACAGATGTTGGCAGATCTTACCAGGGTGGAATGGAAATACAATGTCAATGATAGCTGGCTCGTTTTTTTTCAGCAAAAAGGAATTCTTTCGAACCGTCCGTAAAACTCTTTCCAATGTAAAGTATGGTTTAAAAATCATCGGGGAAAGGTGCATTGTTTTGTTCATGCAAAATAATATAGTGAACCTTCTGAACAACCTAGGCTAGATGGCCTAGTGATTAACATGTTGGCATCGCAGGTTGAACATCTCGGGTTCGAGTCTCGGTGAGTCCGGCTCGGTCATCCATGCCCACCACTCAACCCAGGGTGTACCTTGGGTGGACTAAGTCAAAGAGGAAAGATCATGTCTTTTGAACAACTCCAACCCTTTTTGCATATAAGTTGCCGCAGGCACAAGGCCTTGGTCAGGGTGATCCACCATGTAGACGAATAATTTAATGTAGTATATGAGTGGGCGTAGAGAATCCTAGCGTATTTAAGGAAATGGTTCCATGCAACCTCTTTCCCTCTCACCGACTGCCGACCAAAAAATACAAGAATGGTCTTTTAAGTGCTTTAAAACTTATGAAATTTTGCACGCCTTCGTCGCACATAAGCTATCGCGGTTATTTTGTCAATTGTAGACCCCAAATCTCGTTTCCAAGAATTGAGCGCTGCTCCGACACCAATTTTCGACTGTTCCGTGGTGATATACAGCGAAAACCATCGATTTTTAAAAAAATTTCGCCTTTGTCGCCGATTATGACGTGATAATTCTATATTTCAAAAGTAATAAATACGCCACGCCCTGCATCTACTCACTGCGCATCTAGATGTTCTTTCCAAATGTCCTTTACTATTTTCCCACGTTTTTCAAGCATTTCTTCCTTATGTCGATTTGTCTCTTCCAATCTTTCGTTTTCCAACTTCATTTTCTCCATCTCGTACTTCCGGTCACGTTCTTGGTCTTCGATCTGCTCTTTTCGCTGCTTCTCTCTCCTTTCTTCCTTTCGATCTTCGTTTTCCAGTTTTATTTTACGTTCTCGTTCTTCTTTTTCAATCCGTATCTGCATTTGCTCAAGCCGAATTTCTTTCTCTGAGCAATGTAAGAAAGAAGTTTTTGTTGAAAAAGACATTTCCACAGCAAACCTTTATGAATTTTCAGTTTCACGTAGAGATATACCGGTATCGATATCGGCGAGCATCGGCTATTTTGGAGTATCGGTATCGTTATCCACCCTAAAAATGGCCGATACCACAGATATGTTGAGAAACGTGTCAGATTTTAAAAAGTCGTTTATTTTTATAAGCAAGTGGTGCGAAATATAAGCTTGGACATTTCCCCGAGCGTTTGCTTTCGGGCAGGAAGCAAATCATCCAATTTTTCATCTTTAGATCTGGGCAACTAGATTCAGCGATTCGAAGCACAGAATATTCAAATTAGTCGTAAATCGATAACAGGAACAGAAAATTATAGAAAAAGTGGGATTTTCATGATATATTGTTTGGGGAAAAATTATACGTGCCTTGGAAGATAAAGTAAAAAATGGGGCGCTCTACCTTTATTGGTTTGTGTCTCTAAGCACCAATGAATTCGTAGATATACATTTCTTGATTGGTTGTAATGGAAAAAGCGGATTAAAACGGTAATTGCTTCATGGTTTTGCTGTGAAATTCACAGATGTTGGCAGATATTACCAGAGTGGACTGGGTATACATTGTTAATGACAGCTGGGTATTACCCGTTTTTTTCAGCATTGTACAGCATGGAGATAATCCATCATTTCTCTTGTTCATTCGAAATAATGTTAGTGAAGCATCTAGGCTAGATGGCCTGGTGGTTAACATGTTGGCATCGTAGGTGGAACATCTCGGTTTCGAATCTCGACGAGTCCGGCTCGGTATTCCATGCCCACCGCCAACAAAGGTGGGCTAAGTCAAACAGGAAACATTAAATATTTTAGAAAACATAGCGTCGATGGTTTTTCATTACAATTCGCCAAGAGCAAACAACGAGCTACATGAAAGGCAGGAAGAGGAACTAAGGAATCCCCATGCATGACAGATTGACGCTAGTTTTGAAGCCATGTTGATCAGGGAAGCAGTGAGAAGGCTAGGAATTCCAAATATAAGGGTTGGGCCTCATCCAGTCACTGTACTTTCAAGTCTCAAGTCAAATCATGCATTTTCGAGTCGCAAGTCAAGTAACAAGACGAATTCTTATTCTATCAAACAACTATGACACACTCAATTGCCTTCTGGCTTTCTAAATACACACTTATAATCATCATTACTTGGTAGACGAACACTTTATTCTCACCTTTGACTTGATTCCCGCCCATTGTTGCTTGTCACCCTTCTACCAGTTTCTTTGTAGTGGCAAATAAACCTTTGTACACCGCGTGATTGGACGCTCACGATATTCTGCGATTGCTAGCTCAACGAAGTTGTTATGCAAAAACCCTTCTTTACTAGTATTTGAACAACTTCCAGTCAAGTTTTGTCAAATTAACATTTGCTGAGTATGTGTCACTGATGGATCACGCCGACGAGGCGCGGTCCATCAGTGGCACATGCTTAACAGAATAGGATTGTTAGTTGAATATGAGTAAGAATCAACGTCTATTGTTTCCTGCTTCTGACAAATTCGATTAAAATATAATACAATAGAATGCGATAAATTAACTGGAATACCTGGGTAAAATTTTTACCACGACGAATAACACACAGCTTTGCATTTTTAACTGGTTACTCCCGTTGCCAGAAACTTTAAAATGTTGTTCAATTGGAATAAGTTTTCAAAATAACATTAAAAACATATTAATCGGTTCTTTTTTTCATGCAACCTAACAAAAATGTATTTTGTAAAGCATAAGTCACGCTTGATCGGTGACTCATACGAGACAAACAACGCTTTGCTAAGGAACTTTGCAGTCTTTATGCTGCAGAGATATTGGCTTTATATTGTATTGTTGACTTTCTATGTATTATTAGGGCTGCGCAAAGTAATATGCTGATCGAGTTGACCCGAAGAACGGACAGAAACTAGAAACTTGCTAAGTGAAGAAGGAGTTTTGTGTTTCAACGACAAAACGCAATTGTTTTTTTTTTTCTAATTTGAAAAATCAATTTTAATTTGTCGTCAAAATATGAAAATTTTTGAAAATGAAAATGTCTGTTAAATCTATAGTATCAGACAAAAGTAAAAACGAGATATGTTTGTTATAGATGTAGAATAAGTAAATCGATTCGGTTCGAAAAATAATCCGAATGAGATTCGAATTCTAAGTGATTCAGTTTTGTCCAGCCCTAAGAATATATTTCATTCTGTCTCATTATATGTACTTTTTTGCAGAAGAACGAGACAGGCAGAACGATGAAATCATTTAGATTTTTTTATTCAATTCACTCTGAGCACGGCCAGGAGCGGTGTCTGAAGGGAACAACGTCCACTTAATAGCAAAGAGCTACTAAAAGATATGCAGGCGCAGCTTCGGGTCTTGAGTCAACCTTGAGTAATAAAAATTTCACAAATTGATCGATTTCGAATTCAGAAAATATGCAAATACAACATAGAAACGATGAGTTTATTGCACTTTTAGCTTGAGAAGTGTACCCTAACTCAAGAGAATCCAATTGAAGCATTTTGCCAGTCAAAATACATGCCAGTGAGAAAGAAGAAATATATAGAACAAGAAAAACTAGAGAGATAAGGATACTTGGCGGTTTGGGTCGCAGCATGTCACTTCCTAATATAGGAAAAATACTTTCAAGACACAGGTAATTTTGCTTATTAATTGATACTGACAGCACGAATAACTTGATTTGAGAAAAAAAAAATTTTTTTCCATTTTTTTTTATTGAAATCAGCTTCAAGTAAATCCGGGAACAGGGCTTTAAAGAAAGCAACTAATGTTCACTATTAACTGGTTAAGATCTAGCACAAAATGAAGTACCAGTATACCAGTGTTGGGAAGACTCGAATCAAATCGCACTCGAGTCACGTTTTTCAATCGTCTTTGCTAAATACCTTGACTCGTGCTCGACTCGACAAAATGCAGACGCGTCTTGACTTGATAATTCTTGTAAAATCATGTTGACCACCGTGGCGTTATTCATCAGAAAAACATGCAATTAGGGCTGGGCAATTCGGTTCGGTGGCTCGAATCGATTCGAAGCACAGTTTATTCGAATCAATCGTGAATCGTTCATAAGAACAAAAACTTGATAAAAGAACCAAAATTTTCATATTTAAGGACAAAATGCAATTGATTTTTGATCTAAAAATTTCTTGATTTTAACAATGGAAATGAGTTGTAATAGTAAAAATGGGCTATTGGGTATTTGCATAGAATAAGTGATTCGATCCGATTCGGAAAAATTATTCGAACCAGAATCGAATCCCGAATGATTCGGAATTGCCCAGCCCTACATGCAATGTACCGATAAAAAACATGCATTGTGCCCTGCTGTCAATTCCGTGTTCGCCTGCCCAATACTGATTTACAGATACTGTTGATGATTCTGAGTTGGTACTTATAATGTGAAAATTGTCAAATTAGTCTTTGATTGCTGTTAAATAGATTTAGAAATCGACTCGTGACTCGACGTGTAAATGTATGACTCGACTTGACTTGGACACTAAATTTAAATTTTGGTAAGACTTAGACTCGACTCGCAACTTGTGTGCTCTTCGACTCGACTTGACTTGGGACTCGAAATAAAGTGACTCGTTCACATCACTGCCAGTAACTGAGTGACTATGAGTGGAAAACAACCTCAATTGGGCTGAACCACTATGATAAAGTGAATTGAGTGGTGTCTACCCTGGGCGATTGCACAATCAGCTATCACCAATTTGCTTCCTATTACTGGTCTCTTACGACAAGCAGTAAATACGTTAAACTGTAACAAAAAAATGCTAACAAAATAACTGGTCTTTGACAGTAACTTCACTTGGCGGTATTGAAATAATTCAAAATTGACTTTTTTGTGCAGATGGCGATTATAATAGCAATAGTAAGAATGGAATATTTGTACTTTTATGAAATCAACGATTCGATTTGGAAAAAATTTTCGAATCATATTCGAATTCAAAATAATTCTGTTTTGTACAGCCCTAGGTACAGGGCCTTGGCCAGGGTGATCCACTCCAAGAAGTGGCTTTGAGGAATATTTTTTACAATACTATTTAACAGAATGAGCAACCGGACAGAGACAGGCAAAAGCGAAAACAGCAGTGAAAAAGATAATAGTAGATTTCAAAAGTGCAAAAATTTCTTCATCCGCAAGAAAGGTAGGTACATCATTAGTTTTGGTCAAAACCGAACCATTTGAAATTCGAATCCAATTTTCTCGAATCGGATCGAATCATCAATAACTGTATCCCTGTAAATACGAGCTTTAGAATAATCCTGACGTACTTCATGCGTGTTGTAAGAGGCGACTAGAAGGAAGAAAAGAAGTGGTGAATGGTTCTACCATCGCTCATGGCATATACCACCCACTGCACTTTACCATGATATTTCAGTTCAGTTTGGGATGTTTTCCGCTTAAAGTGCAATTGCTGGTATTACATCTTTTAATAGCTCCTTGCTATTGAGTGGCCAATAGTTGGTTTCTTTTAGGCTCTGCTTCCGGCCTTGCTTAGAGTGAATTCCAATATAAAAACTCACTGGAACTAACCTTCTTTTTTCATTACAATTCACCGTCATTGTGTAAAATGTGAACATTATCTCAAATAGTCACCTTCCCGGCGCGTTCCATCAACACCCCATATTTGGCCAAAATAGTCAATTTTGATTTTTTTTCAATACCGCCAGATAAAATTACTGTCGCAGACCAGTGATATTGTTGCATTATTGTTACAGTGTAGAAACAGCCTAAACATCCAATCATCATCCAATATCCAAATTTTTTGAATGGGTGTCAATTTAAAAAAAATTTCGGCTATCGAAATATTACTTGTACTGTATGCATATTTTGTATAAACTGGCCTTTTTATCGTATACATTTCGTGGGCGCGTGGTTAAACATGTTGGTATCGCAGACTCGGGTTCGAGTCCGGGCGAGTCGGGCTCCGTTATCCACGCCCATCACTCAACCCAGGGTGTAGTATACTGGGTAGGCCAAGCCGAAACAGGAAAGGAACATAACATAGGAAAAGAACAGGGTGACTCCAAGAAGTGGCTGTAAAAAAAATATCGAGGTGAAGCAGTGCAGTGCGAACGTTGAAAAAAACGGGAAATAATTTTTCAATGAAAAATTTCCTCTTCTTCGTATTTTTTAAGTCTCATTTTACTACATGCAGGAAATAGGTACAATCCTGAAGTTCATATCCACCATTACTTACCAACTTCCCTAACTTCATGACAAATAAGATACAAATAGTGCATTATACGAGTTTTATTTATTTTTAGAGTTGCTCGATTCATTCCTTCCGTCCGCTTTCATAGACAAAATTGGAAGTCGAGAGCAAACGCAACAGGGTGAGGATTCGTCTTTATTTTTGAAAGAATGTTCAGGTCTGCGGAGTCAGGAATTTCCGAATCCATGTCCGATCCTGATTTCCAAATTGCGTACTGAAACCAAACCTGATCCGATTCGGGATGATAATATCACGCTCCTGATCCTGACAGAATCCTGAACAGAAAGCTTCCTACTATTTCTAAATGCATCGAAGTATTATTTATTTATTGTGTCAAGAGACTGAATCCCAACCCGGTCCGGGCTTAATATTTTGATTGATTAGATACCCACCATTTCTATCTTCCTCTCAGCCTCCCTCCTCTCTCGATCTCTCTACCGATCTCGCTCTCTATCTCACTCTCAATCTCGCTCTCTCTTCCTCCCTCTCTCTCTCTCTCTCCCTCCCCCCCTCTCTGTCCCTCCCTATCTCTCTTTTTCATATTCTAGCATATATATGTATCATTCTGCAGTAACTCTGTACATGTCGTTCAGATAATTTTTTATCTGCAGAACATTATGATGTCAATAAATTTGTCGAATTAAATCGTTCCTCCCCAACAAAACTTTTTGCATTCGCTGGTGGTTATTGACCAGCTGATAGACATCATCACTTTTTTATTTTTTATTGAAATTCATTCTGAGCAAGGCCGGAAGCAGTACCGAAAAGGAACCAACTAACGGCCACTCAATAGCAAAGAGCTACTAAAAGATGAAGTACACGCACGTGCACCACTAAAATACCCCAAAGGAAACTGAACTGTCGTGGTTAAGCGCAGTGAGTGGTATCTGCCCTGGGTGATGGTAAAATCATCTATCACTTCTTTGCTAATTTTAATCGTTTCGAAGAAAAAATTCACTCGATTCAGGTGCGATTCGATAAAAAATTAAAAAAATTAAGAAAAATTTTTCTATTTCAATGACTAAAAAAAGCAATTAAAATATTTATATTTTGATTAAATTTATGAAGATTGAGATGTCAAAGATGAAGTCTGAACTGAAAGTTCTTTGGTTTTATAATTGTTAGTAAATTCATATCTTTAGTCTTCTTCATTTTGACAGCGGAACCAGTTTGTACTGGCGTGAACGGGTCATGTGCTTTATATACACTGTAACAAATTTACAGAAATTGCTCCTCCTCACTTGAAAGTCTCTTATCTCGATTTTTTCTTTTTGTAAAGGGACATCATCACAAGACCACGATTTTAGATTTACAGATGAAGCTGGTGCACCCAGCGTTGAGGAGGAACTTTCAGGTGGGTACGATCCGTGTACAATCTGAAGGTGCGGGCTTCAAAATAGTCCTAACGTATTTCCTTCGTGTCGTAAGAGACGACTAAAAGGAAGCAAAGAAGTCATAGATGGTCATACCATCGCCCAGGGCAGATATTACTCCCTGTGCTTTATCATTAAAGTTCAGTTACTTTTGGCATGTTTTTCGTTTAGAGTGCAGTTGCTGGTAGCTTTTTGCTATTGTGGTCATATTTGCTCCTGACCTTGCTCAGAGTGATTTTCAATAGAAATAAAGGACTGGGCACCAGATGGCAGTATGGTGCGGCACGAAATTTTTATCTTACTTCGAACCAGCAAAATAATTTCGTGCCGAACTTCGTACAGTACCTTTCGAAAATTTTCCGTACCGTACAGTACGGTTCCAGTAATTGTAACCTTGTCCGTCTATAAGTGGCCGCTGCTACAGGGCCTTGGACAGTGTGATGCACTCTAAGAAGTGGCTATAAAAAATTCGTTAAATCAGTCCGAATCATGAATCGAACATGGGAATAAAATATGTTAAAACAAAATGAAACGTTTTTTTCTTTCATTTGATGGACCTAAGTCCTCGACCTAATATGAACGCGATATCAACAAACATTTATTAGTCCGTGTTGTCTCAATCAAAGTTTTTATTTTGTCAAAAATAAGCCTCTGATAGGCCGCGCCTCGATGGCGCGATCCATAAGTGGCACATACTTAACAAAAGATACTTGGTGGCTTCTTTTCTTAATGGGGGCAGCCCTTGATAATTTCGATTCTTCTTTTCTTTGTGAAAGGGCATCAAATCAAGATCACAAATCGAATCGCCCAGCCCTACAAGAAATTCTTCGAATCAGTGGCTCGAATAGTTTTGACATCGGTTCAAATTTATAGGTTCTATGTTCCCTCAGTGATCAATTTGCACCAATAGATGACCGAACTAGGTCTGGGCAATTCGACTCGAAGCACAATTTATTCGAATCAATCATGAATCGTTCATAGGAACAATATAACTTGTTAAATAATCTAAAATTTGTTTTATTTTTAACGACGAAATGCAATTGTATTTTTTCATTAAAATATGAAAATTGTTCCTCTCAGACATGAATTGAAAATGCCAAAACTCTAAATTTCTTGATTATAATAATTTTTAATTGTGGAAATGGATTTTTTTATTTATATATTCCAAAATTCCAAATGATTCCAAATGGTTTTGCTCAGTCCTAGCCTTAACTGAAATGGTATGAACGGGACATTGTTTTTTGTAATAATCTCTTGAGTGGAGCATTCTGACCAAAACCCATTACCAGCAACCAACGGCGTTATTACACCCTGGGTTGAGTGGTGGACATAGATTAACGAGCTGGATTTGCCAGAATCGAACACGAGATCTTCAACATATGATGTCAAATCGCCAGGCTATATTTTACTTAGGTGGTCGCATATTTTATGAATCCAGTCAGAAATTATATTTTGCCGAGTACGTGATACAGGTATATATCGCGCATTGGTACATTTCATAGTCTTGCTAGCTTTATGGTTTAGACGCGGAAGAAGTTATGTCAGAAGGTCATGGGTCAACTCACGAATCTGGGCCATCAAGGTTTCCTGATATTGAGAGAATGAGACAAGAGCAACATGGCATATTGATGGAAGATCACCGGTTGAGAATGAAAATGTATCGGAGAAAAATGGAGCAATATTTTGATAGTTCAATGTGAGTCAAATTTTGTGATTGGACCGAGAGACGCGAACTGGACCTTCTCGTCGAAACTCCCTTAAATCCGCCTAGTCGATTAGATTTCTTTGTTGGGAACGAGTAAATGCACCTCCGAGTCCCAAGTGGGGCCGGGAAAAACCAAATCATTTAGAATTCGAATCTGATTCGAACAATTTTTCAGAATCGGTTCGAATCACTAAGTCTTTATAAGTTACGAATATCTCATTTTTACTATTTTAACTTGTCCCCATTTGTGAAAATAAAGTTTATAGTTTGTAGTTTATTTTCAATTCACACTGAGATCAACAATTTTCATATTTAAACGACGTCAATCGTCGTTAAAAATGAAAATCCTGTGTCATTTAAAAAGTATTTGCTCCTATAAACTATTCACGATTGATTCAATTATTCGTGCTTCGATTCGATTCGATCCGAATCGAATCGCTCAGCCCTAGTCCCAGGTCAAGTCGAGTCTAAGGACACACAAGAGCGGCGCGTTTTCTTCTCTTGTGAGGCACGCAACGGTAGACAACGGCATTTATCAGGAGATTGCAGACTCGAGTCGAATTTCCATCAAGTATCGAGTCAAGTGCGTCGCCATTTCGTCGAGTACGAGTCGAGATATTTAGCCAAGAGGACTCGTGTCGAGTCATTGAATAAAGTTGACTCGACTCTCCCCGACCCTGTTAGACATTTGACATATAACACATTTGGATTGTTGATAGACCACACTTCGGGCGACATGTTCCTTCAATAGCTTATTGTTGGCCAGGTAAATTTCATCGTTGTAGTTTCGATTGCGCCAAGTTAAAAGTCTATGTCAAAGAAGTAAGATTCTACTGCATTTTGGTGGATCCCAGACAGAAATTTTGTTTTGTGAAGCTTAAGCCACAAACGGGACTAGGCAAAACCGAATTAACAGGGTTACAATTACTGGGAAGATATCATCTTTTCCTGTTCGGCTTAGCCTACCCAAGTTAATACACCCCGGGTTGAGTGGTGGGTATGGATAAGCGAGCCGGTCTCGGCGGAACTCGAACCCGAGATCTTCAACCTGCCAATTGGAATTCGAATACGATTTGGATAATTTTTTCGAATCGGGTCGAATCATCAATTCCATATAAAGTACAAATATGCTATTTTTGCCATTACAAACTGATTCCATTATGGAAATTTTTTTACTTTAATTTGAATAACTAATATTGGCAAAAACAGATTTAAAGCCAATTTATTTTTAATTTTAACTCTATGTCTGAGAACAAAAAGTTTGGAATTTTAACTACAAAATACAATCGATTTTTGTCAAATTTGACCAAAACCGATTGCTTTCTTTTTATCGTTAAATTTGAAAATTCCATTTCATTTAGCAAGTTTTTGTTCCTATGGCCGATTCGTAGCTGCAAATCGCAAAGCAATTGGGCCTTGAAGCGATTTGAATTACCGAATCGAATTACCCAGCCCTAGCCACAGATAAACCGAGCTTAACCGGCGCGATCTATCAGTGACTCATACCTAACGAAAGATGTTTTGACAATTATTTTCTGACTACGTATTGCGTCATTTGACGTTTTTAACTTCCTTGTTACAGGGAGAGAGAATGTCAATCATCGTCTTCAGACTACAAAGAGGAAGGCAGGGATTTCTACATGTGAGAAATATGCCCACAATAAAGCCCAGTTGTAACTATTTTATTTTTATTTTTACCGTATTTACTCGATTGTAAGCCGCGGCTTATAAAGTTTTTTCCATCATGTTTGCGGCTTAAATTCAAGGGCGGCTTACATTCAATAACGGCTTACATTTTTTTTTGCGATGTCGATACTCTGTCTAAACTTTATAAGTCAGCTTTATGAGTCACAAACCCATATACCGACACAGTAACGGTATATGCAGCTTACATTAAATTTTTAACACTATGACATGCGGCTTACAATCAAGTAAAGTGGCGATTAGAACTGTAAATATGTGGCCGAATTGGAGACTGAAAGCCCTGACAATAAGTCATTTTTATAGGTGAGAAGTACGATACAAAACAGTATAATAAGAATATTTTTATTGAAATTTATCACTTACCAGCAAACAAGATTATTTCTTTGCATTCATTCCTGACAATGGCGCAGAATCCGCTCCTCCCGTCCCTGTTCAGATATATAATTTTATTTAAAATAATAATATCTATATTTCAGAATCAGCGAGAAGAAATTCAAAGGACTCTGCGTCATTGTCAAGAATACAAAGAAATACACTCGGTTGGCGGGTAAGCGATGGATATATGTTTGGGTTTCACAATGTTTCAAAACACTTAAAAATGCTCATTGTGCGATTATGTTATTGAAGCAATTTGCCCATTCCAAAAAAGTTATGTAGACCCGAAATCCTTTGAGCAGTGAGGTTTTTTCATTTTTTCGGTTAACATGGGTGCGATGGCCTAGTGGTTAAACATGTTGGCGTCGTATTTTGAAGATCTCGGGTTCGAGGCCCGGCTCGTCAATCCATGCCCACCACTCAACCCAGGGTTTAATGACTTGGGTAGTCTAACCCTCTCCGTCAATAAGTGGCCGCTGGTGTAGGGTGGCATTTTACGTTTATTTCACATTATACGTTTCCTGCGTCAAGTGCGTGTTAATTTTTTTCATATGGATCGCTTCAGAGCGCAATAATGCCAGTCTCGACTGAGTAAGTGTATTCGTTATAATACTTTTCGCAAATCCAAATAAAATGATACAGGAATAAAAAAGTGTTCTAATCAAATTCCTAATATTTGAATTTATATTTCAGACAAATTACAGAGGCATTTCGTGGGTATTGGATACGAAATGGAGTTATGCTCAGACTTGGACTATAATGAAATGGATGATTTCTTCTCCACAATCAGTCAAAGAAATTTCAGTGAACATGGCTGTTATATAAGTTTTGTGCTTGAGAGCGGTGAGTCCTGTTACCACTAGCGTAATTAGACGGGGCATTGCTTCATGTCCTTCCCTCAAGGCTGGGCAATTCGATTCGATTCAAAGCAAAAATTATTCGAATCAATCGTGAGAGATTCATAGGAACAAAAACTTCCTATATTCACCAATGCACCAGAATTCCCATTTTTAACGACAAATTGAATCGATTTTAGTCAAATTTGACCAAAATCGATTATATTTTGTCGTAAAAATATGGAAATGTTTTTCTTAGACATGGAGTGTGAATTAAAAATATACGATAAACTAACAAATTACTTAATTTCAACGATGGAGACAAGTTGTAATAGTCAAAAAATGAATAATTGTTTTTTACATGGAATCAGTGATTCGAACCCATTCGAAAAAATATTCGAATACCAATTGATTCGTTTTTGCTCAGCCCTACCTTCCCACGCCGCCAAAAATATCGCAGAAGGGCCTTTTCGATTCGGTGAAAAAGCGCAATTTATTCGAATTAATAGTGAATCGTTCATGGAAACAAAAACTTGCTAAATGAACTAGAATCTTCATTTTTAACGAGAAAATGCAATCGATTATATTTAGTCGGTAAAATATGAAAATTGTTGCCCTTAGACACTGGGTACGAATTGAAAATACACACTATAAACAATAAATATTTGATTCTCACAATAGGGGCAATTTATAAGAGTAAAAATGAGATATTTGTAATTTACATGGAATTAGTGATTCGATCCGATTCGAAAAAGTATTCGAATCAGATTCGAATTACAAATGATTAGAGTTTGACCAGCCCTAACTGTAACGGATATATTGTGTATGATTTTCCTGGGCGCGATGGCCCAGTGGGGAAACATGTCGGCATCGCAGGTTGAAGATCTTGGCTTCAAGTCCCGACGAGTCCGGCTCGTTAATTCATGTCTACCACTCAACCCAGTGTTTAATTACTTGGGTAGGGCTAAGCCGAACAGGTACGGCCCAATCCTACCTAGAAAACGTGAAGAATTCCTTTAACCAAATTAACGTTATTCCAGTGAAATACGAAAGAAGAGGAACCGATGCTGAGCAGTTTACAACTCTTCAAAACATCGTCAATTATTTTTCACCAGACAGGACTGCTTCTCTGGCAGGAAAACCGAAAATATTCATTTTCCAGGTAAAAGACCTTTAATACTTTGTTGTTGTTGCGCCAATAAATAGCCAAGACTCCCCATTCCTAATCAGACAACAGAACCACAGACAACCTCTTCGAGGTCCAGTCCAGACTGACGTTTATTAAACAATCAACAACAAGCACGTGGTGCGATTGACACGTCACAATTAACGGTGTCATAAACAACACAACAAACGTTGCCAGAATTAACAACACAAAACACTGGCACAAAGCCGAAATTGGTGCTTTAAATGACCCAACTTTGGAAGCAAAAGATAGTACTGATTACAGTTTTTTTAAGTAATGAAAACATGCGATTATAACGTGCCTTAAATATTGAACCATTTTACTATAACAACCAATTTCAGCCTCAAAATATTGTTTTGTGCTCTAATTTATTCTCGTTTTTCCGTGTATTTAGGAGAGCTCAGTTGAATACAACGATAATTTTTTTAAATTTTGTTTTAATATCCAGTTGGTTGAAATAAGTAACAGCGTATTATTTGAGAATCATGGCTATTCGTTTCAATAGTTTTCAAATTAAAGCCTCAATACACGTGAAATTGTCTTAGCGATGCATTGCGTTGTGTATAACAAAATAAAAACGGCAATAGACGCCTGCATTGCTTTGTGTTAATCGTATTCACGTCTCGTAAAAACCACACACGCACACGATGAAACCAGCCCTCTCTGTTAGCTTGCATAGCAAACCGTTCTGTTTTACTGGAAAACGTAGGTAAAGGCATGCAGAGCCTTACGCTATAGCGTAAAACGCAAGGTTAAAAGAAAACAAACCAAAAAAGCAACCTACGCAAACGTGCCGTGCGGCCTTAAACGATATTACATTATAATGTTGTCACAGACCGATATCAGCATATTAGAGCCCTCGGACATTCTTAAATGGGAGGACAACGGACTCAAGTATGGACTTTCCCTTGGCTATGATGACGCAATTTTATTCCAATCCACTCACAGAGATTTTGCCGAGAAGTTTGGATCGATTCTGATGGAATGTTCAGAGTAAGTTTCACATTTTTGTTTTTAATATATTAACTGCAACAATAGGTAGGTACCCTGTTGTTACGGGCTTCAGAATAGTCCTAACGTATTTCCTGCGTGTCGTAAGATGCGATAAAAGGAAACATAGATGGCTTCACCATCGCCCAGGGCAGATACCACTCACTGCACTTTACCATGACGGTTTAGTTTCATTTGGGTTGTTTCCAGTTTAGAGTGCAGTTGCTGGTACTATATTTTTTTAGCTCTCTGCTATTGAGTGACCGTTGGTTGGTTTCCTTTGGGAGCTGCTTTCGGCCTTGCTTAGAGTGAATTTTATTAAAAAAAAGAACGATGAATCCACGTTTCTTTCGCAGGAAGTTCGGGGAGGATCACCCTGAACAAAGGCCCAGTACCACTGGCCACTTTTAAACGGTCAGATTCAGTGTTGTGAAACGACATGATCATTTTTGGTTTGGCATAGCCTACCCTAGTTATTACACCATGGGTTGAGTGGTGGACATGGCGGACACGAACCCAAGTTCTTCGACCTGCGATGCCAACATGTTTAACCACTAGGCCATCGCACCCAGGAAAATCATACACAATATCTATGTTACAATTTGTAATTCGAATCTGATTCGAAAAATTGTTTCGAATCGGATTGAATCACTAATTCCATCTAAAGAACAAATGTCTTATTTATTATAACAAATATGCCATGGATAATAGAGCCTCACTGGTCGGGACTCGAACCCGAGATCTTGAACCAGCGATATCCACATGATAACCACCAGGGCACCTCGCCAATAGGTTAATCATCGCGCAGTTTTCAGTTTTATCTCAATGTGGTCAACTTGAATTACTGTTAAGTTGAGACTACTTTACCCACTGGTTCCATTAGGGCTGGGCAATTCGATTCGGTGATTCACATCGATTCGAGGTACAATTTATTCAAATCAATCTTGAATCGTACCCAGGAACTAAAAATTTCTAAATTGACTAGAATTTTCATTTTTGACGACAAAATGCAATTAAATTTGCCCAACCTTGACCAATATGGTTTATATTTTGTCGTTAAAATATGAAAATTGTTGCGCTTAGTGTGAATTGAAAGTACACTATAAACTGCTGCAATGGAGACAAGTTGCAATAGTAAAATTTGGATATTTTTTGGTATATACATGGAATTTGTGATTCGATCCGATTTGAAAAAATTATTCGAATGAGATTCGAATTCCAAATGATTCGGTTTTACCCAACCCTAGTTGCAATATTGCAATGTTGTTTGAGGCGCGATGGCCTAGTGGTTAAACATGTTGGCATCGCAGGTTGAAGATCTCGGGTTCGAGCCCCGGCGAGTCCGGCTCGCTTATCCATGCCCACCACTCAACCCAGGGTGTAATAACTTGGGTAGGCTAAGCCGAACAGGAAAAGATGATGTCTTTCCAGTAATTGTAACCCTGTCCGTCTATAAGTGGCCGCTGTTACAGGGCCTTGGACAGGGTGATCCACTCTAAGAAGTGGCTATGAAAAAAAAAAAAAATATTACACGCGCATGTTGCATTGCGCCACTAATCATTATAATTTTCTTGCGTCGTGCTCGCTGCCCGTGGCGGCTGTCTCCATGTTTATTTTCTCATGATAGTCAACACGCTTTCCGTTAGATATTTTTTCATGCTGACGAGAGGGATTACAGATATTAATATTGAAAAAGAATATTTCAAAGACCTAATGAATGAATTGTGAAACCTGCCCACGAAGCTTGAAGACGTACGCGATGGAAATAGATGTAAACAAAGGCAACGAAGAGCAAGGACAGTAATCATTTTTCTCATTAAACATGTAATGTAATCATCGTTAATTTGTATTACAGCGAATCTCTGAGTTCCGTCGTTTCAGAATTGGGAAAAGAGATGATAATGACCAATATACATGAACAATGGCTGACTACGTCTTGTTTAAAGAAAGAGGTAAAATGATTATGTCAAACGTTGAAAATTTGGGTCTCATGAAGTTTAGTACTATATATTCGATTATCGGAAAAATTTCCCATGTTGCAAGCGACTCATCCTAACCCGGAAGACAATGCCAGATACTTGCAGCATTGGCACCCCCCTAGTTAGGATGAGAATGTTCTGCCAGTTTTTTTTTTGATGATATTTGGGGAATATGGTACTAAACTTCACTAGATCTAAAAATTTCAGATTTAATATTTCAATCGAATTCGAATATTCGCCTGGTCCGATTGGAGATAGTATTATCATCACCCAGGGCAGATACCACTCACTACACTTTATTAAAATGTTTCAGTTCTTTCGGGTGTCTTTTCCACTTAGAGTGCAGTTGCTGATACTTCATTTCGTACTAGCTGCTTGAGTGACCATACTTTGAGAGAGTTTTAATAAAAAAAAAATAGAAATAAAGTTTCTGTGCTCAGTTAAATTGATTTTGAGCAAAAAATTAAATCCTTGTGCTTATTTTGTATTTCGAAAGTTTTTCAAACTTATCTGGAAGTGGCAAACTAATCAAGAATCAAATATCATTAAAGGCGCTTAAATATCTATTCCTTGTGAAAAAAAATTGTCATAATTTTGTTAAGCATGTGCCACTGATGGATCGCGTCGATGAGACGCGGTCCATCTGTGGCGCATGTTTGTGAAAATAAGAATTGTGTTCGGGAATTTTGATGTAGTCGTTCTCTAGAGCATGAGAGACTGGATTACATGTTGGACCTTGCAATAATGAAATGAACTCTGCTTCACAGTATGCAATTAACAATGTTTACAATTATATCTGGTTACGGGATTTTTCTTGCATCTTGCCATTCCCTCCCGTATGGAACATATGAGGAACCCGTGAGGTTATCGAGCATAGTCCCAAGGCTGTGGACTACAGTACCTAACCCAGGGGGACCCCGCTCGTATTGCTCATTGTTGAATAATTTTTCGTTCGTCGAGCTCGAAGATACCTCGTTGGGGCCCGAACATTCGTTAGGTGTTGCGTTCGGCGGGTACTTTCGGTTTCATCACACCAACGTACCCACCATTCCATTGATTATATTCATATGCTACAAAGCACAAATGCACTCAACGATACGAGCACTCCTCGTTAACTTGCATCGAAAACCGTTCAGTTGCATTGGAAAACGTAAGGAACTGCATGTAGAGCATTGTTCTGGCGTAAAACGCAAGGTTAAAATAAAAACAAACCTGAAAAAAGCGCAACCTACGTTAGAATGTATTGCAGCCTTACGCTTGAATCAATCTCATGAAATTGTCTTGCATATACGATTGCCCATTCTACTAAAAATTCTAAATTATAATAAAATTATTACAATACAAATCCGAGAAAAATTTCAACATTTTTTAAGGTTTATCTGAGTTGCAATCCGGCTATGCCCGAGTCATCAAAAGAGACAGACTTGGCAAACGCAGAGAATGCACCAAACATGTTAACTTACTCGGAAAATAACGGTTCGTACTTGACTAAAATTTTTTTCGTTTTTTTAGAATTAGCACTCAGAATGATAAGAACCAAAATTGCCAGTAGGCAATTAACAATGTTTACAATTTCATCTGACTACAAGATTTATTTTCCGACTTGCAATTCATTCTATCAAGGCTGTGAGTAGGGATGGGCAATACGATTCGATTCGAATCGATTCAAAAAAGGATTTATTCGAATCAATCGTGAATCTTTCATAGGAACAAAAACTTATTAAGTGAACAAGGATTTTCATTTTTAACGACGAAATACGATCGATTTTAGTCAAATCTGACCGAAATCGATTATATTTCGTTGTTAAAATATTAGAAGAAGAAGTAGTAGTTTTATCATTGTCCAGGGAAAATACCACTCACTGCACTTTACCATAGCAGTTAAGTTGGAATGTTTTTCCTCTAGGGTGCAGTTGCTGGTACTACATCGTTAGTTGGGTACTTTTCGGCACTGCTTCCTGCATTTCTCAGAGGGAATTTCAATAAAAAAAACTTGTCGAAACGTGCCAAAACGACCCAAACACAAGGTGCTTGAGAACATTTTTAGTCGTTTTTATTTCTATTTCCAGTTGAAGGCTAAGAGCCGGCTAACGAACAGACGGAAGAGGAAAATGGGAAAGGAGAAAATGCCTAAAATTAATGAATTCAGGAATCAGGCGCTTATAAAGAACAGACACCCAATAGAAAATTTCTTCTGTCAACCACGAGCCACAGATGGACCGTGTCTCCCAAACTCAACAAAAGATTTGATCTTGATTTTTTTTTGCACATGCGCATTTTTTGTTAAGAATACACTTTTCTGTACAACATATTTTAACTCGTCCAGAGTGTATGTAAGGCTGGGCAAAACCGAATCATTTGAAACTCGAATCTGATCCGGATAATATTTTCGAATCGAATAACTAATTACATGTAAATAACAAATTTCCCATTTTTAGTATTATGACTCGTCTCCATACTATGATCAAATTTGACCAAAATCGATTGCAATTTGCCGTTACAAATATAAATTTCACTTCATTTGACAAGTTTTTGCTCCTATGAAAGATTCGCGATTGATTCAAATAATTTGTGCTTCGAATTGATTCGAATGACCGAATCCAATTGCTGAACACCTCGCTTATTTTAAAGATTTCCTTTAAGCCCTGTAGGTACGGGCTCTAGAATAATCTAACGTATTTGTTGCGTATCTCACATTTGTTGACTTGTTTCGCCTTACGTCTTCACGCTTGACTTTCACTGCAACTGCAAAAAGCCTGACAAGTCACATTTAGCACTTTATATTTTTGTATTTCTTTACAATTGTAAATATTTAGATTATTATCACAAATGTAATGATTATCATCAAATATTGCGTATTGATTTCCATGTACGCTGACAAGATACAAGTAATAGCCTGGGTAATCGTAATCTAAAGTCCGTATTTTACGCTTTAGCCAAAAACATCATTGAATTGGGATAATTTACTTATTCGTGCGACGTGGAAATACTTTTCCGAGCATTTGACGCTTTTCATTAGCGTGAAAAGGATCGGTGTGGGCCAATAGCAAAATCATAACTATATTGAATTATTTAGCAAAGGTTGAATTATTAAATTGTTTCTGAATTTCAGTTAAATCTGGCGTGAGCACACCCTTAGTTAAAGTGTCTCTTTGGATCAATTGCAATGTTTGTGTGAAAAATACAGAAGTTTACAACTGTTCTGAGCCGCGTGACTACGGTTGAGACGGATTTGTGTCACAAACGTCACAAAGCAGAAGGAATAAAACAAAACTATGATTTTCCTCCATTACATCGTAATTCTTCGGTGAAACATTTTACTTATCAAATATTTAGCATTCTAATAGTTTCCTTTTTCAAAATCCTCGATTTTAACTGTATCCACTGATTGTCTGAATTCTTTGTTTTTAATATTACCTGACGATTGATTGTTTACTATTTACGATACTGTTCAATATAATGCTTCGCTGTTTTTGCTTTTCATTTTCGCATATTTCACACTCATGTCAATTTGGCTTCATTTTAGAAATATTTATCACTGCACCCAATCACAAGTACGTTCTGGCTTACGGCCAGAGACCTCATCTTCGTTTTTACGTTATTTTGTCGTGAACGTAGAATACGATTTTTCAATAATAAGAGCAACGCCGAAGAAGTGTTTCATCGTGAACTTCTTTGGGAGTTTTTTCATGTTCCTGTGCAATGTGTGTAGTTTGCATGATTGGTAAGAGTGCCCGTGTCTACTTCTCAGTCAACATGCTTAAACTTTATTTGAGGCTTTGTCATGTTGCGTTAGTAATTTTGTTTGCTTTGCTGTGCTTCCAATTTTGCTTGTTTTGGACAGAATTCGAAATAAACTTACGTTACTTAAACTTTCTCCACTGTAAAGATGAGGCTAAGAATCGTCGAGGTCAAAGGTTGGGGAAGGGTCCATTAGGCCACCGCGCAAATAAACCTAGTAACCAAATGGATATTTGCTTTTAATATCGTTATTATTTATTATTATTGTATATTGTGCTTTTAAATTTTATTCTGTTTTTTTTATTGGGCTTGTGGTTGGATTAATCAATCTGAATTTGGACATAAACATTTGGCGTCATCAAAATCATGAAACAAAAATCCGGATTTGCATTGGATTTTATTTGGCACAAAAAAAAATATTTGGTCCTATTCTGTATTGCCTATTCACGGAAAAGGAAAAAAAGATTACTCTATGGCCGTGCCGTGGCTTGTTTTTGTTTTGTAATTGATAAATTTTTCTGTCAAAATATGAAGATGACTTTTATTGATATGACGTAATATTGTTCAGTCGGCCACTACGGGCACCATAAAGCAGATTATTAGCGACAAGTTCAGAGTACTTATCCAGTATCCAAGGCGCAGTGTGGGAGGCGGCTCTGGTGCCGGTACCTGCCAAGGCTACTTTCTGCTCCGTGACTTTTTCGATTGAGCCTTATATATATATATATATAATTTTATCCTGCTGGAGATTAATATGGCGAACCGTGACCTCTCTTGCACGGTGCAGATATCTGTTCTGAATCGGGGTGGACTTTCTGTTTTTCAGTTTTGGCTAACTTAGTCATATTTCTCATTTCTTTTATGCAGGAGCAGGGAGAGCTGTTCATGTTTCCAACGCCTCATATTTTAAACTTTCATTTCTAGTTTTGCTGATTTTCCGGATTTTTAAGCTCTTGTCTTTGTTAGGTATGCTTTGTGTGTTAGTGTGATCTTCGTGTAAATAAAATTGTTGTTATTATACACTGTACAGTATAGTTGTCAGGTTGTTGTAAATATACCGGTAAGCCATGTACAGTGTGAGCAGTAAGTTGGGTATTTAGGTTGTTGCTCTAAGGTTAGTTAACTTAGCCAGAGGGAATACGCTTCGAGCTATGCATTTCTAATGTCCTAGGTTCGTAGGTATCTTGTTAGACAGTAGAAGTGCCGAGTGTGGTTACTTGGGTGGGATCGCTTGATTCTTGATCTGTCTTTCCATTGACTTCAACTTTGTTTATCTACATGCCGGTGTGAAAAAGATGGCAGTTTTTGACGAGATCTTGTGTATGCAAAACTTTATAAATTCTTTCAGGCGTACACTTTAATCTGCTTGCTTACATGCATTCTCCTACAGTCCCATTAATAAAACATACCGGTAGTAAGCTACAGAAATAAAAATGGGAGGCATGCGTCATTTTAGACTTTATGGGAATGTGAAGAACATTTTTTTAGACTTTATAGGAATGGGATGCACATTTTTTAGACTTAATATGCTGTAGGAATGCAGAATGGGAGGCATATTATTTTAGACTTTATAGGAATGCAGAATGGGATGCACATTTTTTAGACTTCATAGGCTGTAGGAATGCAGAATGGGAGGCACGGTATTTTAGTCTTCATAGGAATGGGACGCATATTTTTTTAGACTTAATAGGAATGGTAGGCACATTTTTTCAGACTCTATAGGAATGGGAGGCACATTTTTTTAGATTTTATAGGAATGGGAGGCACATTTTTTGACCTCCTAGGAATGTGAGGCATGTTATTTAGACTTCATAGGAATGGGAGGCACATTTTTTAGACTTTATAGGAATGGGAGGCACATTTTTTAGACTTTATAGGAATGGGAGGCACATTTTTTAGACTTTATAGGAATGGGAGGCACATTTTTTAGACTTTATAGGAATGGGAGGCACATTTTTTAGACTTTATAGGAATGGGAGGCACATTTTTTCAGACTCTATAGGAATGGGAGGCACATTTTTTTAGACTTTATAGGAATGTAGGCACATTTATTTAGATTTTATAGGAATGGGAAGCACATTTTTAGACCTCATAGGAATGTGAGGCATGTTATTTAGACTTCATAGGAATGGGAGGCACGTTATTTTAGACTTTATACGAATGGGAGACATGGTATTTTAGACCTTATAGGGATGGGAGGCACATTTTTTTAGACTTTATAGGAACGGGAGGCATGTTATTTTAGACATTATAGGATTGTGAGGCACGTTTTTTTTAGACTTTGTTGAGTGACGCATGTTAAGACAAAGTATAAATTTTTTACCTCATATAAATTTATTTTCTAGTGTTCTATCAAAGATCTCATTCTGTTAAAATTTAAATGGACCAATTATAATAAATAAGACAAAATTATATTCATGGATTCGACAAACACACTTGGTGTTAATTCAAGAAAACTCTCCAATCACAGCGCAATGGATAAACTGAAAAAGAAACGGAAGAAAAAGAAGAAAACAAAGGAAGGAAAAAGATCATCTGCATCGAGTGCTTCGGCAAGCGGAAGCCCAGATTCAAGTGGTTTACAGAAGACACAAGCATCATTTTCAAGTCCTTCGATATTAGAACAATCGAATGTAAATTCTACGAAACAAGAAATGTTCACTAAAGTTAATGAATGTTTACGTTGGCCTGCTCATAGTTTATATCAAGATAACGCATTTCGTTCTGAAATTATTGGCAACTTTCCTGTTGCCGGGGCAACAGAAGAAGAAGAACAAGAACGAATCGAAATCTATAAAATGAATCGACGGAAGCGTTACATCGCTGCACAGCAAGCAATTATTGATAAATACCCTGATATCGCGGTCTATGCTTCCTCTAGTGGCAGCAATAGTAGCCAAGATGTTAACAAAGATGACGGGCTCCGTATGAACGGCACAATGAATGGTGTCGTGTCTTCTGCTGTTTCAAAGCCTTCTTTTCAATCTAATTTACCCCCTGCAAAATCTCATGAAAATAAGGACGTCCACTCCAATTTTTTTTCAAATGGTGACGTTCCATTGACTTTGTCAAATAGCAAAGTTAATCAGGACCTAACGGCCACAACTACGAGGCGAAATGTTTTGTCTGTATGAATGATATCACCATTTTGTCGATCTCTTGTTTCGGAATTTCTGACCCAGTTTGGGAACATTTGCGCAACTAGGTTTTGTTAAATATGGGAGACTTTATTACAATATTTGTTGATTTGAATTGCAAAGTCGTAAATTGTTTTATTCAATTTTCCAACGACTTGGAATCAATAGAATGAAGAATTAATAATTTTTCAAAGAAAATTTGTTTAAATTTTTATGTTTTTTACAATTTTCTGGGGAAGCTGTCTTTGCTTATCTATCATAATACCCTGGAAAACAAAAGATATTCGATTTTGGCCATCTGTACTAGTTGTTATGGTTTGCGGGCGCATAGTGCTTCTGTGGATATTGTTCGTTGAAAGTTACTTTTTGGCTAGTTATGTCCTACAATGTTTGATACAATATTTCTATGGAAGTTTTTTTTAAGTTTCATTGTTTTAAAAACGACTTTGAATATTGGACAGAATCTGAATTCAGATAACGTGTCATGCATACATGCTATGGAAATAATTTTTTTCTTTATTTAAGATAACTTCTTCTCCATTTTATATTCTGTTTTATTTTTCCAATTCAACCCTAAACACTGTGTAGTCCAAAGTTTTTTTTTTTTTTTAAATTGGTGGTCGTAAAATTCTTGCATCTTAAATAGTTATCAAAGTAGTTATATATATAAATTTTAATCCATATTAATTTTGGGTACCGTAAATGAAAAATGAAACTTCTCTTTTTAAAATATTGCTTATGTCATATTAGACCCCGTGATCAATTTATATAAATCAAGATTTTATTGCGCAATGCGCTTAGTTCTCAATATTATCAAAGGCAGTGATATTTTCTAACACAACCAGAAATTTCTTTTTGTAAAGTATGTGCCACAGGTGGACTGGCAGATCTTGTTTTTCATCGGGTGTCCGTTCATATCATTTTTTGGAGTGAGCAAAAAATCTTCAAAATCATCAACACTGCTATTTCATAGCAGTATTGATGATTTTAAATCTTTTTATAGATTGTGATTGCTACCAGACACTCGAAAAGAGACATTTCACCTTCTAGCCACAGATGTATCATGAAATATTGCCCACTTGCTACATTGTCTTCTGATGGAACTGATTTTTTTCAGGTGTCTGAGTAGCAGAGTAACTGTTAATTCTGCCAGTCTGGTCAATGCGATCCACAAGTGACCCATATTCAACAAAAGCTGCCTAAATTACAAAAATTTTTGTGGTTGAGAATTTATTTGAACGAGAATATTATTGTCTGATTAAATTCTGCTAAATTCTCCTCCTAGTTTCAAAATTTAATAAAATCTCTAATATTCACATATTTTTACAGTGGTGTGATGAAAATGAAATATGAGAGGTTTTAGAATCATTACATCTATGGATACATTAGCAGTGCTGATAAAATTTTAATTTTCAATTTTGGACGCTTGAGGATGCTGTTTCATTTTTGCACATTTTGTTGCGTCTTTCGAAGTTTGATACCATATTCCTGAGTGTCATCAAAATTAAAACTGGCAGAATATTCTCATCCTAAACATATTGCTGTGAGCATATGGTGTTGTCTCCCAGGTTAGGATGAGTCGTTTCCAACATGGAAAATATTTTTATATTCAAATATATGATACCACAGAGTCGCAGAATGTTGGGTACTCTGCTACTCAGATACCTGAAGAAAAGGGTTGCCATAAGAGGAAATTTCAGCTAATGAGCAATATTTCTCATCGACCCCATTGCCAAAAGATTAAAATGTATTTTAGGTGTCGAGTGACAACAAAACTATTGAAAGAGGGTTTAAAATTATCAATACTGCTATAAAATATCTTTTTTTGACCCTCCGAACAAAAATAACATGAACATTTTGGACACCCGAAGTGAATCAAAATTCTGTCGCTCTGTGGTATCGCACTAAACTTCATAAGATCCCATTTAGTTAGTTTTTATCTTACAAGATCTGTGTGTTGCGTACTACCGTGGTGTTTTCTCTTTTGTTTTTATAATTGCGAAAGCTTTGCTTCTTTCTACACCAAAGCGTTCCTTTATTAATCAATATATTACCTTACACTGTAATTTTGAATACAGGGTCACCTCTTAATGATACATTTATTTTTGAATTGAATACTGTAGGAACATTTCAGATCGAATCTATAAAAAGTTTATGCATGAGGATATTCTGTGTTACGTACCACCTTGGTGTTTTCTTTTTTCATAGTTGCCAAAGCTTCGCTCCATTTTACACCAAAGTGTTCCTTTAATATATTACCATACACTGTAATTTTGAATACAGGGTTGGTCACCTCTTAATGATACGTTTATTTTTTAATTAAATACTATAGAAATATTTCAAATTGAATCTTCAAAAAGCTTGTGAGTGGGGATATTCTGTGGGCTACGTACTACCTTGGTGTTCTCTTTTTCATAGTTGCCAAAGCTTTGCTCCACTAAAGCATTCTTTCAATATATTACCATACACTGGAATTTTGAATATCGGGTCATCTCTTTATAATACGTTTATTTTTATTTTTTTTATTTTAGCAAATATGTTTTACTGGATTTGAGCCACTGATGATCGCGATGTCTAGGCACTCTCCTCATGCTTGACAAATGGAATCCTTGGTTCATAGGTCAAATATTTTTTAAAAAAAATTCAATTTGCAATACATTTGAATATAGGTTACTGATAGCTCAGGCGTGTGACAAATTATTTTAAAGAAACGTAAAGTCTGCATTCGTAACAAATGTGATTGGAGCCTTTGTGATATTATCCTTAAATATACTTAATTATCGTTCTGAGATCCATCAATTGTTCTCGCTTGACAAAATCAATTTTGTGGGTAAAATTGTAGCCAATTTGACGAAAATTTTGCTTAAGACTATTGTTAGTAGATTCACACAAATGGCTATTTGAGTCATTCAAATCAAACCAGATTGAAACTAGCTTGCTTTTCTTTGGGCGTCTAAAAACTGAGGGCCATTTTCTCTTCTAGTTGGAGTTTCATAATTAAATATTGACAATTTGCTAAATTTTCTTCTGATGAAACCCATTTTCGGGTGTCTTGAGTGGTAGATTAGCATCTGAAGTGAATATGTATCAGAATTGAATCGAATCTGGAAGTGGCAACTCTAATAGTGAATAGTTACTTTATCGTGATATACACTGTAATTTTTCAATGAAATATTTTTGTAATTATTTTTTATACTAGATAGTTGCCAAAGTTTTATATTTTTGCCAAAAATTTGTGTAATTTTTGTTTGTAGTTTTTGTGACTTTGGTTAGTTTCTAAATAACTTTAATGTAAATATTCGTCAAACTGTTTAACTTGGCACAACAGTGTCGCTGGGAAATTGGACCAAAAATGGCGTCGAGTTCGTTACATATTGGAGATATCGTCTCACTGTATGCCGAGGGACCTCAAGCAGATTCTGTTTGTGGATTTATATCTACTCTTGGGTAAGTTCTTGTAAATTTTTGTTAAAATTTTAATGATGGATCCGCTTGTTATTGTCAGTTTTTTACCATCTCAGCAAAATGTAATAAAACATTTTCATAACACATTTCACTCAAGTTGCATGATGGAACATGTTTCTAACAAGAAATTAACACATTTTCCTCCCTTTTATGCCCAAAATTGTATAATAATAACAAAATATGGTAATTCTGAGTAAAGTATTTCTATTCCCATTGTAGTGTTAACTACTCTTGAGTAAGTTTCTGTAAATTTTTGTTAAAATTTTATTGATGGTTCCTTCCGCTCTTTATAGTCAGTTTTTTACCAGGCTCGGTGACATTGTATACCTAATAGATCATTTTTGAGATTTGTTTTACTTAAATTTCAAATTGAAACTTGGCAAAATGCCTGCAACTCTGCTACTCAGACACCCAAAGCAAATGAAATTTGTCAGAAGAAAATTAAGAAATTTGGCAATATTCCATGACATAAATATGACTAGAAGATTTAAATGTCTATCTTGAGTGTTTGGTTGTGACCAAACTGCAGAATAAGGTTCAGAAACTATCAATGATGTGAAATAGTAATGTTAATCGTTTTGAACCTCTTTTTGTCCGTCCGAAAAAATGAATGCATTTCGGCATTCAAAGAAAATTAAGATTCTGTCACGCACGCTTGAAACTTGTTTGAAGCATTTATTTTAATGAAATGTTTTGTTTAGATTGGTTGATGATCGTTGTGTTGTGAAGCCTGCAGCAGGGAATCTACAGAATCCACCGAAAAAGTTTAGAGGTAAGTTCAGCAATAACCCATCCACTCTTTCGACTTTCAATTCACACCTATTCACTGTGGAGGTTCTACAGTGTCGCAAACAGTTTTATGCGTAAGAAGTTTTTTTCCAAGAATCTTTGTACTTTGGATTTTCTTGCCTTCTCAATGCTTTCCTGATCGCGTTGATCTGCATGACTTTAATAAAACTCACGTGAATAGACATCTGTCAGAGATGGGGGTTCCTTAGTATTAGCTCTTTGCACTTTAGTGCTTTTCCTCAAACTTTTTAAGTATGATACGTCTTCTGCAGCCTTTCTCTGAGCAAATTTAGATAAAAAAAAAAGTTTATATTATAATATAGATTTCAGATTTGCCATTTTGAGATTCATTCAATATCTAATCTTGAAGTATATAGTTTCAAATAAAACATTTCTAATAATAAATAATTATTTGTTTCATCGTCCACTGAAGTTTTCTGAATTTTATTGAAATTTAACATGTCCAATGAGCTTTGAAGCTTTTATACATATTGAAATGAAGAAATGGATTAACAAATGAATTATCAGAATCATACATATATCAAAATCGATTCGAATCATGATTCCAAAAGTGGCATTCCCGATTCAAATCATAGTCATTGTCTTTTTTGAAAGATGTCAGTTTGATTTGTACTGTAGAGCCGCGATATCTTTTAAAATAGTTGTATTTTAAAAAACTTCTTTCAGAGAGCTATTTCCTTTGTGTATATGCTGAGTGGTAAGATATATGAAATTCTGCAGGGTGGCTCCTTGAATACTTTAAGAGTCCTGATATTAAATTTCAGCTCTCAAGATATTTAACGGCAGTGTTGATTATTTAGAAATCTTGGAATCTATTTTCATTTTTTATAAAAATTCGCTCAAAGGTGGTATAGATCATTTTTATTTACATCTTTGAGCAAATATTTATATATTGCTTCAATTTATTTCCCAGATTGTTTGTTCAAAATATGTCCTATGAACCGATACAACGCCCAGAAACAGTTCTGGAAGACAGTGAAATCGGGACCAACTAGAATTGCTGATGTGGCTTTGATGAAAAGATTGCAGGTTTGATCGATATTTTCCTTTGTGCGCATGTTTGTATTTAGACACGCGACGAAAAAAAAGTTTTTTTCAACCTGGTTTGATTTGAATGACTCAAATAGCTAGCCATTTGTGTGAATCTACTAACAACAGTTTTGAACAAAATTTCCATCAAAAAAGTTACAATTTTACCTACAAATTTGATTTGTCAAGCAAGAACAATTGATGGATCGTAAAAGAATGCCTGCTAATATGTCGCTAAAACATTCGTAGCAATCGATTTGCACTGGGGGAAGTTAATTGGGAATATATAAAAAAATAAAATCTCTAGCGTCAGAAGGTGAATCCCATTTTTATTTCTACTAAAAAACGCTCGTCAGATCATAAAATATTCAAGCAAAATATCAAGGAATTTTTTAAAATTATGATCAGTTTAATCTTGCGCGTTATTACAATCCAAATGTTGTGTAGTCGTTTTGAGAAAAGCTGCGCTGGTCTTTAGGCCTTTAAACTGTCATAAATACCTTCACATAAATAGCAGTGACTTCATACACTATTTCATAGTGGCGGTATTGAAGCTTCCCAAGTAGTCTTATTGCTAGGGTTTGCCAGAATAGAGATGTTTCAATTCCATAGTAAATGATTTATCAAAAAATCTGGACTTTTGGGTTTTTTATTTTCTGATAATGGTCATTTGGTTTTGGTGTTCATACTAGTGATGGTAACCTACCGGTAGTTATTTTTTGAACTAGGTAAAGTAAAACAAAATTTACCACAAAATTAGGTAAAAGTATTCCTAGATAACCTTAGTTTCCCTTTCAAAACTAGGCAGTACCGATTAAAAACCAGGTAAACTAGGTAACTGTCGTTTGGTTGTATTTCAGGTATTTTTAATAGACTTGAGGGTTAGAAATTTCAAATAGTCTATTTTAAAAGCTTTTTCATAGTGAAAACATGGTTTGAATATTTTTTTTCACTAGGTGCCTAGTTTTAAAATAGGTAAATTGACCTTATTCCATCTAGTAAATCTAGTGAGTGAAATATCAAACAGAAAAGCTCTGGTAAAAGTTGTAGGTGTGTTATATATATTCTAGGTAACTAGGTTAAAGTACTTTGGAAATAAACTCAGTAGACTAGGTAAACTAGGTGGTATTGCCAATACTAGTTCATACCACAGAGTATTAAAAACATTGTTCCAGTCTTTGTTACACTTCGTATCATTTTTTTTTCGAGTAAACCCAATGCCAAATTTTTTTTATTTTGATCGAGCCAATTATAATTTTCCAAACAAGGATCACATGAGATTGGTAACGCCAGCATTTTTGTTTTTGCCAAACAGATATATTCAAAATAATTTAAGATAATAAGAACAACAATAATTGCATAAACAAAAACAAAAATTAAAAGAAAAATACAATCCAATAGTTCATTTTACCCGTATGTTCAGTGTTTATACAGACCAATATTGATGTTGATGAGTTTGGTGTTCATGAATGTTGTATATTCCAAAAGATTTCAATGTTATCATAATGATTATATTTTTTGTTTTCTAATTAAGTAACGGTAGATGTAGCATGAGAAAAGAAATTATTACAAATTAGACAGATCAAATACCCCTGCATTTAGTATCAACCCTCTGCTTCACTGCAAACTTAACTTATCCTGCTGGCTGCATAATTTTAATTATTGATTTTCCGTTCTCATGATGTCAGATTATTACTGACTGGTTCAATATTTGTTATAATTAGGAGCCATGGGAATTAAATACGGAGTAGACTTGTCATAGAATTATCCAAATTCATTAGTTTTCTTCAATACTTTGACTTCCTGACGTGATTAATGATTCATGTAAAGTCTTGTTTGCACATGGGAACAAGGATTTTTAAGTTGGGGCAGAATTTTGGTTTTCTCCAGTGTATGAAATGTTCATTTCAGTTTTTTTTTTGGTTGAAAAAAGGTTTCCACAGATCATCAACACTGCTATTTAAAACACAGCCATCATCTAATTTATTACAACGTCTTTGCATGTCTAATAGTAAGACTTACAAAATTAACAGGCATATGAAATATCAACGCTGTTATTAAATATAACGATGTTGATGATTTGAAATGTTTTGTAAATAGAATATCAATTGAATACATTTTTTATTTCTGAAAATGTATACTTTTTTGAATTATATGTTGATTTTTAATCACTGGGAAAATCGAAACTAATAATTTATGATTTGCGAATAACAAATCGAATCGAATATCTTGGACATCCCATCTTTGTTCCTACAAGATATTCGAAAATATATTATATATATATTTTAATCTTGTAGTTATAAAACTCTCTGCTTTAGTTAATTTCCTTGTGATGGGTCCCCGGTTTCTACTGATCTTTGAGTGGCGACATTTTCCCAAGCAGCAATAAGATGTTGTTTTGCGTTGGATGTCGGAAATGTTCACATCTTTTTCTTCGAATGGAAAAAAAGCTTCAAAACCTTCAGCACTGCTATTTCATAGCAGACTGATGATTTTGAACTTTTCTGTGCAGTGTGGTTCCTGCTAGGAAGTCAAAAAAATTTTTTTATTGTCATGGAGACTTATTGCATTTTGCCAGTTTGGTTGGCAGTGAGATTCAAACTTCATTTCATCTTGTTCTTTTTCAGGAATCGGCCGAAGTAGAGAAACGACAAAATGAGAAAGAAAATCAGAAATTACTGGGTCAAGAAGTCAAATATGGAAGTGTTGTGCAATTACTGCATTTAAAATCAAACAAGTATTATATTTTTATTTGGTCGATAAGATTTTTCCCGCAACTGATATCGATGTTTAGATTACCTATTTTATGATTGTTTTGATGAAGTTTTGACTGTAAACATTGTTAAATTTTATCTTTAGAAATTTTAATTATTTGATATTCTTTTATAAAATCACCAATTAATTAAGTGGATCACGCTGAGAACCTCTATTTCAAGAAGTGGTAGATGATTCTACCGTTGCCCATGGCAGATACCACTCACTGCACTTAACCATAGTGGTTCAATTTCGTTTGTGATGTTTTAAGTTTAGGGTGCAGTTGCTGGTGCTACATCTTTTAGTAGATCTTCGCTATTAAGTGGTCGTTAGTTGGTTCCTTTTAGGCTCTGTTTCCGGCCTTGCCTAGAGTGAAATTCAACAAAAAAAAATATTGGATGTTACTTTAAAATTGAACAAGATTAGCTTTTGTTCAAGAGACATATTCATTCCACTTCCTCAAGATTTTACATCTTGGGTTGAGGGGCGGGCATTGACCTTCATATGTGTAAAAACAGCTTAAGCAGTACAAAGTAGCTCTAGCAGATTACAAAGACAAAAGTATAAAGCAGGGTTTGATCAGTATATTCCTATTTTGCTCGTACGCAATGAACAATACTATCTTTTCATTATAAAATTAAAAGTTTGAAGAAATGTTATTAGCATTTAAGTTGTTTTAAGGGTTTAAAACATTACGGGTCAAAGTTGTACTTGGTTTATTTAACCGGGTAAATCTTTTTGATCTTTCGTTGTCGATAAGTAGCGCTCGAACAAACATTATTGTCGTAAATCAATTATTTGTTTATGTTTGTGAACCAATCTCAAGGATCCTCAACCTATGGTCGTACAATGGAATGTTTTCTCAGTTGTGATTTATTAAATGGAGGGGATTCAGCGTATGAGATCATATTTATGCTGTTGTGATTTTGAATTTTCTTCTATGGAGAGTTTGTTAGTGTTATTCTATGGTTCTGCTGATGAACTTGTTCTATGATGTTTTATGTTCAAACGGCTAAATTGCACAACATTTTACGCTTCCATTTGGGGAAATCCATAGCATAAGTTATTTGCGTGATATGAAATTATGTGACCCACCCGTGACCCACGAGTAGGATTTAGATATTCGATAGATTCCTCTCTATTTTAGATTCCTGTCTGTGAACAAGCGACTCCCTGCACTCCTTGAAAAGAATGCAATGAGAGTATCTTTAGATCCTGATAGGCCGCCAACAAGTATGATTTAGATATTCGATAGATTCCTTCCTTTCTATTTTAGATTCCTGACTGTGAATAAGCGACTCCCTGCACTCCTCGAGAAGAATGCAATGAGAGTATCTTTAGATCCTGATGGGAACGAAGGATCTTGGTTTTATATTGAACTCTTCTACAAGCTTAGATCAATTGGAGATAATGTAAGTTTCTATATGTTATTTTTAGTCTTATTTATCTGACAGAAATTAAATTATGCTGATAGTTTCAAATCATCAACAATGATAATTTGGCTATTAAATAGCAGTGTTGATAGTAGTAATTCCCAATTTCCAGATTTCTAATATTGTACAATCTCCAATACATGAAAAATAAAAAATTATTTTTGGATATTAAATATCAGGAAACATTCAAAGTTTTCTGAGACTTATACTCTCATGATTCATCATGAAAAAGTGCTTGAAACTAAGATTCAGAAGATTGCGAATTTATCAATATTTCTTTTGAAAGTGAAAATTACTCAAAATTTAGGAGTGGCCCAAATCGAACATTTTTTTAATTTCAGAATCTAATCTCATAAATTTTCTGAATAGAACAGAATATTCAAATTGAAAATATGATGATAAAAATACAAACACATATTTCTTAATAACTGCCTATACAACTAAATTCATATTTATTTTTTCTGACAATGGTTAAATTCTGGAATCCTGTTAAATTTTGAATCGTTGCAAATATAGAATTGAATAATTTGTGATTGGCGCGTATCATGAAAAGCTCTACTAAACTTCTAATAACATATATATTTTTACTTGATAAATTTGCATTTAATAGGGTATATAACTGGTAAATGTTTTGAATCTAATAAATTCTGCAACCATAATATATAAGATATTTTTATGTGGCATTATATGGTTATGATATGTTCGAGTTTTGAATTCAGTTCGCGCATCCATTGTGTCATGGCTTTTGATTTATTTTTTAAATACCGATCACTCGAAATACGCGAACGGGCACGTGCAATTCTTTCAAAATAGCATGTTTTTATGTTCAATTTACACAATATTTTTCCCTTCCATCTATGAGTAAACTCACAAAAACATAGAATCTCAGATTTTAGTTAGATATGGGAGTCATTTGATATACTGTACAATTCATTCGGTCGTGTGTTTGGCTCATATATGATAAAACAAATACTTTTTTGATATGTTATTTCCCACTTTTACCCGATTCGAATTCCAATCATGGAATAATAATCAATTATGTTTTCTCAAGCACACTTTCACTGAGACGCTGCACGGTTGGGGTGCATATATGGTTTATACAAACATACTCATGATATTAATAATATATTTATTTTGATGTGTTATTTCCTACTTGTATCTGTTTCGACCCCCAATTAGAAAAATATTCTGTATCTAATTCATGTCAAGTGTGAACCACTGGCTCACTGTGCTCTTAACTCTGACTTATTTTTATGTAAACCACAATAAGGCAAGGCTGTTTAGGTGCTGTCTAAAACAACTAAATGAAAGTCCTCGTTATAATGATATTTTTATTTTGATTTCATATGAATAAATATGGTCCCAGACTTCTATTGTATTCTTATCCTCTTATATAAACACCACCTTTGCATTATATCAAGTGGATTAAAGTAGACATTGGAAATGGGAACTATAATTTGTTAGAATGGGATGTTGTTATATTATTATTATGAGCATTATTATGAATTTTTTTGCAACATATTATTTTGAATTGAATCTTCTTGAATATGATTTGATTTAGAAAAAAATCCAGATTCAAAAACTGTTAGTTATTTAAAAAAATGTGAATATACTTAAAAATGCCAGTAATTGATGAAATTTTATGCTAAATTTGCATTGAATCGGTAACCAAACAAGAGGAATAAATAGCTACCCAGCAGGGCTGTCCAAAATCTTTTATTTAATTCGGAATATTTGAATTATATATTATTTGAAATGTTTTCTAAAGAATAATTTTGAATTCTTTCAAAAATAAGTTTGAAGTTTCACTTAAAAGATATTGTTGGAAATGGAAACTATAATTTGTTAGAATGGGATGTTGTTATATCATTATTATCAGCATTATTATGAATTTTTTTGCAACATATTATTTTGAATCGAAGCTCCTTGAATATGATTTGATTTAGAAAAAATCCAGGTTCAAAAATTGCTACTTATAAAAAATATGTGAATTTATTAAAATTTGCCAGTAATTGACGAGATATTATGCTACATTTTCATTTAATCTGTAACCAAACTACAGGAATAAAAAGCATAGCTACCCAGCGGGGCTGTGCAAAATCTTTGATTAAATTGGGAATATTCGAATCGTATATTATTGGAAATGTTTTTTGCAACAATTCAAATTTAACAAAAAAATAATTTTGAATTCTTTCAAAAACAGTTGTGAAGTTTCACTTAAATTATAATGTCTTTGTTTGTTTATTATACGACTTCTTTCGAATAATCGATTTGAAAAATTATTTATTTCGATACCGAAGCCAAAAGGATATTTGGTTTTGCTACTCCTACTAGCCAGACGCCCGAAGTAAATAGCTCCCATCAAAAGATACGGAAACTAAAAAGTAGTACCGATAAAAAAGGGTTCAAGTCATCAATACTGCTATGAAATAGCAGTGTTGATGGTTTTGAAGCTTCTCTGTCTATCCGAAGAAAATGACATGACCATTTCAGACGATCGAAAAAAAAATGAATTCTGTCATTTTGGAAATAAACTATCCATTTCTATTTGTATGACTTACTTCGGTCAGCGCTAATCGAGAACTTATCAGTTACTACAAAGACGCTTCCGACATTTTTTGTCAGATGTGTAAGAGACATTTCTGATCAAAATTCAAATTAGATTCAGAAACATTATTGAGATTGTTCTGTCAAAATTATGTCCATCTGTGGCTCATGCCTGACAAAATAAAATATCGGATTGGGTCTGTGCACGTTATTTTGGTGTGATTATCCTTTTTTAATAGCCACTTCATAGAGTGGATCACCCTGTCCAAGAGCGACCGCTCAGGGTTAAAATTGCTGGAAAGATATGATCTTTTCCCGTTTGGCTTAGCCTACCCAAGTTATCACACCCTGGGTTGAGTGGTGGGCATGGATGAGCGAGCCGGACTCGCCGGGATTCGAACCCGACATGTTTAACCATTTCGGGCAACTACGTGATGACGATATAAATGAACAACCTGGCCAGACTGTTTTTGTTTTAAAAATCTAAGGCCTGGTTAACACTGTCTGTGTTTTGCAAAAAAAGCAACAGTTTTTGATTGTTGTGTAATGATTTGTTTGATGTATGTATGTTAGTAGGCGAGTGCGTCCCAGTACGTTTTTAAACTTTTATATAGGTCTTACTCGCCTTCCCGATTTTCTCATTTCCGCTTGCAGTTTTTTTATATGTGTAAGTCAAAATAAATATGCTATATTGGATTGAAATAATTCAAATATTTATATAGATCTGTAATTTTTTATGATTTTTCATAGATATTCTGCAATTGATTGGTCATGACTTTTCCCGCAACAAGTTTAAAGTCCCGAGGATTGCCTAGGAAGATGCTAACTCAATCAAAAATTATATTTTGTCAAGTACCAGTCACAGGGGGATTTCGTCGCCTTGACATGATCCATCAGTGAAATATACTCACAAAATATGTTTTCGCCATATTTTTCTGTTAGAGAAAACACAAAATTTCAAAAATTGAAAGTTTTTTTCAATTTACCATCTTTTTTAATAATTTTTCTGTTGACAGGTGGTTGTTGGCGACAAGGTAGTTCTTATGCCAGTGAATGCTGGCCAACCCTTACACGCAAGTAACAATGAACTTGAGGCAGATAACCCTGGGAGTATGGAGGTTAACGCTGTCAATTGTAACACAAGTTGGAAGATTAATCTGTTTATGAGCTGGGACGAAGACAGGTGAGCTTTTCCTCAATATTTCATCGAATTTTAAATTATTTTTTAAATAGAAAAGCTCGACATAGAAACAACGTCATTAGATTCAACGTTATTTTATTTATCAGATCTGTTGTCCATTCTTTTGGATCCCACTCCCGACCTTTCGTAGAGTGTCAATTATTAAAAAAGTAAGCTCAAAATGCAGTACCGGTAACAAAAACTCTAAATAATGAGGAATTTTCATTTTGAACGACGAAATACAATTGATTTTTGGTCAAATTCAACCAAAATCGACAGTATTTTGTAGTTACAGCATGTAAAATTTTTAACCTTGGACATGGAGTATAAATTGAAATTATGCTAATATTAGTGATTAGAAAATATAAATTTCCTGATTTTCATAGTGAAGACGTGTTGTAGGAGAAAAAATCAGATATTTTTTTCTATTCATAAATATTATGCGGATGAGATTTGAATTCCAAATGATTCGGTTTTGCCCAACCCCAATTTTGATTGTGAGAAACAGTAGTTCATATGATTCTAAACAGAATTGAAATTTAAATCGAAATTTGAATCGAAATTCGAAATTAATTTTTGAATAGAAATTCTTGACATAGAAAGAATTTTATTAGATTCACTGTTCTATTCAGACCAGATCATGTCAGATTTGTTGATCTGAATTGAAATCTAATAAAAATTTATTTAATTTATCAGATGTGTTGTTTATTCTTTTGGATGCCACTTCCAACCTTTCGTAGAGTGTCAATTATTAAAAGAGTATGCTCAAAATGCGGTACCGGTAACAAAAACTCTAAATAATGAGGAATTTTCATTTTGAACGACAAAATACAATCGATTTTGGTCAAATTTGACTAAAATCGATTGTATTTTGTAGTTACTTGTGAAAATTTTTAACTTTTGACGTTGAGTATAAATTTAATTATGCTAATATTAATAATTAAAAAATATGAATTTCTTGATTTTCATAATGGAAACGTGTTATAATAGAAAAATTGGATATTTATTTCCATTAAAAAATATTATTCAGATGAATTCCAAATGATTCGGATTTGTCCAATCCTAGTTTTGATTGCCAGAAACAGTAGTTTATATGATTCAAAACAAAATTGAAATTTGAATCCTGTTTCAACTAAATTCTTTCAAAATTCAATCTTCACTCAGCGCATGTCAATTTCTTTTAATTCGCCGAGCAATATGAGCTGTAGTATAATACAAGGAAGTTCTAATATGATGACAAGAGGAAACGTAGCTCATTTAGAAGCTATGATGTCATAATGACTGCTTAATATGATGAGTCATCAAAATTATTCTGCAGTATTGTCTTATTGTCATTGCAATGTCGGATTTGTGATATCATGTTTGTCGACTTGTCAATAATAATTACCGTTTTTGGCCAAAAACATAATGTCTCAACAAAGCAATGGTGATTTTTTATTTAACAGATGATCAATTATCCCCAGAATTATAAACATTTTTTCAAGTTGTAAATAGTCGTAGAGTTGCTTGTTTTAAATTTCTGAGTGTGGGCTTTAAAATAGGCTCAGCATATTTCCTGTGTGCCGTAATATGTGGTTACTAAAATAAAGCTGAGAAGTGACAGTTGGTTTTATTATCACCCCCCCCCCCCCCCCACCACCACCCCAATGCACCTTATTTGAAGGGTGGTTTAGTGGGTGCCGTAGCCTCTGGGTTATCATGTTGGCATCACATGTTTAAGTTCCGGCTCCGAGTTCATCTTGTTAATCCATGGCCACCACTCAACTCAATGTGGAATAACTTGGATCGGAAAGATCATATCTTCCAAACAACTCTAAAACCTTGTCCTTTTATAAGTCGCTTCTGCTGCATGGTCCAATCATTCTGCAGTAAAACCATGCTTCAAAGTTTAAAGAAAAGAAAGGGTCAGTATGATGGTCAATGATAGACAAAACATGTGTAATATGTATATAGAAAATCAATGGTTATTGCTCGATGATTTTTTGTTCTGTTTCACTTTCTCCATGTCTTATACCTTATCTTCTTTCGCTTTGTGTTCGTATGTGAATCATCTTGTTATTATATGAAATCTACATATTCTATCAAGTCTGAACCATAGATAAACTATGCCTGACAGGCATAGTTTATCTATGGCTCATGCTTGAATGAGCATGATTTCATGTGAGCGCCACTTTATTATTAAAACCATGATTCAATTGTAATCGAATCTTTCACACACGCCTTAGAACACACGTCAGTGTCTTGTTTTGCCCCCTGTCAGTTTGTTTACTGTAAATCTAAACCTATTACCGTACTTCAATGTTGGAGGCCTGCCTTAACAAATAAAGGCGCGATGGCCTAGTGGTTAAACATGTTAGTATCGCAGGTTGAAGGTCTCGTGTTCGAGCCCCGGCGAGTCCGGCGAGTCCGGCTCGCTTATCCATGCCCACCACTCAACCTAGGGTATAATAACTTGGGTAGGCGAAGCCGAACAGGAAAAGATGATATCTTTCCAGTAATTGTAACCCTGTCCGTTCATAAGTGGCCGCTGTTACTGGGCCTTAGACGGGGTGATGCACTCTAAGAAGTGGTTATAAAAAAAAAGGATATATTTTTATAAAAACTATATAAAATCATTTTGAACCGGCGGAGTTTTAATTTTTTTTCGCTTTGTCTTTGTAAGTGAATCATCTTATTATTATTGAATATATACATAATCTACCAACACTGAACCACAGATAAACTATGCATGATAGGCATAGTTTATGTATGGTTCAGGCTTGATAGAAAATGATTTCATGTGGACACCACTTTATTATTAAAACCATGATTCAATTGTAATCGAATCTTTCACACACGCCTTAGAACACACGTCAGTGTCTTGTTTTGCCCTCTGTCATTTTGTTTACTATAAATCTAAACCTATTACTTCAATGTTGGGGGCCGTCCTTAACAAATAGGATATATTTTTATAAAAACTATATAAAATCATTTTAAACCGACAGAGTTTTAATTTTTCTCAGAGTAGATTTCATACCAATTTTCAATTGTTAACAGCAGGGCTGTAAAAAATATTTGATCAGATTCGCGATGATTCGATTTCTGCAAGAATTTGAAATCAACAAAATGATAATTCTGCAAATTTGTCAAAAATAACTGTGAATTTTTACTTAAATTTTAAATTGATAAAGGGGTGTCTTTATTTGTATATTATATTACTTCTGATACGAATATTCAATTTGGAAAAATAATTTCATTCGATCCTGAAACCCCAAGGTATTCAATTTCCGCCGGCCCTAGTTAACATTTCCAACCTGATTTATGGAATAGTTTTAACAGCCCTGGTGCTACTAAAATTTGTTTTTCCACTAAGTAAGTCTTGGAGTCCAAGCTGCTTATATATAGGTGGCACAGAAGAGGTTGTTGAACCAGTTCAGTTAGCTAAATTATGATTTATTCAATTGCCTCCCAGTCAAAAATTCTGCTGCTCTGAAATTTTTGTAAGATTTCAGTAAAATGAAGAAACATTTGATCTAGTTAGCTAAATTATAAATTATTCCATTGCTTCCCAGTCAAACATTCTGCTGCTTAGACAGATATGTAAGATTTCAATTAAATGAATAAACATTAGATCTTTCTTCTGTTTGAAGCCATTTTCTTTAGATGTTTGGGTAGCTGGCATTTTTCCAGTCTTCAATTAGCATTCCAAAAATCTAATAACGTGAACTGGTAAACATTATTTTTATATTATTCATGATTCGTGGACCATAAATTTTTAAAATGTTATTCAAGTATTGAATCCCCACTGAGTCTTGAGAGCAATGTCATGCTCTGATACAGAATGACAGTATTTTAGTTACAGAAACCTGAAGAAAATTTAACAAGTCTTTTTTTTAATGTCTAATAGCCACCAAACTCTATTAAAAGATTCAAAACCATATTTCATAGCAGTATCGCTGATTTTGAAGCTTTTTTCCTGATATGTTTCTTCTATAAGATTGAAATGTTTTTTTGAGTGTCTAGTTGCTACCAAACTGTAGGAAAAGATTCAAAAGCATCAATACTGCTATGAAATAGCAGTGTTGATAATTATGAAGCTTTGTCGTTCACCAGAAGAAAACTGACATGAACATATCGGACACCCGAAGAAAACCATGAATCTGCCACCCTAACATCAACCCGTAGACATTATCTCTCGCTATTAATGTCTCGTGGAATGTCATTCAAGTATTGAAATTCTACTTTAGTCTTGAGAGCAATGTCATCGTCTGAGAGATCAAATGTCAAGTGCCCAGTGTTTGATTTTATCGTGATTGGGGACATAAAATTTTCGTAACTACCAATATTTATATAATTTTTCTTTTGCTTTCTGGAAACTATTTCAACCAGACTGGCGGAGTCCCAGCTACTCTGCTACTCAGACACCTGAAGCTAATGGGTTTCATCAGAGAAAATTCAGCAAATTGGCAGTCTTGCGTGATATGTTTCTAAGATTGAAATGTTTTTTTTTTTTTTTTTTTTGAGTTGTCTAGTAGCCACCAAAATGTAAGAAAAGGTTCAAAATCATCAATACTGCTATGAAATAGCAGTGTTGATGATTTTGAAGCTTTTTCGTTCACCAGAATAAAACTGACATAAACATTTCGGACACCAAAAGATCCGGTAAACTTTATTTCGAAACATTCATGTTTTGTGGACCGTGAATGTTATTTAAATGTTGAATTCGTACTTGAGTCTTGAGAGCAACAATGTCATGGTCTGGGAGATCAAATGTCAAGTCCTTGAGAGTTTGATTTTCGCGATTAGTAACAAAAATGTTAGATAACTATTGCCTACCGATATTACATTTTTATTTGTGGATACTAATTAAATTTGAAGGAAAACATAGTAAAATTACATTTCTATTTATTTTTTTTGTGGATGCTAATTAAATTTGAAGGAAAACATAGTAAAATTACATTTTTATTTATTTTTTTGTGGATACTCATTAAATTCGAAGAAAAACGTTGTAAACAAGTTTTCCCTGCTGTATCAAACGGATTTATTCTTAAAATGATTCATTTTGCATTGAAATCTTAAAATGGTGTAATATTTCAAATTATTTGTCATAAAATTACTTTGCCACAAATCGGGCAAAATAAGATCTATTATCAGCATTTCTGTTTATCTGGAATCCTTTGATTTGCTCTATGTAAAGCCAGAAGCCAAAAATGACCAACTAACAACTACTTGCATACTTTATGTGTGTGTTTATATTTTTCTGTTGTGATGCGGGGAATTTGAAATAAATATGTGAATGTCTACATGTATGTATGTATATGGCAGCAACTACTATTTTTCATTGAAATTCACTCTGAGCAAGACCAAAAACAGTGCCCAAAAGAAACCAACCAATGGCCACTTATTAATATCAAAGAACTACTAAAAGATGTAGTACCAGCAACTGCACTCTAAACGAAAGACATCCCAAACCGAACTGAACTGCCATGGTAAGGTGCAGTGAGTGGTATCTGCCCTGGACGATAGTAAAACCACCTACTATTGCAATGGACACTGCCCTGAGTGATGATAGAACCATTTATACTTCTTTGTTTCCTTCTAGTCTATCAAGGCACATAGGGAATGTGTTGATACTATCTCAAGGCCTGGAAATAAAAAATTGTGTTTAGTATTACATGATATTTAGTAGCGGGGAAGCTGTCCTAATCTTATTGATCTTGTGGGCCCGATGGCCTAGTGGTTAAACATGTTGGCATCGCAGGTTGAAGATCTCGGGTTCGAGTCCTGGCTCGCTCATCCATGCACACGACTCAACCCAGGGTGTGATAACTTCGGTAGGCCGAACCGAACTGGAAAAGATCATATCTTTCCAGCAATTCTAACCCTGCCCGTCCATAAGTAGCCGCTAGTGCTAGTGCCGCTAGTGTGTAGTGTAGAAAAAAAAACATTTGCTTTATTACTGGTTTATCAAGGAAATTACTTAATGGAGGTGTTAAGGGAGAAAAGATAAAGAACAATTTATATGACAAACTAACGTATTCAGGGGTTATATTGAAAAATTATGTCAAGACATCTTTCTTTAAAATATGAGTCATCGATGGATCGCCACATGCTTGACAAATCTAAATTTTTTTTTGGGGGGAGGGGTGACAATGTGCCGCGATCTTTGCCGACCAAAAAAAAACAGTTTAGACCACAAAATTATTATTAATAATAATTTTTCGTGTCTGCGGTGCGATATAGCGGAAATTGTTGAACTACCTATTATGATATAGATTTTTACCTTATAATTGAGTAGTCCGATGTTATCAAACTGTCTCGACTCTTATTTTAAAGTAAACTGGAATATTTATAAAAAATAATCATGATTAAATGTTATGATAAATATTTCAATTCATCTTCACTATGCAAATATCAGCAAATCCACATACAAATAGTGGAATACCCCGAATGTATTCCATCATTTTTATCGCATAATAATAAATTATTTTTGTCTGTAGCTCGAATCTCATAGCGCTCCGCGATAACAATATGTCCAATTCGTCTCTATTAGGCATTGACGTTTTAACAATTTTTTTTCTAAACGGTGCCAGTACCGGAACTCAGAACACTTCATAGAATTATGTTTTAAAAGTCATTGAATAGAATTTGTGGCTTTTTATTATGTTTTGCCCATTGTGCGGTGTAGTCATTATTTATGTCAAAGTCTGGAATGGTGAAATTTGACATATTTCATAGGTTCATTGCAAGATGGATCAATTTGTAAAATCATGTAGGGGTGAGCAAAACGAATATCTTTTGGCTTCATAATGGAATCGAATAATTTTTCTGAGTCGAATGTTCGAATCAAAAGTCGTATAATAAACAAACCAAAGACATCTTTTTATCAGCTTCTGATTTACTGGAAAATTCACACTCATTTTTCAAAAAAACTCAATATTATCATTTTTTGATTTGGAATTGTTGCAGAAATTGAATCGAATAATTTATGATTCGAATATCCCGAATCAAATCAAATATTTTTGACAGCCGTAATATCACGAGTTTATAGCAGAATGAATGAATTCAAAAATATTCAGAAAAAAATTGACTTTCAAAAAATCGAGAATACCCGAGTATTCAGGTTTAGGCACTGGCATGTTAACAGAATTTTATTTATACCGTTTTCAAGAAGTTCAATACATTTTATAGGATTGTTTTACAAAGTCATTCAATAGAAATTGTGGCTTTTTATTATGTTTTACCCATTGTGGAAGAAAAGTCATTATTTGTGATGTTTTGTTATTATTGTAAAGATTGGTATTTAACGTTATTTCACAACAAAGATGAATGAATTTTAGAATAACTGAGAAAAAATGATTTTGATCAGATTCCCACTGACAAATTCGCTGACAAATCACAGAATTTGCTTTTTTGAACCGTACTTGAAGTTCAATGCACTTTTTATTACATCGCTCCCATTGTGTAGAATAGTCATTATTTATGTCGAGTCTTGCTTTGTAAAATTTCGTATACTTCATAGGTTCATTGCAAGATGGATCAATTTGTAAAATCATGTAGGGGTGACCAAAATCATTTGGTTTCAGAATCGAATCGAATAATTTTTCAGAGTCGAATATTCGAATCAGAAGTCATATAATAAACAAACAAAGGCAAACATCTTTTTATCAGCTTCTAATTTACTGGAAAAATTCACACTCATTTTTTAAAAGAAATCAATATTATCATTTTGTTGATTTGGAATTGTTGCAGAAATTGAATCGAATAATTTATGATTCGAATATCCCGAATCAATCGAATATTTTTGACAGCCGTAATATCACGAGTTTATAGCAGAATGAATCAATTCAAAAATAATCAGAAAAATATTGACTTTCAAAAAATCGAGAGTACCCGAGTATTCATGTTTAGGCACTGGCATGCTTAACAGAATTAATTTTATACCGTTTTCAAGAAGTTCAATAAATTTTATGGGATTGTTTTACAAAGTCATTCAATAGAAATTGTGGCTTTTTATTATGTCTTGCCCATTGTAGAAGAAAAGTCATTATTTGTGATGTTTTGTTATTATTGTAAAGATTGGTATTTATCGTGATTTCGCAACAAAATGAATGGATTTTAGAATAACTGAGAAAAAATGATTTCGATCAGAGAAGTCGTTGAATGAGGTTTTGGTTTTTATTATGTCTCGCCCATTCTGTAAGGAAAATCATTATTTATTCCAAGTTTTACGATGTAAAATTGCTACCTGGGCAATTAATAGTTTTTTTTTATTTTTTTTTATTGAAATTCATTCTAAGCAAAGCTGGAAGCAGCTCCCAAAGGGAACTAACCCAAAGCCACACAACAGCAAAGAGATACTAAAAGATGTAGTACCAGCAAAGTCCAAAAATTCCTAATAGTGCCTAAAAGAAACCAACCAACGGCCACTTATTAATATCAAAGAGCTACTAAAAGATGTAGTATCAGTAACTGCACTCTAAACGGAAAACATCCCAAACGGAACTGAACCGTCAAGGTAAAGTAATTGGATAATAGAACTTCTCCCCCTCTATTATGTTTGAAATATTTAGTGCTGACTCTTTAATCATAAGAGGTTATTTTCTGGTCTTAATTAAAACTCTAGTAAACCCAGCAATTTTGGCCCTGTAGGTACGGGCTTTAGAATAGTCAAATAAGTGGTGGATGGTTTTACCATTGCACAGGGTAGATCCACTCACTGCACTTTAAAATGGCTGTTCAGTTCTGTTTGGGATGTTTCTCGTTTAAAGTGCAGTTGCTAGTACTACATCTTTTAGTAGCTCTCTGCTTTTAGGTGGCCGTTAGTTGGTTCCTTCCAGGCACCGCTTCCGACCTTGCTCAGAGTGAATTTTAATAAAAAAAAATTTCAGATCAATTTATCCAATTTACCGGCTGCGTTTGACCAGATCAGAAGAACTTTCATTTCCAAATGTTCGTATTAAACCAATTTGCAAAATATCATTTGAAAAAATTTTGATATATAATAGGGAAGTTCATACCTGAGTGAAAAGCAGATCTGGAATTTTTTTTTCCATCAATTTTGTTTTTTGAGTTCACCAAATTGACTCTTTTGTGCCTACATTATGATATATTCGCTTATCCATGGCCTCCACTCAACCTAGGGTGTAATAACTTGGGTAGGCTAAGCCGAACAGGAAAAGATGATATTTTTCCAGTAATTGTCACCCTGTCCGTCTATAAGTGGCCATTGTTGCAGGGTGTTGGACAGGGCGATCCACTCTTTAAGAAGTGGCTGTAAAAAAAAAATCTATGATGAACTCAAAAAATAGGCAACTGATGCCTTACTGATCATAAAAATTTATATATGTTTCTTGATTTTTCTGCTCTTTTTTACAGGGATGATGCTCTAAAAGGAGGGGATGTTGTTCGACTATTCCACGCTGAGCAGGAGAAGTTCCTCACAAGTGATGAATATAAGAAAAGTCTACATGTTTTTCTACGAACAACCGGAAGGATGACAGCAACTTCAGCCACGAGTTCTAAGGCTCTGTGGGAGGTTGAGGTATGTGGTGTCAAATGTTAAACGACTAAACACCACAATAATATACAATCCACCCACAATTTTTGCTCTGTAGGTACGGGCTTTAGAATAGTCCTAACGTATTTCCTGTGTGTCGTAAAAGGTGACTAAAAGAAAACAAAGAAGTGGTAGATGGTTTTGCCATCATCCAGGGAAGATACCACTCACTGTACTTTACAATGATGGTTCAGTTCTGTTTGGGATGTTTTTCATTTAGAGTGCAGTTGCTGGTACGACATCTTTTAGTAGCTCTTTGCTGTTGAGTGGCTATTGGTTAGATCATTTTGGTAGTTGCTTCCAACCTTGCTTAGAGTGAATGTCAATAAAAAAATAGAAAAAAAAATCACGTTAAATATACATTGTTACACAAGTACAAACAGCAGCAATGCTGCAGGGAACCCTATTATGATAAAGCTATCAAATCACTGAAGCGTAACAAAAATAATAAACCAATCACAATGAAGGAAGGCAGCGTGTTGCCAGAAATATACAAGAAATGTGACGGTGGGGAGGGGGACAAAGATTGGGAGGGTGGGGGTAGGATAGGGGTCCATAATCACCAGCACTGCTAAGTAATCAGGTGATTTTCATGTATACTACTCCAAGATGATTTCGAAATAACAACTGGTTGGATCCTATTTAAACTTTCCCTGCGTTCATAAACAATGACACAGAATGATGATGAACCCTCAAAAGTTAGTGAAATCCAAGAGTTTAGAATAAAACAAGAGTTTCCCTTCTGCCAAACTCTGCAGTTCAAGTTCAGGATCACCCTAATCAAGGTCCCATACTGGCACCTGTAAAATATAATTTTAATTCTTGTTTTTACTTCCAGGTCGTGCACAAAGATCCATGCAGAGGAGGGGCAGGTCATTGGAATAATTTGTTCAGATTCAAACATCTGGCAACAGGGAATTATCTGGCAGCCAAGGTAGGCATGTACTAAATAATATTATACGTCTATCTTGCAGCTATGATATTATGTTAAAATATTGGAGTTTTTGTGAAGTGGACAGTAAGTCGGGCGCGATGGCCTAGTGGTTAACATTTTAGCATCAGAAGTTGAATATCTCGGGTTCGAGTCTGGCTTGTTAATTCATGCCCACCATTCAATTCAGAGTGTAGTAATTTGGGTCGGCTAAGTCGAACATCAAAGATCATATCTTTCCGACTAACTCCAACCCTGTCCTTCTATAGGTGGCCGCTAGCACAGGGCCTTGTTTCAGGGTGTTCCCTTCTAGTAGAGGGCTGTAAAAAAAGTCCTTGAGCCCTCTTTGTGAAATTGTGATTTCAGGTTTAGGCTGCCATTCCCAGGTCATTTATTTTTGTGTTGTACATGTTATTTTTGTCATTTTTGATCGAATCTTTTCAACAAATACTTCTCAATTCGGATCAATTTTATTGGTTATTGCCACTGAATATCAGAAAGGGACATTTTAGTTTTCTAGAAAATGATTTATTATGATATATCACCTTGATGGAATTTTTTTTAGCTGTCTGAGTAGCGCGATATCTGACATTCTGTCAGTCTGTATATGTTATGTATTATTCTAGAAAGACGTTGTACGTCAGTGTTTTAGTATTATAAATCAAATAGTTGTTTATGCCCTGCAGATACGGCCTTCAGAATAGTCCTAACATATTTCCTGCGTGTCATAAGAGGTGACTGAATATAAGGAAGCAAAGAAGTGGTAAATGGTTTTGCCATCGCCCAGGGCAGATACCACTCACTGCATTTTACGATGCTGGTTCAGTTCTGTTCGGGATGTTTTCCGTTCAAACTCTTTAAAGTGCAGTTGCTGGTACTACATCTTTTAGAAGCTTTTTGCTATTGAGTGGCCGTTGGTTAGTTCCCTTTGGAAGCCGCCTCCAGCCTTTCTTAGAGTGAATTTCAATACAAAAAAAAAATTTGATAGAGTGATTTGTCATAAAGTATTGCTCTTTTGATGAATTTCCTCATGTTTCTGAGTAGCTGACATTGTACCATTATTTATTGCTCTGACGTCATTAAATTTTTTTTGAACTGCATACCTTATGTTGAAGTGTTAGTAGCCAGAGTGGGGAAATATTAGTCTTCTTTAGGTTTCCTAAATGTTCACGTCATGTCTTCGGATGGACAAAAAAAAGCTCCAAAACCATCAATACTGCTATTTCATAGCAGTATTGATGATTTTGAATCTTTTTCTATGGTTTGGTTGCCGCCAGACACTCAAAAAGACATTTCAATCTTTTAGCAAGAAATATACAGTATCATGAAATATCAGATTTGCAAATTTGCTAAATTTTTTCAGACTAAAACCCGTTTTCTTCAGGTTTCTGAGTAACAGATTTCAGCTATTCTGTTCTGATTCTTTGTCATAGGACACGGATATTTTCAGAATGTCGTACATTACGTCAAAGTCTCGTTATAAATCACCAAATTGTTAAACATATTAGTTGTGGAATGGCAAAGTGTATTTTGATAATGTCTCTGGACTTTAGTGGTTTTCCCATGTCGTGTGGTATTTCAATTAAAACATCAAATTTGGATATGAACGAATATTTATGGGAATTTAATGATGTCGCATCACATCTTGCCATCGATGTTAGATGACCTATCAAACTCAAAAATATTAAAATATCTTGAACCATTAGCACCCACTCTGTGCCTGATTGACGGACATTATAAAAATTACTATGCAATAGAAGTGCTGATAGTTTTAATGCTTTTTATCCATCTGAAAAAAAAGACACCCGAAGGGAAAAAACAACTTTTTTATCTTCATGTTGCCTACAACATGACAGGAACGTTCAGTTTATTAACTAGATTTTAATATGAAATTTTATGTAGGATGTTCAAATAAAAATAAGATTTTGTCTTGGCTTTTTGTCCATTCATAAAAAAAGACATTCGAAGGAAAACAACTTTTTTTTCATCTCTATGTTGCCTACAATATGATATCAACGTTGTGGATTTTTTAGCTAGATTTTAAAATGAAAAAATGTACGAGATTTTGTGTCACTTATACCTAGTTGTTTTAAATAGGATGGGATGTTATTATTACTATTTGATTCTTGATTTATGATTTATCAATAATTATCAGATTTCTCCAGCATTTTGAAATATGCAGAATGAAACGATTTATATTTTTGGGAAATTATAGTAAAATTTTATGTATAGGTTATTTTTTCATAAGTTTTGTTTGCCTTATTACTATTTTTAATTTGAGAAATTATTAATCAAGAATTATTATTATTTTGAGAAATTATTCTATTAAATTTTAAATTCAAGAAATATTTGATTTTGGCTGGGCGAAACCGAATAATTTTTTCGAATCTGATTGAATCACGAATTCGATGTAAATAACAACAAATATCTCATTTTTACTATCACACCACTTCTTTATTGTGAAAATCAAGAAATTTATAGTTTATAGTGTATATTCAATCCACATTCTATGTCTAAGAGCAACAATATTCATATTTTAACGACAAAATATAATCCATTTTGGTCAAATTTGACCAAAATCGATTACATTCTGTCGTTAAAAATGAAAACTCTAGTCCATTTAGTAAGTATTTGTTCCTATGAACAATCCTTGATTGATTCCAGTCACCGAATCCATAGTAACCATAGTAACACCGCAGGGATTTGGCATTCCATGAACGCCCAGTGTAACGTTGACATTTCATCAAAAGTTTTGGGATCTTATTCAACCACATTCGGCGTCAAATTTATTTTTCATCCTATTTTTGTCAACTTGTCTGGATGGAATAAATAATATTGGCCCATGCTTGAAATACTAAATAACCTGAAAAATATGTATGGCCCATGTATAATCGATCTAAATTGTCCAGTATTACGCAAATTACCTTGTACTACTTACCTGTCCTTCGGGATTCAATAAGAAGTCGTATTTGAATGTCAATGACAGATTGTTATGTCATAATATGGGAAATTTGAGCAGCTGTTGTTTACTATGTTCTATCCGTGATCATACATTGCCCGTCCATGATTCTATGCAAATGAAGAAAGTTTGAATGAATGCATTTGCCAGGTTATTCTAGGCCAGTTGGTTGTGTATTTCTATGTCCCGGAATTGTCGAACAAATTGAAAGTAAATTGGCTTCTAATGACTACGTTGGATTCCGGTATCGACCTATGGTCTTGACAGACAGTCAGTTGCATTCGGAATCGCGGTAATAGCACACATTGACACTGAATTAATATTCAGCACTAATCCTGCCTAGTGTCCAAAATGTATCGTACATTGGAATTGAAAATTAACATAATTTACATAGTTACATAGTTATATTTCAGATTTGGGGCGAGCAAAAATTCTAATTATTGCATAAATTGGTGTAAATTCATCAGAAAACCCAGATTTTTGCCCTTCCTCTATATTCTTCTATGGAACAAGCAAAACTGCGATGTATATATACTCTGGTCGAGATTTTATGATCAAATATTTTTCCTTAAAGTAGTTGTAAAGCTGCTTTCCATCAAAATTGTATTTGATTTCATATTCAGAATAGTTTTTGAAAACTGCATTCAAAATAGTAAAATATCTTCCGGTCTTGCTCAGAGTGAAAACACCCTCAACAACACATTACATTCATGAATGCCTGATCACGGTCATATCAATACTCTTTTTTGTGATCTGTTATAATTTAGATTTTTTTAATAAAAAATATTGATTTGTTGTGTACGGTACGGGTTTTGTGTGTTTGAAGATCTCACAAAATATAGGATTTGTTTTATTATGCCACACTATCAGCTGACATGTGATTAAAAGAGAGCATATTGATTTTTCTATTAGTGACATATCATAAGATGTTGTTTTTTTTTCACCAATTTTTTTATGTTGTTCCCATTTTTGAGTTTCTCGAGAACTAGAATAGTTGATGTTCATGATGTTCATGTCATTTTCTGCGGATGGACAAAAAAGGTTTCTAAACCATCAACTATTTCATGTGTCGATGATTTTTAACCTTTATCTGCAGTTAGTTGCTACTAAACCTCTAAAAAAGACATGTTTTATCTTCTAATAAAAGATGTATCATGAAATATGGTCCAAATTCTCTTCTGATGGCACCCATTTTTTTGGGTGTCTGAATAGCAGAGCAGTTCTTGTTTTACCTATCTGTTTTGGTAGTGGATACTCATCCAGAATATCCCACGGTCCACTCACAAAATTGGCGCCGAGGTCACCGCCTTATTATCCACGTTGTCTGCGGTTGTTGTCTGACATTTAATGATTTGGCAGATTGATTCCATGTCGTCATGTTGATATAATTTTAGAAACTTTGGAATTTGATTAAATTTCCAATCGAAAAATGTGACTGCAAACTATTATTGTGCATTGATTTTTTATTTTGAACATTTGAAGTTATTTTTAAAAATGTTTAATTTATTGTTTTTACGTGTGATATGCATTCAGCATGTTATTGATAATTTGTTTTGATCGATTATGACCTGTCAAAGGTAATTATGAAAGTCTATTCATGGATCATAATTTGTGATTGTGATGTCATATTTGATTATTCATTCCTTATATTGGTCATTACCGGCAGCGTTGCGTAAAAATAGCATGTACGTTTTATTGCGTCTTTTGTTGAACTTTTTCAAAAGAGAAAAGTATTTACGTCAAAAGCGTGAAGTTTTACGTAACAAATTAGTAAATTTGGATGCAATTTTCTTCAATATAGTTTCATTGAAACTTTATAAGGAAATAGAGCAGATTTAGTAGCTTTTAAACACTCATAAAAGCTATTTTAGTCAATGAAGACTTTAAAAATTTGGATCCAAATGTTCACGTGTTCTACCACGAATTTACACAAGATCTAACTTTCTATTTTTGATCAAAACTAGAGATTTGCTTCGTATAGTCATTCTATAATTTTGCTTAAAAGTAACTTTTTTCCTATTTTTCTTATTATTCATTCTTTTTGATGTGAAATCATGATATGACCCAGGCTTTCAATTTTGCAGGATTACGGATTCATGGAATCCCTCACAGAGTCTCATAAAACTCTCAAAAGCCATGATGAAATTTAAAAAATTCATTTCAAGGATGGGAGATTGATTTCTTGCGTTTCCATCAATTCCATCTAATCTGCTATATTATCCTCCTCATAGAAATATAAAAGATTTTTTTTGCTTCTCGGGAATTGTAACGAATCTGCAAGCTAGTGTGCCAAACTTTATATTATATCATGAATCTGCTTCAAAATCTGGTTACATATCAGTGATATTGTTTATCTAAAATGTCGAAACATGCTATTTATGTTAATATTGTTTAAGCTAAACTATAAGGCCACCCTTCATGAATCAGAGTAGAATTCTATTAATTATTCATCCATAATCTCCACATACCCTAGGATGACACGGACTGGGATCCAACACCGACCAGCAATGTCGATTACGATAACTATCAATCATCTTACGCAAATTCACAACATCGTCACAGCCAATCTTTCAGCCGATCCGTGTCTGGTTCTAGCCAGGTTTGAATAATTCTGTCATTTTGTACAACTGGGGTCTGGGGTAGAGAAGCTCAAAATAAAATAAACGCTTGAAGATGGTATATTTGCTGCAACGAAATTTCAAAAAATAGCGTATTTTTAAGCTTGTTTGTTTTTTGACATAAATGTGCTTGGATTCGCCAGAAAAAATTGTACTTTTTTTCTGATTATAAAAAGTTCCCACAGAGCAAAGAATAATGAAAAATTAATAGTTTTCAAAATTGTAATTTTTTTTATAATTGCCAAATATTATAGTCCAAAAAGCTGTCGATTATTTGACATTTTGGAATTTTTTATTTCTATTTACTCAATAATTTTTTTTTATTTTAAGTAGCTCATATTTTGTTACTCTAATCACTCGCATGTCATTTTGTTGTAAAAAAAATCAGACATTTTGATTAATTTTTTGCAATTTGTATTAATTTGAGAAGATAATTTGTCTTGGTGTCAAAATTTGTTTTATCACTGAAAAATGTTGGTTCTGTTACGTAAATTCTTTAATTTGTCATTTTTTATTGATGATATTGTTTTGAGAATTCCTAGAATTCTCTTTTTTTTTTTTGAACTTTGCTTTCTGAGCAATGCATAAAAAACAATCGATGGCTTTTAATGAAAAAGGCCTAAAAGAAAATGCAGTATCCTTAACTGAGCCGTAAGCTGCAAATATTTTGTATACAACTAAATATGTGGCCTAGTGGTCAAACCTGGTGGTATCGCAGGGTTCAAGCCCGGCGAGTCTGGCTCGCTTATCCATGCCCACCACTTAACCTAGGGTGTAACAACTTGGGTAGGCTAAGCCGAACAGGATCATAAAATTTTGTGTCTTGATAATGATGTTTCATGTTCAGCATCTTCTAAATAAATTTTTCTTATTTTCCAAATTATACACTTGTTATTCTCAATTTTCAGATGGCGGACAGTGATAATGGCACCGGCTCTGATCGTGAGAATTCACGGGGTTCGAGGGGTCGAGGGCCACCCGGTGGAATGCAGTATTGTCTTGTTTCGACCTCTGACCCCACCAGCGTCAGGTAACTATTCCTATGCTTTGTTCTAAAGAGATTTCGTTACTTCAGTTATAAAATTATCATTTAAGCTTGAGCCATAAATAAAACACATAATAATGGGTACAATCTATCAGTGGCTCATACTCGATAGGGTGTAAGAAAGTAAGTTGGCTATAATCAGCAATTTTTTACCAAGCTTGTTCCATAGAAGGGCCGTACCTTAATGAAACAATTTATCTGTGGCACATACTTGAAAGAGTACATATTTTTTATAAATGAAGCAAATTATTGTCGGTTGACAATTTTTTTATCATAGGGTTTGTTTTACCAAGCATGAACCACAGTTGGGCCATGCATCAGTCACACGATCCATTAGCGATCCAAGCTTGTCCAAATCTATTCGTTTAATTAATGATCAAATTATTTGGAATATGCTTGCTATTATCATTATAGTGTCCTATTTCATTGGCCTATTCATTTCGATCTCCATTGTTTGTACCGTATATATTGTAACCCAGTACGAGTCTCTGCTCCCTAGAATGATCGGAATCACCGATGGTAGTTTTAATACATCTTATTCAACTTTCAATTGAATAAATTGAATTGAAATTAATTATTAATTATAATGTTTATTCGAATCCAGTCTGAAATTCACTCTTAGCATAAAGAACCATAAAGAAACCATAAAGAAAGCCTAAAAGATAAAAAAACGTATCAATGTAGTAACAGCTTCCAACTTTCAGCCACTCCAATATGGCAAAAAGCAACTTTAAAATGTAATATCAGCAGCTGCACTCTGAGTGAAAACATTCTAAACAGAACTGAACGATTATAAAAAGAGTGTAGTGAAAGACATTTGAAGGGTGTTTCGGTTTGGTTCTGTTAAAAATGTTTTCACTCAAAATGCAGCTGCTGATATTACATTTTAAAGTTGCTTTTTGCCATATAAGAATGGCCGGAAGTTGGTTCTTATTCGGCACTGCTTCTGGCCTAGCTTAGAGCGAATTTGAATATGAAAACGGAGCCCTTAAAGCTCTGGGCATGCCACTGTCTCTAGTATTGTATAATCGTACTGTGAAAAAAATAGTATTTATTTTCGTGAATAAATTTTTCTAAAAAGTTTTCAAACCTAATTTCTTATCTTCAGCTCGATATTCGAACTTGATCAGACTTCGTTTGCGAAGAGTGATGCGCTTGTACCAGCAAATTCCTACGTACGACTGAAACATTTATGCACAGATACGTGGGTTCATTCAACAGCCATACCTATCGATAAAGAGGAAGACAGACCTGTTATGCTAAAAGTGAGATTTTTATTCAACTATTTTTCTTTCTGAAAATGCACAAATTTCCATAACGTAAGCATGTGGCGGGCACAATGGCCCAGTGGTTAAACATGTTGGCATCACAGGTTGAATATCTCAGGTTCGAGTCCCGACGAGTCCCGGCTTGCTTATCCACGCTAACCACTCAACCCAGGGTGTAATAACTTGGGTACGCTAAGCCGAACAGGAAAAGATCATATCTTTCCAGTAATTGTAACCCTGCCCGTTTATAAGTGGCCGCTGTTACAGGGCCTTGGACAGGGTGATCCACTCTAAGAAGTGGCTGTAAAAAAAATAAAAAATATTATGCATAAGTTATAGATAATCTTCTAAAAATTGTATTTGTTTGTCTATTCTAATCAAGGATCTAAATAGTCTGAAGTTCTTCAATTTTGATTAAAATTTTTTTTTCAAATATTCTTAAATTGATCTAATTTGCAGAGTAATCATGATAGAGAGGTACGTCTTGCCTCTCTAGTTAGTCCCAATTACTCTTGCTACAGTATCCTTGCATAAACTGCGTACGAATCCGCAAACAAAAAGGCACAAAGGAAGGATAAGTACTTAGTCCACGTCCCCTAGAACAATGAAATCATGATATATGCCAAATTCAACGTTTTAAAATTTCATATAAAAACCTGACTCTGCTGCAAAAAGGTCAAAATATGGCCTAATCAGCCCTTTCGTTCATATGAAATGTTTAAACATTATTTCATTAATACATTGAATTTTGAATATTGAATACAATTTAGTTTGATAATGTTTCTACATCCAAGATGGAACCAAAGCGTGCTTAATTAAAGTGCAGTGGATGGTATCTTCCTTGGGCGATGGCAAAATCAACCACCAAAGTAAAATAAAACTCCTCTCGCTGCATTATCTATTCACAGATCGGAACGTGTAAACACAAAGAGGATAAAGAAGCATTTGCAATTGTCCATGTTTGTGTAGAGGAAGTTCGAGATCTTGATTTTGCCAACGATGCGAGTAAAGTGCTGGCAGATTGTGCTAGACATATGGAGGAGAAGAGCATTACTGTCAATGAAAGAAGGTTTGTGGATACAATAGGGTACTTTGGAGGACAAGAGTGTGAATGCTCATTCTCTGTTCCAAAAGGGGCTAAGAGATGTGGTGCCAGCAATTGCCACCAGGGAGAAAATATCCCACAGTGATTGAACCTCCATGGCTAAACTGAGTGGTCATGCCCTGGGCAATTTTTTTGCCGATAAACATCATTCGCACATCACCGGTTGAGCAATTAGAATCACTAGGGGCAAAGCTATGAGTGAAAAGATCACTAAAATATATATGGATATTTTTTCAAAGTAGGTGGAAAGGAGATTCAATATTGTAAATTAAATCATTGTCGGGCAGATTGAAGTGCAAGAAGGAGAGTTATTTGTTATTATGATTGCTCCATTTTGCAAACGATGTTTTTTCTGGCTGATATCAAAAGGGGCACATGAAGATTCTCATTTTGTTTTTTATTTTATTTATTTTTTCTATGTTTACCCATTAGGCCATCGCGCTTACAATAAAATGATAAAACATTGTAAATTATATCCCTTTTAGACAGATCGGATCAAAAAAGGTTTTTTCATATGACATCCATTTCCATTGAGTATGAATGATGATAATGTCTATGAATAGCAAAGAAAAGAACATTCTCACTAGGCCATCGCACCCACATTATGATAATAAAACAAAAAAAAATATATCCCTATCAGACAGATTGAAGATGCGAAAAGGATTTCTCATATGATATCCATTTTCATAAGTATGAATATGAATGATGAATAGCAAAGTAATAAACCTTCTCAATTTTGTTTTTTGTTCCCTTTCTATTTTTTAGATTTGTGATTAAGCTTCTGGAAGACATTATATTCTTCCTATGCCGTCAGCAAAGAGGAGCGGCAGATGCATTGACTGTTGTTGGCACAAACCCTGATCGTGAGAGACAAAAACTTCTCAGAGAACAGAATATTGTTCATCAATTGTTCAAAATATTACAGGTAATATTGACAGATTTGGCATAAAAATACAATTGTTTTACAGCTCAACCGTGATCCACTAAAATACCTTCACTTCTCACTTTTTTTTTTATTGAAATTCACTCTGAGCAAGGCCGGAAGCAGTGCCTAAAGGAACCATCTAACGACCACTTAATAGTAAAGGGTTACTAAAAGATGTTGTACCAGCAACTGCACTCTAAACAAAAGACATACCAAGCGAACTTAACCACCATGGGAAAGTGCAGTGAGTGGTATCTGTCGTGGGCGATGGTAGAACCATCTACCCCTTTTTTGCTTCCTTTTAGTCACCTCTTAGGAAACGCAGAAAATACGTTACATCAATTCTGAAGTCTGTATTTACCACTCCTTGTGAAGTTGGTGGTGCTGCCTTTTGTAGTGGGTCTTTGTCTTAGTGTGCTATTAGTCCGAACGTTCCCACATTAGAATTTTATTTTATTTAACTTTCTAGGTGCGAGCTTTAAGGCCACAATACACGTGAAGTTGTCTTATCGATGCACTGCCTTACTTTTCGGATATTAAAATAAAAATGGCAATACACGTCTTCATTGCTTTGTGTTAATCGTGTTCACATGTGTACAAAGCACAAACGCAGGCAACGAAACGAGCACTCTACTTTAGCTTTCATAGCAAACCGTTCTGTTTCATTGAAAAGCGCAAGGAAATTCATGCAGAGCATAGCGCTTGTTAATTATCCTAATATATTTTCTGCGTGTTCCGAATACCACTTCTGTAGAGAAGGAATAGGAACCCCTATCCCTGATAGATGTCTATAAATGCGAGTTTTAAAGCCTTGAAGATCAACACGATAAGGAAAGCAGCGAGAACGCAAGGAATTCCAAGGTTTAGATATTCTTGGAAAAAAGCTTCTTGCATAAAACTGTTTATGACATTGTGGAACCTCCACAGTGAATAGGTGCACCTTTCATTCTGACCATGTTGAACTTCCATTAAAAATATGTGATATAACTTGAGTAAATGTTTGAAATGATCACAACATCTTTTCCTAGCTAATCAGCTGTTCAATTCCAGGCACCATTTGTTGAGAAAGACGGTGGACAACCATTGCTGTACTTGGATGAACTGCAGAATAAGAAGAATATTCATTATCAACATATTCTCAAACTATGTTATAGAATATTGAGACATTCAACACAGGACTACAGGAAAAATCAGGCGAGTTGAACAGCAATATTATGTGCTTGTATCATCAACTGGGTTTCCTTAAGTGAACCAATTAAGGTTGTGTTTTCTTGTTTATATTTTTGTACCGGAAACCTTCATGTTGTTTCTCAAAGATTGTCGAACAGTTCCACAAATCTCATTACATAGCAGTATTGATGTTTTTGGAGTCTTGTGTTCGTTTTTATTACTGTGAAACACTCTTTTTTTTGGCAAATTTTTTCAATCCATCTGCCGTTTTCTTTTATTGTTTGATCTGTGACTCGATTGTTTGATCTTTGATTGTTTAGTGGGCGCGAGGGCCTAGTGGGTAAACATGTTGGCATCGCACGTTTAAGATCTCGGGCTCGAGCCCCAGCGAGTCCGGCTCGCTTACCCATGCTCACCACTCAACCCAGGGTGGTGTAATAACTTGAGTAGGCTAAGCCGAACAGGAAAAGATTATATCTTTCCAGCAATTGTAACCCTGTCCGTCTATAAGTGGCGCCGTTACAGGGCCTTAAACAGAGTGATCCACTCTAAGAAGTTGCTATTAAAAAAAATAAATGAAAGAGCATTATGCTAGTCTTAATATATTGATATTGATCTGATAGGACCCTTGTTGATCAAAGTTAATTGAGGCCAAAATAGTATTTTATTTTTGTCTTGCTAATAACCTATTTATTTGCATACCTTTTTTATTTTTATTTTCTTGTTATTTCTCCCAAACAGGAACACATTGCCAAACAGTTTGGTTTGATGCAACGTCAGATCGGATATGACATTCTAGCAGAAGACACTATCACTGCATTGTTACATAACAATAGAAAATTATTGGAACAACACATCACAGGGAAAGAAATAGAAACTTTCGTTGCTCTTGTTAGAAAGAATAATAGAGAGCCAAGGTTTGTAGCGAATGTTTTTTTTTTAATTGAAATTCACTCTATAAGCAAGATTGGAAACAAAACCTAGGATGATAGGATAGGATTTCAATTTTATCTTGCGGGAGAGGAAAGCCGAGAATACAGCTTAACCGTATGTCGAACCATGACGTCTCGTGCAGATACCAGGTGAATCGGGAGCAAAATTTTCTCCAAATGACGAAGCATGTTTGCAAAAAATTTCCGGAACAATTTGTCGACTGACTAACAATTAAATAATGTTCCACTGGAATTTCCATGACTTTTAGCATTTCTTTACACTTTCCATTGTGTAATTTTTTCTATTGAATCGCGAGTGGGCGCGATGGCCTAGTGGTCAAACATGTTGGCATCGCAGGTTGAAGATCTCAGGTTAGAGCCCCGGCGAGTCCGGCTCGCTTATCCATGCCCACCACTCAACCCAGGATGTAATAACTTAGGTAGGCTAAGCTGAACAGGAAAAGATCATATCTTTCCAGTAATTGTAACCTTGTCCGTTTATAAGTGGCCGCTATTACAGGGCATTGGGCAGGGTGATCCACTCTAAGAAGTGGCTATGAAAAAAAAATCCAGGCAAAGCTGGAAGCAGCACATTGAGGAAAATGACCATCAGAACCGTCAAAAAAACCGTCAGAACGCCCGTAACTCTGCTACTCAGACAACCGAAGAAAAAAAATGGATTCCATCGGAAGAAAATTAGCAAATCAGTAATAATTTCTGTTATATCTGTGGCTAGAAGTTTTAGATGCCTTTTTTTGATTGTCTGGTGGTAACCAAGATAAATAAAACGTTTCAAAATCATCAATACAGCTATGAAAAAGATGTGTTGATTGTTTCGAAGATTTCTCTGTCCATACAAAGAAATAACATTACCATTCCAGATACCTGAAAAAAACAAACAATCGGCCACTCTAGGCAAAAATTTTTAAAGACTTTAAGAATCACGGTTCAAGAAAGTTAACTGGAGTTCAACATCTCTCATTTCAGTTCCTAATCTTCGCCGAGATTTTTGTGCCTCATTTTCCTTTTATTTTTTTTATTCAAGGTTCCTTGATTACCTCGCCGATCTCTGCGTTACGAACAAGCAGGCTATACCGAAAACACAAGAACTGATCTGTAGAAATATACTCTCATCGGAAAACAAGGATATTCTTATTGAGACCAGGTGAGTTTTCTTATCAAAGTTGAAGAACTGGGTAGAAAGATGCTAGAGATATCTAAATCACCCTAATCTACCGAAGGACAGGTTGGTGGCTTGGTGAGTTCGAAAATCCTATATTTTTCGAATTCATAATTTAATCAAATAATTTATCTGCGTTGATATTATATTAGAATCAAAGGAAATATAATGAACAAGCAAAGACACCAGAAAATGTAAAATGCCCTAAAATTAACATGTATTTTTTAAAAATTTTTATATTTTAATTTTTCTAAATTTGAATCATCAGAAAAAACTTTATGAATTCGCAAACCACGGATCAAATCTAATATTTTTGACGATTTGATGGAGATTTTCTAGAGTTCATTAAAACACACTTAACTTATAAATGAAAGAAGCAGAATGCATTATGAAGGACGTGTTATGCCCTGGTTAGATGCCCTGATTCCCTGGGGAAAAAGGTGGTCTTTTTTCAACAATTTTTCGAGTGTGAATATCTTTTAGGATACACTGTCACTTTGCTTCGCTCGGGGAATCCACTCAAAAAAAATATACTTTTGGAACATCCGACTTCTCAAATACACACATCACTAAGTCCCTACAACTAAACTTTTCGTAATGAGGGATATATTGACTATTAGTTGCTGTAACATCAATAGGAACATTATAAGCAGTATACAGGCTCGTTAATCCATGCCCACCACTCAACCCAGCGTGTGACAACTCGGGTAGGCTAAGCCGAACAGGAAAATATCATATCTTTCCAGCAATTCTAACTCTGCCCGTTTATAAGTGGCTGCTCGTACAGGGCCTTGGTCAGTGTGAACCACTCTAAGAGGTGGCTAAAAAATATTGATTATGCACACCTTCCTCGACTATAACAATTTGAAAGTGAAGATTTTTTAAAGAACAACAGTGCAAACAAGCTAATGCTCGGCCAATATACATTTTTGCTTTTTTTAACCCTATTTCCCAACTAGTATGTGCGCTGGTTGTTGGTCTTTTAAATCATTTATATTGTCATTAATGCTCCTTTTCTTCTTAGGCAAGCTGCCGTAACCATCGAATATGAAGAAGAAATTGATGGACAGAATTTATACGAGGAGGAAGTAGAGGCCGTAGTGCTGCGGTGGGGGGAGGGGCGAAATAATGAAAAAAGTATCCGACACCTTGCGCAGACATCACTGGCGAACAAGAATGACCTTTCAACATTGAATTATTACAGGTGAGGAATATGGCACTAGTATTTACCATCTACATCATGCGGTTTTTCGTCTGTAAGTGGCCTCTGTTACAGGGCCTTGGACAGGGTGATCCACTCTAAGAAGTGGCTATAAATAAAAAAATGTGGTAATTGCCAATTAAATCATACATTGCACATAAGTGGCTCAATACATCCAAGGTGAAAAGGCTTATTAAAGGAAGCTGTAAGCGGCGCTTACGTGAACCACCGTGCACCGGCGAGGCGTCCAGCAGACCTCTCGCATATAATCACCACCCCTCACAGGATTCAAACCTGTGTCATAATGATCAGAGATGCGTAGCTCGAAGCGTATTCCTAGCGCTTTACCGATTGAGCTAACCGGTCACCCTAATTCAAAAATTTTCTTTTCATTCATTAAAGCTTTTCCACTTTCTAATTTTCTTATTATTACAGACATCAGCTTGATCTGTTCAGTAAGATGTGCCTCGATCGACAATACCTCGCAATCAACCCAATCTCAGAGGAACTTACAATTCCTATTATACTCGTCTGTATGGCTGATAATCAGCTTCCTTGTGATCTGAGAGCTTCATTTGTACAGGTAATTAGCTAAAGTTTTTTATTGCATTGTGGCATGACTCTCAAAGTTACATAAATGAAGTTGATTATGCGGTTTTCTGTCATGGATTATGATTTGAACCAGTAATCAAACGTAGGTGCATTGTACACTCAACGTTGTCAGGTTTCCGACCAATTGGGTAACTGTAGTGAATCTAATTGCTCAACCGGTGAGTTCAAATGAGGTTTTTCTTTTGCCAACTTTACGAATGTATATACAGACGTTCTTCATCAGGGCAATGGAAAGGTTAAGTCATCGACAAAACTATATGCTGAAAAGGTGTAGTTATAAAATAAGCTAGTAAACAGAAGATAAAATAAAGAAAACATGAAAGGCTAAATCTAAATGTCTAATCCTATCTGCTTTGAAAACTACCCCTTTTCAGTGTATAGTTTAAAAACGTTGGCAAAAATAAAAAACATTGTTTGTACATCACCGGTTGAGCAAATAGATTTACTATGAACACCCCTGGTGGCAATCACTCAGTTGGGTAACTGCTGGCGATGTTGCGTATATTCCCGTAACTATTGTCTTGGCGCCTTTTGCTTGTATCTGCTAAGTACTAGTGGGTATATGTTTATCTTTTCTATTTATGCTATCAGAAAACACTCAACTATAACACTTCTTGTTGTTGGTATTATATACTATGTTATAGTTATCAATACGAACATTCGCATGTCCATGTTTGTCCTAATCGCGGAAAAGTGTATCGATAACACTGAATCAAAATATATGCTAGTGTTTTACCATTGCCCAGGAAAGATACCACTCACTGCACTCTACCATCAGCTTTATGGGATGTTTTGTTTGCGGTTCTTTATTTTGCCATTTTTTGTCATAATAGTGGTCATTACCTCCTATCAAGTTCTCATTCAGTTCTAAGAATAATGAAAGATACTTTTCCTGCATTTCATTAAAAACAAGAAAAATTTAATAAAATATAATTCTGTTTCAGCTGATGCTTCATATGCATGTTGATCGAGATCCGCAGGAACAAGTTATACCAGTTCGTTATGCGAGACTTTGGTCAGAGATTCCTAATCTGATTACCATCCATGAGTAAGTATCTCTGTCTAGATAATTAGGTGATAGAAGTTTTTAGTCTATCTTCTACTTTTGGTGCTTGAACATGGTTGCTGGAGGAAGCCGTAATCAGGGCTTCAGGGTGCCCGGTTACATAATCGGTATAGTGTTGGGTATACGACCTTTCGTGCAGATTTCAGTTCCTAATCACGATGAAGGATTTTGGATTATTGTATTTGTCATTTTTCATATGAATAGACCTGATTGGTGCAGGAAGCTGTACTGCGTAAGCAAGAACCACCTGTGAGGCGTCAAGCAGACCTATCGCATATAATCATCATCCCTTACGGAATTTGAACCTGCGTCATTACGATCAGAGATGCGTAGCTCGAAGCGTATTCCCAACGCTTTACTGATTGCGAATCCAATTCCAATCGAAAATGCAAAGCCACGCATCTTTGATCATTAAGACGCAAGATTGAATTCCACGGGGGATGATCTTCATATGCGAAAGCACTATCAACATTCTTCACCAACTAAGACCATGCACAGGAAAAATGAGAAATATGATGAGCCAAAATATTTCACCTCGATTCACAACTGCACAAGAGGCTGTGGTACGCCATCTGATCAAGCTGTATTCTCGGCTTTCCTCTCCTGCTGGATAAAAATGAATTCCTTTTCTATAATGTGAACCATCGTACCCTGGCGAGGTGTCCACCAAATCTCTCTTATATAATCATTCCGCAGGGGTCCAAACAAACTTTCAGTTAAGATACATTGGTTTTATTGAGTTATAAAACTGATGATGAAAAATCAAATATTTCATTCTGCATTACACTATTTCAGCTATGACAATGCAGAAGGAATGCGAAATTGTGAGAAATTTGTACCCACAATGCAATTTGTTGATCAGTATTTGAACAATCTCGTCAGCAATGCCCGGATTTTCACAAACTCAAAGGAGAACAAGCTGACTTTTGAGGTAAATTCATATTCATAAGAAGTGTAATGTTATGATTAAGCACTCGTAAATCAAATATAAAATCTTGATTGAAAGTGAAATGTTTTTGATAAACTCTATGATGCATTTTTCTATTCCAAACAACCGTATATCGAAGTCTTACTTCACGGTATACAAGACAAATTTACCAAGCTTATGCTAAAGCATAGGCAGCTTTATCAGATAAATGATATTATCAGTGTTAGGCTACACCCTCTGTGGTAAAAAAAAAAATTTAGAATTCTTATGCTAGATAGAATAGGGTCTTGTGACTGGCTCGGACGACGATGAAGCCTTCCACCAATATTTACTTCCCTTTAGTCATTTTATTCAACCTCCAGTGAATATTATTGCAGTTTTAAAGCTTATACTTGCATGGTTGGGTTTTCACTGTTGCTGAATACTGATGGCAAATACCACTGCCTTTTAAATGAAGTGGTGCGGTTCTGTATGGAATGTTTTTCACTTATGTTTGCTCTAGGGATGAAATTTAATCTGATTTGAATATTTTTTTCCAATCACCAATTTTATGTAATTAACAAATATCCCATTTTTACTTTTACAACTTGTCTCCATAGCGAAAATCAAGAAATTTATAGTTGATTGTGGATCACTTCATGTTTAAGAGCTACAATTTTCATATCATAAGGTCAAAATATAATCGATTTTGATCAATTTTGACTAAAATCGATTGCATTTTGCCGTTAAAAATGAAAATGAAGTTAACATAGCAAGTTTTTGTTCCCATAAATGATTCACAATTGATTCGAATAAATTGTGCTTCGAACTGATCCGAATCACCGAATTGAATTACCCAGCCCTAGTTTTCTGGTTTTGCATTCTGTGTGATATTTTCCTAATAGTAAACTTTTTTTCTTGTCTCTTACTTGCATCATTAATAACAGATTTAGAAACCCAAAGGTTCATCACAACTTTCATTTGCCGGTATTCCATTTTTTTGGGTTTTTATTGAATATTGATTTAATGTTTTTTCGATCAAACATTTACAAACTTATTATATTTTATTAAACTCAAGGAATATGAAAACACAGAATTTTATGTTCTCGGTGAGATTTTGTGTAAAAATGTAGTAAATTATATGTATCTTATACTTTCCCTACTGGAAGAATATGTTGAACCAGAGTTTTCTGGTATTCTTCAGTTCCAAACTGACCAGAAGGTTTATCTCATCATTACTCAACCATGAAACATGGTTGGTGACATTAGCTATACCCAGGAATCATGTGAAATGAAATTAACTTTATTTAAGAGTATGCAATTAACAATGTTTACAATTATATCTGGTTACGAGGTTTATATTGCTATTCCATCCAGTGTGGAACCAATGAGGAACCGGTAAGGTCATCGAGCATCGTCCCAAGGCTGTGGGTTACAGTGCCTCGCAGGAGCACCCCGCGTGTATTGCTCTTTGAAGGCTTTTTCGTTCATCGGTCTTGGCCATACTGTGCCGGGGTTTGAACCCACGTCATTCATTAGTTATTACGTTCGGCAGCTATCGTCGCTTTCATCACGCCACCACGGCCCACAAACCAAATGGGAACCAAATTTTTGGTTTTCTCTTTTAATCTACGTGTTCTTCGAGTGTATGAAATTTTATATCATTATCTCCAGATGGCCAAAAAGCCTCAAAACCATCAACTGTGCTATTTCATAGCAGTATTCATGATTTTGGCCTTTTTTGTAGAGTTGTTTTTCTATCAGACACTCAAAAGGGGACACCTTTTATTTTTTATGGCAACATTTTGGTAGCTATACCAACCACAAGCAATCGTATCAGACTAAACTAATAGAAACCTGTTAGATACTGGTATAAACTGGTTTTTATATCTCGGTTTTACTCATTACCTATAATTGGTCAGCCATTGTCTCGTTACTTGAGAAGAAGGTTGATTTTATTATAAAGTCTGAGTACTTCTAGATGTGATTCGTTGATATTTTGGAATGAACTACCTATCCCTCATCCTTGTTTCTTTAAAATTCCCTCTAGATTCTCTCAAATAAAGCCACAAATGTTTTGTGACATATCGCCCATTTGCTAATTATTTTATGGAACCCATTTTCTTCGGTTTCTTCTGGGTGCTGAGACCTAATGCTGTAACATTCATGTTTATGATGTTAATTGTTGTCAAATCAATTTTGTAAATCGATGTTATGAATGTTAAGTGGTTAGTTAAACATGTTGGCATCGTAGGTTGAAGATCCCAGTGAGTCCGGCTCTCTATTCCATGCCTACCACTCAACCCAGGGTGTGATAACTTAGGTAGGCTTAGCCGAACAGGGAAAGATCATATCTTTCCAGCAATTGTAACCCTGCCCGTCTATGAGTGGCCGCTGTTACAGGGCCTTGGGCAGGGTGATCCACTCTAAGGAGTGGCTATGAAAAAAAAGTCAACCCTACTTATGTTAAGAGTATTTAGTTAGAAAAAAATATGGTGAACAGAACAAAATTTCAATCAGCTACTGAGTCCAACCAATTCATCGTTCTTCAAACCAATACATCATCTGGTCTTTATGATTACATAGTTTTAGAGTTCTTGTCAATCTTTTTTGAACAATCTTTTATAATTTACTTATATGCGAAAATGTAGCCATAAAGTTGAAAAGAATATTTGAAACCACCTTTACTTCTGCCTAAACCACTGTGAGCCTATTGGTTTTGTGATTCTTCTTCCTTTTGGTATCTCTATTAGCCAAATCATTAATGTTGGTCTAGATTTCACTCTTAATAATATTCCAAACCTTCACAGGTTGTCAACTTAGCACGGCACCTGATCTATTTCGGGTTCTATAGTTTCCGAGATCTGTTGAATCTGACACGAACATTGCTTCGAATCCTCGACTGCGTTCATGGCGTATCACCAAATCTCATGGCAAGTGGACGAATGAACGAGGATGGTATGTGTATTAATTCATTTTAATGCATAAGGTATACACTTAATAGCAAAGTGCTACTAAAAGATGTAGTACAAGCAAATACTCTCTAAGCAGAAAACATTCCAGATGGAACTAAACTGCTATGGTAAAGTGCAGTGAGTGGTATCTGCCCTGCGCGATGGCGAAACCATCTACCACTTCTTTGTTTCCTTTTAGTCGCCTCTTACGACACACAGGAAATATGTTAGGACTATTCTGAAGCCCGTACCTACAGGGTTTAATATCAAGTATTTTCCTACTCTGGAATTCAATAATAACGCACATTCAGCTATCTGATGTTATTTATTGTTTTGAGTAGATCAGATTAATTCACTGTTCTTTGCCCCTTGAAAGATTTAAAGTATAATTTTGTAAAAATTGAGTTCCAGAAATGGCATTGATAAACTATTTATTCCAGGTACTCATGATGTTTCACGCGGGGTCGGCAACATTGGTGTGATGGTCAGCAACATGGCATTAGGAAGCATCATTGGTCGAAACCAACCAGATGATGGTATGTTCCAGATTGTATACTATATTGGTAGCATTCTATAAAAATAATGGTATAGTGACTGACATTGGTTATAATTTATTAAAGCCAACTTGATTTCGGCGAATTCTGTTTTTTGTACCATAGTTCACTAATATAGATTTTTCTTAATGGAAATCGATGATTGTATACTCAACCAGAGTGTATTGGCTAGTGCTCTTGATGGTATCAGACTGGCAGAATTGTGTTTTTCTTCGGGTGTCTGAAACGTTGATATCATTATTATCTGGTGGCCAAAAAGCTTCAAAACCATCAACACTGCTATTTAATAGCGGCTTTGAGGATTTTGGTCCTTTTTGTACGGTTGTCTTGCTATCAGACTCTGAAAGGAGGCATTTTGATTTTGTAGGGAGAGAAATATGTCATGAATTTGCCCATTTTCTAACACATTTCCTTTGGGTGTCTTGGTAGCAGAGTAGCTCATATTCTGCGAGACTGAATGATTATATCTTTTGACCAGATTTTGCGCCAAAGTATGGCAACATTTTGGTTAGTTTTACCAAGGCACGAGCAATCGTATCACATTGAACCAATAGAAACCTGCTAGATATTGGTATAAATTGGTTTTTATATTTCAGTATCACTCATTACTTATAATTGGTGAATATTTGTCTCAAGACTTGTTGAGTTTGTTATTGAAATTCATCTCAGGACTTGAGTTTGTAGTTAAAATTTTGTGTACGACTTTGGTGAAGTCCGAAAATGATAGGAATAAATGGATTAGAGAAAGTCATGAGTGAGGTGCGTGAATCGCCAAATATAAATTGAAAATATATTTTGCTCAGTATTTATGGGTGTCTCTTTGACGTTTGTTACTGCATTTGATTGGATTGTTTTTTTTTTCATAGCCAATTTTTAAAGTGGATCACCCTGTGCAAGGCCCTTTAACAGAGGCCACTTATAGATGGACAGGGTTACAATTGCTGGAAAGATATGATCTTTTCCTGTTCGGTTTAGCCTACCCAAGTTATTACACCCTAGGTCGAGTGTTAAACCAAATGAGGAAAATACAACTAGAAAAGTTGCTGCTTAACATGCATTTTGCACTTTACATTAATTCCCGCATTGCAATCTGGATATGTTGACCTAAAAGGGCTGATAAATAATATCGACCCAACAATGTCACTGGCCTTTTATATTGTTTGACCTTTAACAATAATTCTTTACCACACACAGGTGCATCAAACGACCAGCATGGTATGTCACACCCTGTACCATCCATGAGTATTCACAACCAGGATGAATATGTACTTGAGACAAAGTTGAAGATCATTGAAATATTACATGTAAGTATCAGTACCTTATCAATATCATTCCTATTCATACAGAATCAACTGTTCATTCTTCCAGATACTCTGCTTTCTCAGACAACTGAAAAAAATGGTTCCCATTAGAAGAAAATTCAGCAAATGACCAATATTTCACAGTATATCTCTTGCTAGAGCAGTGGTTCTCAACCAGTGGGCTACGGAAACATTTTGAAGTGGGTCACAGATCAATTAAAAAAAGCTAGATTTATTGAAGAATTTAGTTTCATTTGTGCAACTATACTTAATTTTACAGGAATAATGGTTTGGGGGGGAATTGAGATTTTTTTTGATTTGATTGGAACATAGTGTTAATCCTGGTGCATACAGGCTTGCGAATGCGACCGGGATTCCCCAGCTTCCGGCCTTGCTCAGAGTGAATTTCAATGAAAAAAATATACCGTATTTGCTCGATTGTAAGCTGCCCTCGATTGTAAGCCAGCCACATGTGATAGTGTTAAAAATTGAATGTAAGCCGCATATACCGGTACTGTGTCGGTGCTTATATGGGTTGATGAATGATAAAGCTGACCGATAAAGTTTAGACAGAGTATCGGCATCGCAAAGAAAAAATGTGAGCCGCCCTTGAATTTAAACCGCAAACATGATAAAACAAAAAAAACTTTATAAGCCGCGGCTTACAATTGAGTAAATACAGCATATATATTTTATAACGATAGATACATGTTTCATTCTAGTTTATACTCGATGTTCGACTTGACTACCGGATCTCCAGTCTGCTGTCGATTTTCAAACAAGAGTTCGACGAATCCAATCAAGTAAATCCACCACACGACCTTTCAAGTCTCGATCAAGCGCAACCGAATGATCAAAACTCGAATGTTGAGGGTTCAAACCCCGGGAGCTCCACAGAAACACAACCACAACCCCAGAATACTTCGACCGGTTCGGCAAGCTCTGTAAACTTGGATGATTCAGGTGAATATCAAGATCATCGCAACCGATCGAACCCTAGACTTTTTTTTATATGAAGCTTTCCCTGAGTGTTGATTTTCCTGTTTATTTCTAGACTGGAAGCCAAATGCTGAAGTGTTAAACTAGGGCTGGGCAATACCGAATCATTTGGAATTCAATTCTGATTCGAATAATTTTTTCGAATCGGATTGAATCATTAATTTTTTGTAAATAACAATTATCCCGTTTTTACTATTATAACTTGTCCCCATTGTGAAAATTAAAAAATTAATCGATAATATAATAATATAATATATATAATATAATCGATTTTGTTCAAATTTGAATAATTGGAATAAGATTCTGATCTTTTGGCGTTAAACTCTCAACCTCATCGTATTCAATGGCCTTGGTCATGCTGGAATCCATCTTCGCAAGTGGAGCAGAGGATAGACAGTTAACTGCACAACACTAGTTGTATTTTTTGTAAATTATTGGACTCAATTTTTTTTATGATCCAAATGCAACAGTTAAGACATTGCCTTAGAATAGCAGTGTCAAGTCTTTTTTAGTATTTTTACTCTTGGAGTGCAGTTACCTGGTAATGCATTATGGGATTTTTATTTGCCCTATAAGTGGCCATCAAACATTTTTTCTAGGATTCTCTCTCCTTGTTTGCTTGGAGTGAATTTTAGTATCAATGGAATTCATTTCAGTAGTTTAGTTAACATGTTATATTATCGTTTTCAGCACCTCCGATTAATCTGAATGTCATATCAGCCAAAGCAGAAGGCATATTTGATGGATCAGTGGAAAGTTCTGGACTTGATTTAGATGGAGAGGGAGGAAGGACCTTTCTACGTGTCTTGCTCCACCTAGTGATGCACGATTACCCTCCCCTAGTCTCCGGAGCATTGCAACTTTTATTCAGACATTTCAGTCAACGACAAGAAGTATTACAAGCTTTTAAAAATGTAAGTTCATTATAAATAGCATTGATAAACTTAGACAAAGAGAACCGGAAGAATTTATGCTCCCAAGTATACTCTTGTAGCTTTAGAATATGTTTTCATATTTTGTCTTGCACAAGGGTTGGGCTACTATTCTATATTTATCCAAATTCATAGGTTAAATGTTGTTCCCTGAAAATTCAGTAATTTCCCTTTATATTGAGAGAAGGTGTAGGCTGGGAAGAATATTTGCCAAATACTCTGTTTTTTAAAATGAGTATAATTTTTAGTAATATTGGCTTAACGGAAATCTTGCTGGCATTACAAGTTAAAAAAAAAACGCTGCTTTCAATTCTGATGAGTTTAGTGAAAAAATTTTAATTGAAGAATATTCATTTTGGGAAATAAGTGTACATTTTTGACAATAATGGTCTAACTGTAATCTTATTGGCATCATAAGTGGGCGAGATGGCCTAGGGGTTAATCATGTTGGCATCGCAGGTTGAAGATCTCAAGTTCGAGTCAGACTCATTTATCCATGCCCACCAGTCAACCCAGGGTGTAATAACTTGGGTAGGCTGAGCCAAATAGGAGAAGATCATATCTTTTCAGCAATTTTAACCCTGTTGTCTAGTCTATAAGTGGGCGCTGTTACAAGGCCAGCGCATGTACTTTCAAGATATGTCAAACTGTAGAGAGATTTGAATTAAATTGATAATAGACTGCACCCAAATTTACCGTGTATGCTCGATCTTTCTGCTTGCAGACATTAGTGAATTTTCATTGGTACATACATGTAATACATCGTCATACGTGCGATTTAATTTGATGACGATCCGATCATGTGTGATCATCAATCGGAACGGCCAGTATTATATCATTCATTGCAAAACGGCGCGAAAGGGAATGTATGTAGTTCGCAATCGACGCCAGCCTCTAAATTAACGAAACAAGGAATTTAAACTTAGCAAGTTCAGAATTACTTTGACGTTTTGACAATGACGCAATCGACACCAGCCTCTAAATTAACGAAACAAGGAATTTAAACTTAGCAAGTTGACCAGAATTACTTTGACGTTTTGACGATGACGCAATCTACGCCAGCCTTTAAATTAACGAAACAAGGAAAAATCTACAATTGTGACATCGAAATATATATATTTTGGTATTTAAAAGCCTGATTCATAAAAAATAATAAATTATTTTATCGCCAATAATATATTGTTTTAAATACCCCTTAAGGAATTTAAACTCGGAAGGTTCGGCGCGAATTACTTTGACGTTTTGACAATGACGCAATCGACGGCACACTTTAATCAACAAAATCAATCAATCAAGAAAGTTCCACAATTGTACATTTTCACACTGTTTCTGTGATAATGTTTTGTACTATTGTAGAAACTGCTCCCGTTAATTATGTTTTGTTTATGTTCACGACATGACGTCTTGGTAGGCAATGTATTAAAATGCAAAATGTGTATCTCGATAAACAATAATTACAACAACAAGAAATGGCGTCTTCGGTGTCTGAGGAAAACAGATCATACAAAGGTGATTGGTTTGTAACGATCGGCACTTCAATTTTGTCTGAAAGGGAGTAAAATATACCAGCTTTCTTAAAACCATTCACTAGGCATTCTGGGCTCACTTGTTCCCATGCTTCAACAATCCACCGCGACACTTTGAAGGGAGAAAAACGATGTTTTACGGACATCGGCCGAAACGACATTGCACACCTGGCCGAACGACATTGCACACCTGGCCGAACGACATTGCACACCTGGCCAACGACATTGCACACCTGGCCTAACGACATTGCACACCTGCACACCTGGCCGAAACGACATTGCGCACCTGGACAAAAACAATACTGCGTTCCATGCGTCTGAGTTAATGAATTACTGTACCTTATTACTTTAGCGTTTGATAAGGTTTGATAAGCGTTTTTGAGGAGTGGTTAACCGATTGCGACTATTACGGCGCTGCGTCATGTCTGTGTGCAAAATAGCAAAATTTTAGAAAAATGACCCTTTGCGACCATTACCACGGAGTAGTTAAAGAAGTTTTTTTTTTCAATCTTTTTCCAGGTTCAACTTCTGGTTACAAAAGACGAGCATAAAAACTACAAGGAGATTAAGAAGAATCTCGACCAACTTCGACTTCTAGTTGAGAAAAGTGAACTTTGGGTCTGGAAGGGAAAGAACGCTGCGCCATCGTCTTCCAATAGTAGCAGGAGAGAAATGTCCACAGCTGAGGCGAACACAAAAAATGTAAGTGTATATATCTTATTTTAGGACGCGAGTTTGGAAGTTTTTTCAAATAAATTTTGCATTTTGGATGTGATTTTTTTTTTTTTTTTTAAATTTTTGTATTATAAAGCTAATTTCTATGTAAATAACGATCCAAACTTTTTGATTTTCAAATTATTTGCTGTGGTTTATCCATGAGTTACTATGGAGCTATAACTATCAACTGAAAGCACATACCTTTGTAGTGGCTGTGAATGTAATGTGCATTACAGACTCTCGTGAAGGACATGCTAGCCGAACCATCGAAGTATACAATCGCGCTTAGACGACTAGTTCGGCTATTCGATCCATTTTAATCGAATCTCTAACAAATAAATTTGCATAAATTTTTGACCAACCTTTTTTGTTTGTTGATGATGCATGTTGCCAGCTAATTTGATATTGTGTGACCAGGTTCAAATTTTTGAGCTTCGGAACTTGAGTTTATTTGTGTAAGAAAATGGTGATTATTTTTTTATAGTGCTTCGGTTTCAAATTTCTTGCGTTTTTTATAGCAATCTACTTTGACTCGATTGGAAGCATAGAAGTTTTAGTTTGATTTTGCTTTATTACAGAAAACATAAACTATGGTTTCGTTGTGGATTTAGATATTTACATGTGGTACAGCGTTTAAATCGAAAACTTTTTTTTCAATTAAGGCTACGCTGAAAAAAAATGTGAATTGAGTGACATGAAAATTAACCGGACCAAGTTCACCTGGAACAAAAATGATTTAAGCATTACAATTGATATAAAATTTTTTTGGCAAAATTTCAGGCTTGAGGGTTGAAAAAAAAATTTTTCTCTAAGTTTATTTAGTACTGTGTCCTATTTATAGAATGATATAATGACCCAGGCGTTTTTGGTACATTATTTCACTATTATTTTTCAAAAATCAACCCATGCGGAGTGGACTAAGCCAGCTTGGAGCATATTGATAATATTAAGTCGTGAATTATTCATGATTATCTTTAGTAAATCAGTTGTTTTATCGAATAAAAACAGAACAAAACATCAAATGTTTATGAAATTCACTGTAAATTGTAATCAAATCAGAATTCAATTTTGCCAAGCATGTGCCACAGATGGACCATGCCTCAATGGCGCGATCCATCAGTGACTCATACTTAACAAAACATCTTTCGAAAAAATTTTCTGACTGAAACGCAACGCTGTGAACAGCACCTGAGGATCTGCACAAAGCTTCATTAAAATAAACAACTAGCTACTGTATTTTCAAGTGGAAAACATTCCACACAGAGATGAAGTGCAACAATACAATACAGTTCAGCGAGTGGGACCTGGCGCTACTTATGGTGGCCAAATCATTATGCTGGAATATGATTTATTGTAACAAATAGCACCTGAATCCGCACTACAACTGATTTGCTCGGCTTCATTTTCAACACCTGTTGATAAAAATGCAAATGTTTTTTGTTTTTTTATTGAAGTTCACTCTAAGCAAGGCCGGAAGGAGCTCCCAAAAGAAACTAACTAACAGCCAAGCAATAGCAAAGAGCTACTAAAAGATGTAGTACCAGAAACTGCACTCTATACTGAAAACATCCCAAACGGAACTGAACCTTCATGGTAAAATGCAGTGATGCGTATTTGCCCTGGGCGATAGTAAAACCACCTACCACTTCTTTGTTTTCTTTTAGTCGCCCCTTACAACACGCAGGATACACGTTAGGGCTATTCTAAAGCCTGTACCTAAATGCTGCTCAGAGTTTACCACAGCACATTGATTAACTTAATATTTTTGCTGCTCGTTAATAACACACTGATCAATTTATCATTTATCAAATATTTTGATTATTCATTTGAAATTGAATATAAAATGCTTTCAATGCCCAGTCAGCTCAATCAGTAAAGCGTTGAGAATACGCTTCGAGCTACACATCTCTGATCGTCCTGGCATATGTTCGATGATGATGATTATATGCGAAAGGTCTCCACTATGCCTCGTTGGTTAACGTAAGCACGGCCACGGTCCATCCACAGGAAAAATGAGAAATACGATAAGACAAAAACCTTCAACTTGAAACAGGTGTCTGCAAGAGAGGTTGTGGTTCGCCACATAATTAGGCAATATTACCAGTAATTCCCCTGTCCCACAAGATAAAAATGAAATCCCATTCTATTCGGAGCGACTCTCTAGTTAAATTGCTTTCAATGCGTAGGCTGCTTGCGTTATTTATCACCTTGAAATGAGTTATACCGCTTCAGCTTTTGATTCAATGGCCAAATATGCCCAAAAAAACTAATTTCGATTGCCTGAGATCTTAAATCTATTATAAGCTAAATTCAACATTGTACTATTTTTTCAACATCCCCAGCTGAGCTGCTGTCTATCGATGAAACCCATAGAATGGAATAGACCTTTTTGGGCTCAAATGACGAATTAAGGGACTATGCTACTGAAAAAAAAACACACCCTTTAATAATTTTCAAGTTTTTCACTTTTTTTTAAAGTACAATCGCTTTCTCATGTCTGCAACACGACAATCTGATATCCAAATTGTCAATTTTTCATATCTTAGTCAAGTCAAAATCAACGTTGTTCAATAATCCTCACGGTTTTGACTTTTCCAATTTCAAATCTGACATTATGTAATCTCGACAGGCAGAACGTCATTTGCTGCTCAGACAACTAAAAAAAATATTTGTCATCAGAAGAAAACTTCATTATGCAAAATTTCTGAGATATGTTGCATTAGAAAGTTTGAATGTTGTTTTTCATGGATAACAAGGCACATTGCTTCACTCTTAGCAAGGTCAGATGTTGCACCTAAAGGGAACCTCCTCAGAATCGTTAAAATGGTGAAGAGATTCATAAAATGTGAACTGTAAAATGTAAAACATCAAATGCACCCTAAGCAGGAATTATTAAGTGCAGAACTGAACTGATACAGTCAAGTGAAGAGAATAGTATCTGCTCCGGGGAGTGGTGAAACCACTCAAGAAGTGGTTGATTACCAGTGTACATTACCCAGGGCAGATACCACTCACTAACTACACTCTACTATAGTGGCTCAGTTCTGTAATTTTTTTTACCTATTGTAGCGCAGTTACTGGTGCTGCAATTGCTATGGCTCTTCGCCCTGTAGGTGGTCGTTTGTGGGTTCTCTTTATATGCAGGTGCTGCTACTCTGCTACGATATTTAGCAAATGGGTAATAAGTCACGATATAGCACTTGCTAGAAAATCAAAATGTCTCCTTTTGAGAGTTTTGACACAAAACTGTGAAGAAATCTTCAAAATCATCAATACTACTATGAAATAGCAGTGGTGATGGTTTTGAAGCTTTTTCATTTATCCGAAAAAAAAACGACATGAAGATACGGGTCACTCGAAGAAAACCATAATTCTGCCACTCTGGGTCAGAGTAGCGGATGTTCTGTCTATCTGTCTTGATCAATCTTTCTCACAAGAATTTCAATTTTGATAATTTGAAATTTTTTGGAATTTCATGTTTATTTGCATGTTGCTTCATTATACGCATGTTTTGTTTTATTTTCTGCATCTTAGAGTGATTTGCATGTCGTGCCTCAACGATCACGGCGAAAAAGTAGAGGAAATCTTGCGGAGTATGTAAGTAATGATGAGTTTCCCCCTTGCTTTATGGCGATAGCTGGGCTGTATTATCTTCAGTTAGTGCTTATTTTTACTAGAAATGCAGCTTTGCCGATTTAGGCATATTGGAGTTGAGTTGCTTCGGATGCACATTTTTAAATCTGTCTTAGTGCTTTGGTGAGACTTGTCCATTCTGTTTCTGTGGATTAAGATACTGGTACTTAGATAGAATGGGATTTTATTTTGTCCTGTGGGAGAGGTAAGTCGAGAGTCAGCCTATTCATATGGTGAACCCCGACCTTTCGTGCAGATACTTTCCAAACGTAATTTCCAAATCCTTTTTGTCTGTTGGATCGATCAATGAGGGGCGCGAACTCGAAAGAAGCTTTTATCTGTTCAATACGGCTTTCAACAATCTTAAAAATTGTTTGATTTCTTTTGGGAGCTGCTTCCCACCTTGTTTAGAGGGAATTTCAATAAAAAAATCAAACAAACACTAGATGAGAATATTCACATGCCTGAATGTGATTGTTTCTTTCTCTTTTTTTGTATTCAAACTGTGCTTGGAATGGAACAAACTAAGGTCTAATGACACATAAGATACTTGAGTTAGAACCTGGTTGGAAAAAGTTCGTTGGAGAGCTTTTTTTTTATGTTTTTTATTTATAGCCTCTTAACAAGGCCTTGTACCAATGGCCACTTATAGATGAACAGGGTTAGTGTAGTTGGAAAGATAGGATATTACCGTTTCGGCAGGGCCTACCCAAGTCGTTACACCCTGGATTGAGTGGTTATTGCATGAATAAGCGAGCCAGACTCGAACCAGAGATCTTACTCGAACGTTTGATTCATTTTGGACATCTCTGTCCACAAGGCAGAATTGTATTACCGTTTACACTTCCTTTTTGTTTTTTTCTGATGACCCTAGCTAGATAGAAATCAGGTTTTTGGTTATTGGTGTACGCTTTCTTCCATCATTTTCTTTAGCATTTTGCCATCGCATGTATTTCATCTTTCTATCTTTCTCTCTCTCTCTTCATTGGCAGTTTTCGACGGGCAGTAGAGAGTCACGAGATGCGAGTGTTGACTATCCGAGTCCACCTAACTCTGACGGCGATCGACCGTTCGTTAGTTCATCGTCTTTCAAGAATTATAACAGTATTAAAGAGGTTTGTATCTTGTGTGTTTGTTCTGTAATAATGATGATATTGTGATAACATAATAACAATTAAAATATGTTTGTTGTGTAACAATGCTATTGTGATTGATTGTTGCTTTAACAAAAGTAAGTAACATAGAACGGTTTTTATTTAAAAAAAAAAATTATGGACAACATCAGAGTGGCAGAATTTTCGTTTTCTTCGGGTGTCTGAAATGTTAATGTCATTTTCTTCGGATGAATAAAAAAGTTTTAAACCATCGACACTGTAATTTCATAGCGATATCGATGATTTTGAATCCTTTTTATACAGTTTGGTTGCTACCAGACACTCAAAGAGTTTTTAGATCTTTTAAGCCACAAATATATCATGAAATATTGCCCGTTTGCTGCATTTTCTTCTGATGGACCAGTTTTCTTCGGATGTCTGAGCAGGAGTACCTGCCATTCTGGGCCGCATTATCTGGTGTGCTCCATCGGTAGGGATATACATTTTAGAATTTCGAATCTAATCAATTCAAAGCATTTTGAGAAAATTCATTGTGATTTTAATAGCTTCCTTTTTTTTATATTATTTGGCTTTTTGGTAATTTTTTTTGATAATTTTTTGCCAATTTTGTTGTGCCAAATTGTGAAATTAATACTCAGAAACTCTGTTCTTATTCGTCGTGGCTCGTATGTGAACAACGAATGTGTTTTTTCTCTAGTTGTAAACTCATATAATATTTTTAAACCGTTGGAAATAAGTTTTTTATAAGTACAATCATATTCGAAAAGATTCGATTCGGAATTATTGTATTTCAGCTTCGATTAGCAAAAAAATGTTCAAAAATATTTGCATCCTTATTCATCATTAGCTAAACGACATTGCTTTTTTGCAATCAGTACCGATATTTAGACATTTTCGGCCATCGGTATTTTATATTACGTTTCTAACCTTTTTTAGGCGTTGCTAGACAATTTTTGGTGGATTGAATAAATTTTGTCTCGAACAAATAACATCTGGGGGGGATTCCCCTAATGTGAATGCGATAAATATTGCACAACTTTGCCATTTGATCAAGAAACCCGTCATTTTCAAAGAATTGCGCATGCCCATAAGTGTTATTTCAGTTGGACGATTTTTTGATCTGCCGATGTATCGATAAACAGCAAAATTAAGCAAATATATCGGTTTAACTATATATATGACCTGTAGATACGGGCTTTAGAATAGTCCTAACATATTTCCCGCGTGTCGTGAAAGGCTACTAAGAGGAAATAAAGGAGTGGTAGATGGTTTTATCATCGGCCAGGGCAGATACCACTCGCTATACTTTGTCATGCTGGTTCATTTCCGTTTGGGATGTTGTTCATTTAGAGTGCAGTTGCAGGTACTATAGCTTTTGGTAGCTCTTTGCTATTGAGTGGCTGTTGGTTGGTTCTCTTTGAGAGCTGCTTCCGGCCTTGCTTCAAGTGAATTTCAATAAAAAAAATATATATATATATCGGTCAGGCTCTAAGGTAGATATAGCTCTTATAAAATCATGATTCTGATAGATGCCTGGTTCCAAATATTCGAGTACTGATTTTTCGTTATTCCGTAAAGGTTTTAAGCTGACTGGCAGAATGCCAACTACTCTACTGAAACTGGTTTCATCTGAAGAAAATTTACCAAATGGTAAATATTTCATGATATATCTGTGACTAGAAGATTTAAATATCTCATTTCGAGTGTCTGGTCATGACCGAACCGTATATGAAGGTTCGAAATCATCAATACTGCTATGAAATAGCAGTGTTGATAGTTTTGAAGCTTTCTCATCCAACCGGAGAAAATTTCGCGTTTCGGACCTGAAGAAAACCAAAATTTTGTAGCTTCGTATTCAACATGATTGGGTGGATATGTTGAAATTGTACATAATATCACCTAATAAAGTTATCATATTTATTATATTTAAGATTTTTCCTTAAACTTAAATACAATTAAATTTGGTAAGATTCGAAATGATGAGGATTAGAGGTCCGATTCACGGATTTATGTTTCTGGGTGTCAATCTGATCTCTAACCTTTTTTTTATTGTAATTCACTCTGAGCAAGGCAAGAGGCAGCACCCATAGGGAACCAAGTAACGGCCACTTAATAGCAAAATGCTACTAAAAGATGTAGTGCCAACTTCCTTACTTCCTTTTAGTCGTCTCTTATGACACGCAGGAAGTATGTTGCGACTGTTCTTTCTTTTTTTTATAGCCACTTCTTAAGAGTGGATCACCCTGTCCAAGGCCCTGTAACGGCGGCCACTTATAGACAGTCAGGGTTACAATTACTGGAAAGATATGATCTTTTCCTGTTTGGCTTAGCCTACTCAAGTTATTACATCCTGGGTTGAGCGGTGGGCATGGATTAACGAGCCGGACTCGTCTGGGCTCGAACTCGCGGTCTTAAACCTGCGATACCAACATGTTTAACCCTTAGGCCATCGCTCCACTAAAAAAGCCCGTACCTGCTCAAAAATTTGGCTTCTATTGACATGGGTCTTTTCAATATAGAAACCACATTTTTTCACAGAAGAATCTTGCAGACTGGCAGAATGCCAGCTACAAAACGATATGAAAAGGTTCAAAATCATCATTACTGCTATGAAATAGCAGTGTTGATGGTTTTGAAGCTTTTTGCTTTCCCAAAATTATGGACACTCGAAAATAACAAGATTCCACCAGCCTATGATCTTGTATAAGCGTCTTTAATCCGTCAGTGACTCTTCGTTCACATATCATACTTGGATTTCTTATAAAAAATTAATAATGTACTATTTGTTGTTATCTATGCTTGTTATGTGTATTATGTATTGCTTGCATTTGGTGTCAAACATGTATGTGATGTCATAATATCATTCTTATTGTTGTCTTTGTGATGTCATTGTTCATTTAGTATTCTCTTTATGTCATCACTATACAATTATCTTTGCCTCAAAGAATGTTCATTTTTTTTATTTGAACTTGTTTCCTTCCATAAATTGAATCCACCTGAAACAGATGGAGAATTTTGTTATATTGACTCTACTTATCAGGAGATTACACGGTTAACAATTTTCGATGTGATAAAACAACAGTCTGTCCAGCCAGGCTTGAATTTTTTTTTAAATAAACATAAATATATGAAGACTTACACCATGTCTAACTAGAATCTAGGAATATATATTGCATCACGTATTTAAAATAATTTGCAATAAGACATTTACACCTGTTCTGTCATCCATTTTTTACCCAGATTTTGACAAAACTTGGAAACCTCTGTGTATCTGGACCTTCCAAAAGTCCTCGTCGTGAACAACAACGATTGCTCAGAAATATGGGAGCACATACTGCTGTATTGGACTTGCTACAGGTATTTTTTTCGAAACGATTTTGATTTTACCGGTTTATTTATCTAGTTTTTAGAAACTAGTTTCAAATTTCAGTTCACAGTTGATTTTATAATCGTTTTTAGCTGATTTTTTTTCATAGTCGCTTCTTGGAGTGGATCACCCTGCCCAAGGCCCTGTACTTGTGGCCACCTATGGACGAGCAGGGTTAGAATTGCCGGAAAGATATGATCTTTCCCTGTTCGGCTTAGGCTACCCAAGTTAGTGCACCCTGGGTTGAGTGGTAGGCAGGGATTAACGAGACGAACTTGCATTAATCTGAATGTTAACATTGTTGGGATTTATAGCCGACGATACAGCTTAACCATATGGCGAACCATGGCCTCTCTTGCAGATACCACTTCCGAATCAGGGTGAAGGTTTTTGGATTATCCTATTTCTTATTTTTTCCTGTGCATGGACCTGGTTCTTTATCCAAGTTCGAATAGTCGGAATGTTATGGCAAAACATCACTTCTGCTTCCTTGGCTAATAAAATACATTTTGATACAACTGAAATTTCTGGTCGCTATAGACTCGATTGAGACTACAGACTGCTGAACATCACTGTATTTATCGTGAATGCCAGTTTTTTTTAACCCTTCCTGCTTTGTATCTGGGCCTATGCCGCACACTGTGTTTTAGGCCCATGTGCATACTCCCTGACCTTTTATATAAGAATGTATATTTTCTACTGTTATCGTGCATACTAAAAGTCAAAATAAATACATACATATGTGCATCTGTAATATCTTTGTATTTGTAATATCTGTTCTATGTTTATTTTCTCAGATATCTTACGAACGAACAGCTGACGTGCACATGCAAGAAGTGATGGGACTGGCACATAGTTTCCTTCAATCCTTCTGCAAAGGAAATCCACAGAATCAAGCTCTGTTGCATAAACATCTCAGTCTTTTTATGACACCCGGAGTGAGTGTTTTTTTTAAAAAGTTTTAAAATATTTTACTGACATTCCTGCTAAGCGAGATAGGTAGTTGCGTATGGTGTACATTGACTAGGCAACTACCATATTAAGAGCTACACGCAGGGTGCGACACAATTTGCTTTTGTACAGGAACTAGGGCTGGGCAATTTCATTTGGTGATTCGAATCGATTCGATTGTAAATAAATTGTGAAACGGTCATAGGAACAAAAGCATGCTAAATGAAGTGAATTTTTTTTCATTTTTAACAAAAAAAAAATGCAACCGATTTTCTTTTAATTTGATCAAAATCAGTTGTATTTCGTCGTTAAAATGAAAATACATGGATTTTAAGTCAGTTTATGCTAATATTTGTAATTCGTTACTGTATATTTCCTGTTCATCATAATGGCGACTATAGTAGTAATAGTAAAAGTGGGATATTTGGTATTTTTATTTTGGATTTGGAGAAATTATTCGAATCAGATTCAAATTTCAAAGGATCCTGTTTTGCCCAGCCCTAACAGGAACCCAAGTTCCTCTTGCTGCCTACAAAAGACAAACATGCAAAACGAAACTGCCGCTCTATGACAGATTGCAAATTGGTAAATGTAAACAAAACGCATACACAACGTTTTGCTAACGTAAAGCTCAAGGTTACAATAAAACAAACCTAGAAAAATGCAACCTGCGTAAACGTGTATTGCGGCCTTTACTGATCACGCTTGTCAAATCTTTTAAAATCACTGATCATGGATCGGCCTTGACAATCAGTATCACGTTTAATATAGACTTGTAGGCTCTAGACTCCAATTGTACCGCAGATCGACTGATTGTACGAGAACTTTCCGACTTTATCGCACCCTGGTGGCTACATAAAGTAGAATATATGCAAGGCCACCAAAGTCAGAAAAGATTCCCATAATGAACTGAACTGGTTTATTATAGTTCAGTGAGTGTTATTCACCCTTAATTTTGAGAGTTGAAGCGAATTCTCACGACTTCAATTATTTTACTTCTACTTTCCTTATTCAGCTCTTAGAAGCCAAAACAATGCAAGCAATTTTTCAAGATAACGTTGCACTTTGTAATGAAGTTACTCACGCTGTCATTCAACATTTTGTACATTGTATTGGTGAGTTCATTTGTTGTTGTGTTCATGTTTTCATGTATGTCCTCTGAGTCATTTCCCTTTTTGATTTGTGGTCTTAAAAAGCAAGCATTCTGAGAGCGGCTAGAATAGGGTCTGTATGTTCGGCAACCCTTATAACAGTGGTTCTCAACTTTTCTTTTCGGGCCCATTTTCGTTGCACAAAAATTCTTTGGCCCAATAAATTTTTATGAAAGCAAGAAACTATGAAATAGGTTTAGAACAAAAAATAGCAAAACACATTTCAGAACAGATTTTTCAAGCGGTCACATTCGCAAGCCTGTGTGCACCAGGATTAACACTATTTTCTAATCAAATCTAAAAATCTCAATTCCTCCCCAAACTATTATTTCTACAGACATAACCTTTGATGTATGTAATGATTTTTCTTCAAATTGAACGCCTTTAGATTTAGAATGACATATTCTTGTATTTCTGGAATACTCACCATTCTATTGAGGACATTCTCTACTCATAAAACTGTCTTTTATTCCAGAGAGCCATGGTCGAAGAACAGAGTACCTGAAGTTCCTTCAAGCTATTATCAAAGCAGAGGGCAAAGGTCACATAAGAAGATGTCAAGATATGGTGATGGCTGAACTTGTGAACACACAGGCTGGTGAAGAGGTGAAATTCTTATTCTTTTTTAATAAAATTCACTCTGAGCAAGGCCGGAGGCAGTGCCTAAAAGAAGCATTTAACAACCACTCCATATGAAAGAACTACTACAAGATGTAGTACTAGCAACTGCGCTCTAAGCGGAAAACATTACAAAAGTAAATGAACCACTATAGTAAAGTGCATTGTGTGGTATCTGTCCAGAGCGATGGCGAAGCCATCCAACACTTCTTTGTATCTTTTTAGTCGCCTCTTACGACATGCAGGAAATGCGTTAGGGCTATTCGAAAGCCAGTACCTACAATGGTTTCTTTTTATTATTGGAATTCATTTGGAATAAAATTTAAGCAGCATATCAATGTAACCACTTAGCAATTATAAATGCAGGCTTGCGAATTCGCAGGGTTACGGGTTTCAAGAATCTCGCACAGACTTTTGTAAAACTCTCACATAGCCATGATGAAGTTTTAAAATATTCATTTAATAAATAATGGTTTTATAAGATGTAATTGTAAACTCTGAAATAAAGTTCGTTTTATAACCAAGCTATCGTCATCCCCCTGTTCAACTCTTTGCCCTTCAATAATCACAAGTCCCTCTTTCTTTCAGGTTCTTTTGTTCTACAATGACCATGCCTCATTCAAGGAGCTTATAAGTTTGATGAAACATTACAAAACATACAACAGACATTTGGTAAAGGACGAATGCAGCCCGTTACTCTATCATATTGAATTGGTACAATTACTGGGTAAGTTTAATCTTCAGTTTTCTCAGGGAGTGTGGGTCTTTCTGTGACCTACTCATTCATGACTAGGGATGTAAGATTTAGAATTTTGAATCTAATCGATTTTGTTTTGTATCGGTGTTAATTTGTATCCATTCTAATCATTTCAAGAATGTTCGTTGTGATTCTGATAAATTCCTGTTTTGTTGCGTATGTGATGTTGCGTTTGTAACGGGCCTTGAAAGCAGACATTTCATTATTATTTGGCTACTTGGTGACCTTTTACTATAAATATTTGTCAATTTTATTGTACCCAGTTGTCAAACCAATACACAGCCATTTTGTTCTTGTTCAATATTGCTCAAATTTGATCAGTGTGAATGTGTTTTTTTGGTTTTGTGAACTAATTTAGCATTCTAAAAGATTCGGAACGATTTTTATTTTGAATATTCAGAAAGATTAGATTCGAAAAAAAGTATTTGAACCATGCATCCCTACTCTTGGCTTATCCAATTGAGTGAGTAAAAAGGTTTCATAATATGAGTATATTTCTATTTCCCACAATCCGCACAAAAAACTAAAGACAAAAATCAATTGTACGAGAAAACTGTTTCATTTCTGGCTTTCTAGTTTTATTAGAATTCAAAATCAAAACATTGTCGAAGTTAGAGCAGTGAAAGAATTATATGAAACTATCTTCTGAAATCACCAAAAACATTTTGAAAAAATTTCAGAATATATTACCGCAGTACAGCATAGTCTGTGCAGCCTCAGAATTCTAATAAGTAATAATATTAAATAAATAGATTGTGGGTCAATTAACAGTTTTGAAAATAGTTTGGATACATCCCTATTTTTCTGTGCTCCTCACCTGCAGGATAAAATGAAATCTTATGCATAATTTATATAATTCCAGCATACTGCACAGAAGGGAAGAATGTTTACACAGAAATCAAATGTCATAGTTTGTTACCATTGGATGACATAGTTCAGGTTTGTTGGTTTAGATAATTGAAATTTACTGGTTTTCTTTTTAAGATGTACAGGGCGTGAAGCTGGGCAATTCGATTCGGGGATTCGAATCAATTATGAATCGGTCATAGGAACAAAAGCATGTTAAATGCTATTTTTAACGACAAAATGCAATCGATTTTGGTCAAATTTGACCAAAATCGTTTGTATTTTGTCGTTAAAATGAAAACACATCGCTTTTAAGTAAGTTTATACAAATATTTGTAATTTGTAGCCTTATATTCCCTAATCATAATAATGGAGAGTATAATAGTAATAGTAAAAATGGGATATTTGGTATTCTTATGAAATCAAAGATTCGAAAAAATTATTCGAATTGGATTTGAATTCCCTATGATTCGGTTTTGCCCAGCCCTAGCCGAGCACTTTTAAAAAGCTTCATGGTTTCAATTTTCACGATTACATTGGGGGAATTAAGCCAAAGTGGTGTCTCAAACTTAATAAAAATATACCAGAGGAAACTGAAATGCTCTTTGAGCTCAAACCGACTTCGAATTGGAATTTTTCATTTTTAACCACAAAATGCAATCAATTTTGGTCGAATTATACCAAAATCAGTTGTATATCGTAGTTAAAATGAAAATTTTTGCTCTTGTACTGGAGCGTAATTTAAAATCGATTTAACATCGATTTTGAGTCAGTTTATGCTAATACTTTGTAATTTGAATTTCCTAATTATCATAACATAGACCATAATATTAATAGTAAAAATGGGGATATTTGTTATTTTTATGAAATCAGCGATTCGGTCCGATTGGAAAAAATATTCGAATCAGACTTGAATTCCTAATGCTTCGGTTTTGCCCAGTCCTGCATGCAAGCCAATTCAAATCCAGGTTTTCTAGTAACAAACTGCGGAAATTACCCAGATGTCATATTTCAGGTTGTCATACATGAAGACTGCATAGCATCGGTCAAGAACGCATACGTAAACTTCCTGAACCACTGTTATGTCGATACAGAGGTCGAAATGAAAGAAATTTACTCGTCGAATCATATCTGGACATTATTCGATGACTTTATGAAGGATATTGAATCGGTACATATGGACTTTTTCATCATTTCATTTTTTTATAACCACTCATCTCTTAGAGTAGATCACCCTGTCCAAGGCCCTGTAACAGCGGCCACTTATAGACGGACAGGTTTATTATTACTGGAAAGATATCATCTTTTCCTGTTTGGATTGGCCTACCCAAGGTATCGAAACCCTGGATTGAGTGGTGGGCATGGATAAGCAAGTCGGACCCGTTCACTCGAACCCGGGATCTTCAACCTGCGATGCCAACATGTTTAACCACTAGGCCACCGCACTTCGTTATATTATTATTACTGCCCAATTCGGAAATTTTTTAAAAACATCTTTTGTTAAGTATGTGCCACTGATGGATCGTGTTGAAGAGACGCGGTCCATCTGTGGCTCATGCTTGACAAAATAAAATCTTCGATGGTGTATGTGTCTTCACGGATTCGATTCCTGGAGGCGAAATCGGCAAAAGTTTTTCCGATTATGTGATTGTTGATTTAAGCTATCGCTTATGATAAATAACCCAATGTAAATGAGGTTTGGATTTTGTTCCTTTTGTTTCATTTTTTGTTGATTTTGTTTCAAGATTTATTTAAAATTAAGCGCTATGAAAAAATCATCCAAAACACTAGTCTACCGACAAGGATCTCGGTTAGGGACGTCCAAAATATTCTATTCGTTTTGTTATTCGCGAATTATAAGTTGTTCGATTTGATTTTCCCAGCTATTCGAAGTCGCTATATTGATATAAGTATACATTTTCAGAAAATAGACATTTATTTTTGGTTTTTTAACAATTTTCTGATATTTTTTTTTGTTGTTGTAAGACTGCTGATTCGGATATTTAATTTTGAATTCGACAGAAATTTGATTTTGGCCACCTTTAATCACAGGAGTAATTTTTCTTTTTAGATTTTTTTTTTACAGCCACCTCTTGGAGTGGATCACCTTGTCCAAGGCCCTGTACTAGCAGCCACTTATAGACGGACAGGGTTAGGATTTCTGGAAAGATATTTTGTATCTGTTCGGCTTAGCCCACCTAAGTTTTTACACCCTAGGTTCAGTAATGGGCATGGATTAACGAGCCGGATTTGCCGGGACCCTTAACCTGAGATCTTCAACCTGCGATGCCAACATGTTTAACCACTATGCCATCGAGGGTCAGAATTGGAGTATGGCCAGAGTAATGTTCTTCTATCAGCTCTGGTCTTGTTTTTTTTCAGATTCGGTCCCAGACGGAAGACGAGGCGCACAAGAATCCTCTCCAATCTTACATCGCCAACACTGTTATGGATATTATTACCATGTTCTTCAGTTCGCCGTTCTCTGATGCCACCACTTTGATTCAGGTGAGTGATATTGTTTTACTCATTAGTTATTTGTATTTTTAGGAGGGGCAACTTGAAGGAAGTATGGTATTAATATAATGATCTATCCTTGATAAAGCGTTGAGATTAGGCTTTGAGAGCTAAGTATCTATGAGCGCCCTTATGTAGGTTCGAATCCTATGAGGAATGATGATTATATTAGAGAGGTCAGTTGGATGCTTCGTCGGTGCACGGTGGTTCACGTAGCACTGCTTATGGCTTCCTCCGCCAGCCAGGTCCACGTATAGAAAGAATGAGAAATATGACAAACCAAAAGGCTGATTCTGAACTGTTATCTGTACAAAAAGTCGTCATTCGCCAAATGATTAAGCTGTATTCTCGGCTTTCCTCTCCTGCAGGATAAAATGAAATCCTGTTCTAACTGTTTTTTACTCAATCTGTACTTATTCATTTCGTAGTATTAGTGGTCAGTAGGTAATTTCTTTGAAACACAGCTTCCTGCCTTTCTTTTGAGTGAAATTCGACGGCCATGTCGGCCCTGTTGGTACAGGCTGGGAAGAATAATCCTAACGCATCTCCTGCCTGTCGTAAAAGGCGACTAAAAGGGAGCAAAGTAAGTGGTAGATGGTTTTACCACTGCCCAGGGCAGATATCACTCACTGCACTTTACCATGGTGGTTCATTTCCTTTTGGGATGTTTTCCGTTTAGAGTGCAGTTGCTGGTACCACATGTTTTAGTAGCTCTCTGCTCTTAAGTGGCCGTTTGTTGATTTTTTTCATTCACTGCTTCCAACCTTGCTCGGAGTGAATTTCAATAAAAAAAAAACTAAAAAGGTCTCTTTCAATCTCAAGTTGAGTGCAGTGAAATCACATTAGGCAATTTAGGAGTCTTTTTTTTATGTACATACATTGATTTACTTTTCTGACATTTCATCTTATCAAGGTCAGAACTCTATAGACAGAAAAAAATTTTTTTAACTGAAATTACGCTGAAAATAAACTGCAAAACACAATTAAGCAGTATTCTTGCCCTCTTCCTTGTAGCATAAAATGAAATCATATCTTAAACGGTATTTGCTCTATCTGTACTTATTCATTCTATATTTCATCCAAACGTTCATAGTATTAGTTGTCAGTAGGCAATTTTTTTGGAACACAGCTTCCTGCCTTTCTTTTGAGTGAAATTCAATTAAAAAAGTTTCTTTTTTCAATCTCAAGTTGAGTGCAGTAAAATGGCATTAGTTAAGGGGTTTAGGAGTCATGAGTACACTAATTCACTTTTCTGTAACATTTCAACTGACCAAGGTCGTAACTCTTCGGACAGAGAAAAAATTTTCGTATGTGAAATTGCGCTGAAAATAAACTGCAAACCACAAAAAAAAATGTATATTCTCATTTTAGGCACGGCAGACAACTTATGTAAAGTTGATGAGGTCCATCGTCAATTTTTACCAAAGTCCGAACCTTCTACCGCAGTACAAATCAAAGCTCGGTGACACGATCGAGAAACTGGCGGAAGTTGGTAAGTTTTAGCAGTGTTGTGCCTGGAAGACTGTTTTTTTTAACAAAATCTTGAATTATTGTAGATGAATGTTTGTAGCAGAATCAACAGACTTGTAAACTTTCTCTATTTTTGAGCCCGGTAGGTACAGGCTTTAGAATGGTCCTAGCGTATTTCCTGCGTGCCGTAAGAGACGGCTAAAAGCTAAAAGGAAGCAAAGAAGTGGTAGATGATTCTATCACTGCCCAGGCAGATACCACTCACTGCACTTTACCATGGTGGTTCAGTTCTATTTGGAATGTTTTCCGCTTGGAAGGCAGTTGCTGGTACTACATCTTTTAGTAGCTCTTTGCTATTAAGTGGAAATTAGTTGGTTTCTTTAGGCTCTGCTTCCGGCTTTGCTTGAATGAATTTAAATAAAAAAAATCTCTGTTTGCATCATTTGACAATGATTTGATGAGTGGGAGTGAGTAAATCCATAAACTTCAAAATTTTTTTCTATGGAAGTTTGCACCCAGTAAGGCCGAAAGCAGTGCCTAAAAATATCCATCTAATATTCATATAGAAAATTATGGATGATTTTACCATAGTTCAAAGTAGATAATACTCACTGCACTTAATTATAGCAGTTCTATACTCTGCGATGAAACGAGCGATGGTTATCAATAAGAATCGTTCGGGAATTTTTCTTTGTAAGCATGCGCCACAGAGTCGAGCACAGTCTCATCGATGTGGTTCCCATCTGTGGTACATACTTGACAAAAAAAATTCTTTGGTAAAGTTTTTCCGACTGACTGGGTATAGTACCATGCTCATTGTGCGTTGATCCATGGCAAAAGGCTACAACAAGATGGATTGCCAACAGCTGCACTCTAAACAGAAAACATCTCATTCCAAACTAAACCACCGTTGTAAAGTTCAGTGAATGGAATCTGCCCTAGGTTGATGATACAACCTTTTACCACTTATTTGCTTCCTTTTGAGTCGCCTCAGTTATACATTAACCCCAACTAACGGTAACTGCATTACATGGTAAAATAAAAAACTTTCAAATTGACTTGAAATCAAATCTTTTAGTCTTGATCCTGCAAAATTGCGATGTACTCTGTAATCTAAACCCTATGGGTACGACGGCCTAGTGGTTAAACGTGTTGGCATCGCAGGTTGAAGATCTCTGGTTCGAGTCTCGGGCAAATCCGGCTCGCTTATCCATGCCCACCACTCAACCCAGGGTGTAATAACTAGGTTGGCTATGCCGAACAGGAAAAGATCATATCTTTCCAGCAATTGTAACCCTGTCCGTCTATAAGTGGCCACTGTTACAGGGCTTTGGACAGAGTGGTCCACTCTAAGAAGTGGCTGTAAAAAAATCTGAATATCGCAAGAACCAGGACAAATCGAAGCCCATTTTTTTGATACTTGGTATTCTACTCAAACCAATTATCCATTTTTAGGATCGATTGTAGTAGCAAAAGAAAAAAAGATTAAATAAAGCTAAGCCGAGGGGTATAATGTGTGGTGTGGATTCATATTCCACATTTCATAAAACATCAGATATCTTCAGAAGCCAATTTTTGTCTTGATTTTGGCGAATTTCACATCTCTATTTGCTAAAGCATTTTCACAATGTGATCAGTGTTACTGATTTTGACCATTACGTTATCTCGATTTGCTGAACCCATTTTGTAACGTTCAGCCATTTTCCACAACTTTGCCTCGTCTGCAGATCCAAATATTGTTAAATATACCAAAATTGAAGTCGTCCACTAATCACACATATTTCCGGTTAGAAAAATTTCATGCACACACGTTTCGTTAAGCCTGAGTCACTGATGGATCGGGCCGTTCATATTGGTGTCATGACACATTCATTTATGTCATTATGTTCAGGGGGCGTTATTCCTCTTCATAAATCATTGGGTCTTGTAAATAGATTGGTATCTGTTCGGTTGCCATTTCCTCCCGGAGTCCATGCTTCACATGGACCTATGATACCAGAGAGAAACGAGATTCCATCAACCTCCTTCAGATATCCAAAAATATCATGTTCTCATTCCACAGAAATATAAGTTTATTGTAAGCTTTTGTTCAGATAACCAGAACGTGTGGCTTTCAGATCATAGCATTCATTGTTAGAGGTTTCAATGCTTTAGAACAGCTCTTTGCTACAGCAAGCTATAGACGTGAACGTTTGGTAGCAATATTTTGCTTTCGTGTTAAATATTTTTTTACAAGTCCCATATTCAGGTGTTTAAGCAGCAGGATATCTGTTTTGTCTTTTTTTTTAATCAAAATTTGCTCAGAGCAAGGTTGCAGGACACATACCGTACTTGAAAAGTCTCCCAAAACCACTAAAGTGCAAAGAGCTACATGAAACGCAGGAATGGGAACTAAGGAATCCCCATCCATGATAAATGTTTATTTTTAAGCGAGTTTTAAAAAAGCACAATTTCCGACTGACATACATTTTCTTGAAAATAGTTGTCCCTCTTCATTTTTCATTAACATTGATGTTTTCAGTTTTTGCTTTCAGCTTTGCACTAACCACTAATGTTCTTGTTTTAAAGATGATAGTGGATTATATTTTGAATGATGCATGGGATGGAAATATTTTTTGTTGGTTTGATTGGCTTTAGTATATTTTGAATTTTTTTTGGTACAATATGCAGAATTAAACAACTGATAGATGAAGCTTCCACAAATTTTCATTCACTCATTTCTGTTATTCCGTTATGCCTCATCAAGGACCTTTATCAAGGCCAAAATCTGAAATTTTTCGATCACACACATATTTTACAAATTATAGTTATTGTAAATATATTTATCATATTCTCCATCTATAAGATTTCTTACTCTCAAAACCAGATTTAGATATATTTGAAAGTGACAACCTTTAATCAAGAGTTTTGTTTCAACAATATTCAAAATATATTTATTGCACGTTAAAACACAGAACCCTCACCCCTTGATAAGTCCTGTCTTCTCATGCATTAGTATTCAAAATACAGTCCAAATTCATCATTGTCTCTGTTGTTTTCACCATCAGCTAAATCCTGTCGAATACGAATACCTCAAGATCTTCAAAACCAGATTATATTGCACCAGAGTGTTAATATCATGGGTTAGCATGGTTTTGTTTTATTAAAACTTTGTGCTGGAAACTTGTAGAGTGTTTGCCATTCAGTGGTTTTACCAAATTATCGATGATAGCCATGTAAGAGTGGGAAAACCTTTTTCTTGTGTGTCCCATGTTCCTATTTGCATAAATTAAATATCCAAATCAAAATATCAAAATAAACAAAGACTTCTTTCTAGACACTAATTCAGTTTTCTGAAAAACATGTAAAGTTATCTAATTTTCACAGTCTAATAGACAAATGCTTCTCAAGTTTCCAGTTTTATATTTTTAACCACTAATGCATTCTGTGCTGTGTGGCAGTAACATTAGTTTTTGCATGCTTTCTGCTTGGTGCATGTTGATTACAATCTAATATAGTATCAGTATGTAATTCTGTGAATCATTATCCATATTTTTTTTTCATTTCTGTTTATTTTATTTTTTTATTTTTTGGAAATTTTCTGCTGTGTGTTGTTCCTGTGTGCTTGTGTATGATCCTTAATGATTTTCATGAAAAATCATTAACCCCTGGGTGTCATGAGAATGTCATCACTAGAATCAACTTATCCCTTCAAAATCAATACACTGATAGATTTATATGTTTCACAATTTTTTTTTGGAGAATATTTCACTGCGGACAGATATTTTGCAGAAAATGTGATACGTTAACTTTTACAGCACGGTCCTACAACAATATTGAACTAAAATTCTAAAATTTTCAATATAATTGTGAAATATTCAGCTGTTTGTACTAATTACCGCATCTTGGAAAGTCGACAAATAAGCCGAGTTACATTTCTGGCTTGCAATTACTTTTTTTAAATCCCCCCTCTCAACTAGGGGTGACCAAAAACGAATATCTTTTGGTTTTCAGAATTGAATACTTTTCCCAAAATGAATCGAATATTTGAATCAGAAGTAATTTGTGCGGCGCGATGGCCTAGTGGTTAAACATGTTGGCATCGCAGGTTGAAGATCTCGGGTTCGAGCCCCGGCGAGTCCGGCTCGCTTATCCATGCCCACCACTCAACCCAGGATGTAATAACCGGGGTAGGCTAAGCCGAACAGGAAAAGATGATATCTTTCCAGTAATTGTAACCCTGTCCGTCTATAAGTGGCCGCTGTTACAGGGCCTTGGACAGGGTGATCCACTCTAAGAAGTGGCTGTAAAAAAAAAAAAAAAAAATAAATAAATAAACAAAGACATTTTTTCCATCAACTTATAATCTAATGGAAAATTCGGAACTTATTTTTAAAAAAGCCTAAAATTATCATTTTGTTTATTTCTAATTATTGCAGAAATCGAATAATTTATGATTCGAATATTTTGGACAGCCCGTTCTCGGCATGCCTGTTACGCACTGGTACTATACACCACCTACCTCACTGGTTATCATTTCACTGGCATGAGAGGGAAATTTACAATAGTGTTATGTCGCTTGTGTGTGATAGAATTGCTTCTCAGTCGTTTAAAGTCTGAAAGTGTTATTTTGTGATTTCTCCGTTTGATTATACTTGAAAGCCGGTATTCATGAACGCCCTCTTGATTTATTGTTAAGACATTCTTTATTGAGTTTTTCTTTACATTTCTTCAGAAGTAGAATTGAAACGGCAAAGGTTCAGTTTGAAATAATGGAATTAGAAGCATCCCTGGTTAAGTCCAGCATAATAAATACAATCCTTATGTTAACAATCAAGACCACTTACCCTCGTTATAAACAAAAATTCTTTCAATATAGCAAAGCAACGTGAAGTGGCGATACCGACAGATCTTGAAAAAATAGTTACGTCAATCGGACACAAACCTACACTCATGGATTTCATTCACAGATTCAGAAGAACAGTTACTAAACGTGATTCGGTTAACACTCATAATCAGGTGTTGTTTTTGTCTTATTGTTTGGGAAATTTAAAGAATAATTGGCAGAAATGGAACGGAAATTCATTTTTAATATTAAATGCTTCTTTAGCTGGAATTACTGTAGTGTCATTCTGCTGCAAAGCTATGATTTATGTCAAATTTTATAGAGTTAAGTGTGGACTACGTCATGATTTTGCCCAATTTATTTTTTCTGAAATTCTAATTAACATTCTTCAATATCTCTTGAATAGGGACAACCCATAGTGTTTGGTATGGTTATGTGTGTGTGAAATGTGTGAAATCAAAAAACTCCTCCTCACCAAGTTCAGTGTTTTTGAAAGGACATACTCTTTCATATTACAGGTTAATACACCCTGGTGTGAGTGGTGGGCTGATATCTTCAATCAGTGATGCCAACATGTTCCACTAGGCCATCGTGCCTGGCTAAGTGACGGCCGATCTGTCGAGTTTTTGAGGTGCGGAACAGTATTGAGAGTTGAGACTACTGATTTTTTTGTTGTTGTTATGAAATGTTTTGTTGTTTGTTTAGTATTGGGCGCGAGGCCTAGTGGTTAAACATGTTGGCATCGCTGGTTGAAGATCACTGGTTCAAGTCCGGATCATTAATCCATGCCCACCACTCAACCCAGGGTGTAATAACTTGGGTAGGCTAAGCCTAACAGGATCATATCATTCCAGCCATTTTGACCCTATAGGTGGCTTCTGGCTAGAAAAAATTTAAAAAAAAATGAATATTGTTGAGTGTATCTTTGTATATGTTTTTGTGTGCGAAGTGAGAATTATGAGTGATTCAGTTTTGAGCGAATGCATAGTTTGCCTATATTCAGGCTTCGGCGTGTGATTGAAAGGTCGAATTTCTACTCCAATATCTATTTTTTATGATAATTTCCAACACATGTCTACCTATCTGTTTGGATAAGGACGTGTTTGATTTTTAATTTTTCTGCATTTTCGCTGTATATTTTTGTAATTTATCTACGTTATGATGATTACGCTTTACATAATCTGCAATAAAAACTATCAATCTCTCTTAGTACTACAATGCTTAACTTAGATTTATCTAAAGCTTGTTAATAATATTTTTGCAATTTAACTTTTTCTCCATTTAAATTTAAAGTCCTTTCAAGTCTAAAATTTAATTTTGTATTTATAATTATAGATTCAATTTGTATATTGTTATTCTATTCAATTTTGAAAGCCGCTAAATCCTAAATAGTATGTTTTGTACTAAATTTTACCCTTGTTAGCATTGAAGTCTAGATTCTAGGACTATACAATGTATAACCTACTATTTCATATTACTTGTAAATGTTCAGATCCACTAGCATATCATCATTTTTTGGTCGTTAGCTAAACCTGTGAAAAAATGATGAGAAATTGTTCGTAGTCTTGTAAACAGGGCTGGGCAATTCGTTTCGGTGATTTAAATTGATTCGAATCACATTTTATTCGAATCAATCGTAAATCATTCATGGGAATATAAACTCACTATAGGAACTAGAATTTTCATTTTAACAACAAAACACAATTATATTTTGTCGTTAAAATATGAAAATTGTTGTTCTTGTGTAAATTGAAAATACACTATAAACTTTAAATTTCTCGAATTGGATAATGAAGACAAGTTGTAATAGTAAAAGTGGGATATTTTTCATTTACTTGGAATTTAAGATTCTATCCAAATCGAATAATTTTTTTGGAATAAAGTAAATTATTCAATCGTGTTCGAAAAAATTATTCGAATCATATTCGAATTCCTAATGATTCGGTTTTGCCCTGCCCTATTCATAAGCCCTTTTGGGTATTGAATTCATTTGGAGAAAATTGTCTGCATTTAGAATATTTTTATTAGTTCTGCACTGTTTTGCCACTAATTGCTGCAATTGCAATAATTTTTCTTTGCTGTAATTTCTTTATCGCATGTACTTTATGCACATTTTAAAAATTGCTATTTGTACTATCTTTTGTAATCTGCTTGTTTATAAACGTTTCAATGTTGGTGGTATATGTCGCACTTGGTAGATTTAGTGAATTTTCTTGTGATGGTGAAGCACCCACGAATCAATGCAATGTCTTGTAAAATCATTTTTATGGCGATTTTTTTTTACTGAAATTTAGAGCCCGCCTGATATATCGTCCTATTATTGCTGTTTTCCGATATATCAACAGATCACAAACGCAGCCGATAATATCGGTCCAACCGAAATACACTTATGGACATGCTCGATTCTTTTGAAATAACATGTTTTTTTGTTCGAATGGCAAAATTGCGCAATATTTTTTGCTTTCATCTGGGGAATTCCCCTGCAAATGATGTTATTTCATTTCCTCCAAAAAAAATTGTCTTGTAATGCATCAAAATGTTAGAAATATGGGGGATTTTTCAGTGAGTTGGTGGTCAAAAATGTCAAAATATCGATATCGATATCAGTTGCAAAAATGAAATATCGGTCAGGCTCTACTGAAATTCACTCAAACCTGTGAGCAACCAACTAGGCTGACATGCTGAAAGCCATGTAAATAGGGCCGGGCAAGTTTGAATTATTTGGAATTTGAATTTGATTCCGATAATTTTTTTTTCAAATATGTTGGATTTGCGAATTCTATGTATAACTTGTCTCCATCATAAATATCAATAAATTTTTATTTACGAGTTAGCTGAAATATGGCATAAATATTCTCAAAGGCAATGTATTCTCAATCCGCACTCCATGTCTAAAAACCAAACTTTTCATTTTTCGTTAAGATCAAAAATCCCACTTTACGTAGCAAGTAATTTGTTCCTATGAACCGTTCGTGATTAATTCGAATAACATCTGCTTCATATCGATTCGAACCACCGAATTGAAGTACCCAACCATGCACCTACATTTAAAATTTCCATTTATACCTAAATATAGGTAGAAAACATCTTGAACTGCTATGAGATATTATATTAAGTGGAATTAGGCCTCGTAGGGCTACCTACAATACTGGTTCCATTTAGTATTTCCACATAGGAGATTCCACAATACACATGAAGTTGTCTCACTGATGCGTTGTATTAGGTTTCGGAAAACAAAATAAAAACGGCAATACAAGCCTAAATCGATTTGCGTTAATCATGTTCACACTCCTACAAAGCATAAACGCATGCAACGAAACGAGCACTCTTCGTTAGCTTTCATAGCAAACGTTCGGTTTCATAGGAAAACAGGTAAATGCATGCAGAGCATTGCGCTTGCGAAAAACGCTAGTTAAAATGAGACAAACCTAGAAAAAACGCAACCTACCTTGCGACTTAATGCCTATGCCTAATTGAAATGAAAGAGCAGCAAGACAGAATCCAATATAAATACCTCCCTGGTTATCCTGATAATCGCATTTTCTTACCCTTCTTCGTGTGAAGAAGCTTAATAGAATTAAGATCTAATTTTGATGCCAAAATTAGAGCAGCGTGCAGAAAAGCTTTGCTGAAATTGCCTTTAAGTTATAAAATAGGAAAAACAACTTAAAAACAAGAAATACTAGACATAAGAAAGTAATGAAATTAAGAGTTCTTGAGACGCCATTTTGCAAGAAAAATTATGCTGCACTCTTGTAAGATTTTTATGCGTCCCCATACAGAACTGAAGGGATATGATAGAGCTGTATCTGCTCTGGGCAATGGTAAAACTATATTAATCGCCCCTTAGGACAAGCCGAAGATGGTTTAGAGTAATCCTCTAATTTTTGACACCAATCATATCAAAGTTGTCCGATATTATTGCAGCCACATTTTGGATGAGTGAATCACCCTAAGGCCCTGTACTAACAGCCATGTATAGATGGACAGGGTTACAGTGGTTGAAGAAATCTGATATTTCTGGTTCGACTTTTTTTTATTGATAATCACTCTATGGCCGGAAGCAGTGCCTACAAGAAACCAACTAACGGCCATCTAATAGCAAAGAGCTACTTAAGATGTAGTACCAGCTACTGCACTCTGAACGGAAAACATCCCAAAAGGAACTGGAACGCTGTGATAAAGCGCAGTGAATGGTATCAGCCCCGGGCAATGAACCTAAACCGGGACTCTGTACTTGATGCCTTTAATCTATGATGCCAATATGATACCCACTAGGCCATCGCTCCCACTTCACTGATGAATTATCGTTCAAGTTCTTCCTCTGTAATTCATGCTTTAGAAAGAATCAAATTATTCATTTCCAATAATTTCTATAATATAGGATTATAAAACATTTATTGATCAAGATCCTGGATGCACAATTCTGATTGCTCTATTTAATTCTCAAGTATATAATTTTCAATTTCTTATAAAGACCCTTACCTTGTTGACCCTGAATTGTTGCTATGTAATTTTATGAACCCAGTGATTTCTGTGGTAATTATTTAATAATTTTTCTGTCAAATTTTATTTTAATTTTTGTATCTATATCTAATTTTATTGTAATGTTAATTTGTTTGCACTTAAAATGTCAAAATTCTAGACGTTTCTGAAATTATTTGCGAATAATTAATAAAATTAAAAATATTTTTGAGCTTATTTGAATACTACAAAGTATGATTTATGTCAAATTTTACAATGTATTAAAATCATATTATATAATGTAAAATTGACATATATCATGTTCTCTTTTTGGAATAATTTAAAACTGAATAAATTCTGAACAGAATTATATATCATCTAGTTACAACTTGCCATTTTCACTGATGCAAACAAGGTTCTCTCACTTTATCTAAATTCTGGTTCATTCAATGTACACAAGTCAATTCACAAGGGCTGAAATTTGAATAAAATGCATTAAATCTTTGATTTATTCCAAATAACAGCATTACCTTATTTTTCTATTGGAGATACTACTTTCTATTGGGGATATTTCTTACTTAATTTAATTGAAAAATTTGAATATAAATTCACAATTGGAAAAAATAAATGATCAAATATTATTGACACACAATGTCTGCGAAATAACGAGAAAAAAAAAATTGAAAAAATGCATCAAAAAATGAAAGATAAATTCAATATCCAATTTGAATTATTCCAAATAATGGAAATATTCTGCACAGTTCAAATTTATCTGGAAGTGGCCTTTCTTTAGCATTTTGATTTATTATTTTCGATGTTTCTCAATTTGCCCGATTTTATGCCGTTCTTTACAGCCTCACACACAGGAATGGCCGTACCATCGGATTTACGACCTGGAAAAAGTTCACGGACTTCAAACGTCCACAAAGCAATGAGAAGATTTCTCAGTCGTCGTCAACTAACGAGAAGAGACTCCTTGTCTGCTGCTAGCCAGGTTTGCTGGAGGATTCCAACTGAATATTATGGAATATCAACTTTTTTTTTAATTTTGAAACTGCTCAGAAATTAATATATTCAGTCTTCTTTAATTATTCAATTTACATATGTCTTGGAATTTTTTTCGTAATTCGCGTGATTCAAGGTCAGATACAGTGCCTAGAAGCAACCAATCACCGCCTAGTTAATTTGAGTCTCTATGTAAAAAAAAAGACTTTTGTTAAAAGCATTTAAAAATTAGTAAGACATTCTGTCAGAGTTTCAGCTACCCCGCTAATCAAGAAACCAAGAAAAATCACACCGATTAAAAATATATTTATCACACAACGATACTGAATTGGTTATCCGGTTCTGAGATTTCTCAATGTCTGGAGGTATTGAAAAATGAAGGTTTAACTAAGAACAAAAGAATTACAATATGAAAACAATATTCTGCCAAACTAGATGAAGATATGGCTAATTAGTTTGTGAACAACCAACTTAGATGTTGTTTTAAAATTCACCTCAAGCCTAATTTGGGTGGAAGAAGAGAAGCCATTTCGTTACTCTTTATCCTTAACACATTTTAGTCTCAAGCTTTTCTTCGACCTTCCATTCATATGTTGCCAATTTTATTTTTATTTTCCAAGTCAATAATGCTTTGTATTTTGAGTTTTCCTTTGATATTTCTGTTCTCGTTTCTGAAGAATGGTTGTGATTACAACACAGGTGTGAGTGTTTTTGACTGATTATTGGTACAGACATGAGAGAATTTTGTGTAATAGTGTGTCTGTGTGAGCCTGCAAAGTAATAGTTAAGGCCTCGATACACGTCTGTGTTGGTAGCGTAATTTCTGTATGTTTGTTTTACTCTAATCTTGTCATTTTACACAATGAATAATGTGCAATGGAATTGTAAAACAAACATAGGAAATATGGAAGCAACGCAAGCGCCTATTTGGGCCTTCAGTGTTACCAGTTGACAGTATTATTGAGGGTTGAGGGTATGCTTGTGTGTATATGTATTTTAGGATCGTTAGAACTGATGTTTGTTGTGATGTTTGATTGCTCTTGATTTATGTGTTTTGTTGTGAAGTCATGATATAGGCTGATAGAATTATGTGTGCTGTGAAAGTTGACATAGATATGCACAAATGGACCAAATATGCTCAAAAAAAAGTACACAACTTTGTGGCAATTTTAACATTTGTACAGACTTCCACAAATTTTTATATTTGAGCATTCCACTCTGGAATTCAAATAACCGAGCTTGGAATTGAATAATTCTTTTAAATAAAAGTGTATTAACCAAATCTCAATATTTAAATCTCTCAACAACTTGCTTGCTTGTGCAAACTGTGAACTCAAGGAGTTCAAGAGAATTTGGTTTAAATGACAGTTGCATTTCCTATTGAGTATATAAAATATGTTTAAAAATTTTGGATATTCAAAATTATTTCTTTTTGTTCTTATTTGGTCATTCCAAGTGCCTAAATAGGGATTTTTATGAAAGAGAGTAATTTTGCATAAATTATTATTTTATACAAAATATGTAAATTTAGAATGATTGTGAACAAAGAAATATTTGTTCTAATGTTTACAATTTTTTATCTGATTTACAGAGTTGTCGTGAAATCATAGAGGGGTTGCAAGATATTGTTGCAGTATTGGAAGATCAATTGCGCCCTCTAGTGCAAGCGGAATTATCTGTTTTGGTTGATATTTTACATCGGCCAGAATTGTTGTTCCCGGTCGAGACAGATGCCAGGAAACAATGTGAAAACGGAGGATTCATTTCAAAGTATGTTACAAGTGATATTTCATTATTTTTCAACCATGAGCCGTCTTTTCTTGGTTTTATTGAGTTTGCTCTGAACAAGACGGCACAGATCAACACCTAGAAGAAACCAAGCAACGGTTACTTCATGTCAATGGTGTCCAGTTCGCTCAATCGATGAAGCGGTGGCAATATGCTTCGAGCTACGCATCTCTGATTGTCATGACACAGGTTCGAATCCCATGAGGGATGATGATTATATGCGAGAGGTCTGCTGGACGCTTCGCCGGTGCAGGGTGGTTCATGTAAGAGTCACTTATGGCTTCTTCCACCAACCAGGTCCATGCACAGGAAATACGATAATCCAAAACCTTCACCCCGATTCGGAACTGGTATCTGCACGAGAGGTCATGGTTTGCCATATGATTAATATTCTCGGCTTTCCTCTTCCGCAGGATAAAAAAAATGATATGCTATCCATTTCCAACGTACTGGGTTTGAGTACTGTGAGGGATGATTATATGCTCCACCAACCATGCCCATGCGCAGAAAAAATGAGTTAAGCAGTATTCTCTGCTTTCCTCTCCTGCAGGATAAAAATACATAGACATAGCTTATTTTGACACCTCTATCGACCTATCGACACAAAAAGGCGATATAAATAAAGATATAACTTTACAAAAGTTTTCAGGAAAGTAAACGAAACCTAAAATAAGGTTTAAAAACGTGCCACGGAATAAGTTTCAAAAAAACATTCGGAAAAAGTAACACACGGTTGCTTACCTCATGAATCAATTCCTATTCATAGCTTAACAGCAACTATAGAATGTAGTACCAGCCTCTGCAAGTGACAAACATCTCTACCTGAGCTAATTTATTAAAATGCAGTCAGCGTTATCTGCCCTTGATGATAACTATGTACTACCTCTTTTAATCATTCACGACAGAAAATTTATGTTAGGACAATTTCTGAAGCTTGCACTTGACTGAATATCTATATCTTATCATTATTATTATCATCAAACTTATTCAGTATTGGCCTTTTTGCTTCTCTGATTTCGAGCCAATTTTTTTAGGTTGATCCAACACACAGAGAAGCTGCTAGAGGATCGGGAAGAAAAGCTTTGTATCAAAGTTTTACAGACATTGAGAGAAATGATGACTGTGCATATTAGTTTTGCTGACAAGGTGATTTTTTTATTATCAATTTCAAAATATCTTTCAAAATAAGTTTTTTTGCGTTGAGCTTTTGTGTGGCTTTGTGTGTTATATTGCTTGTAGTACTAGATATCTTTGAGAGCAGGTAATTCCGAAATAATTGGAATATTCTCCTCAATTAAATGACCATTGTATCAGTATTTGAAAACAAACGAAAACCTTGTTGCTGACAGGGGTAAATTGAGAGAACAAGTAAAAGCAAAATACCTTGCCGTATACATACATTTTATGACAATATGGAGAATTTGACTCTTTCATTTTTACCACTGGAAAGATTAAACTGAGTAATTCTAATTTATGGATTGGTTAGAATACTTTCGATAGCACTAGAACCTTCCACTTAATTTTCTTAAATCAGGTGCTTTTGGTTCAATTGCATTGAACTTTATTTTTTTAAGACTTCATATTAGATGCAAACTTGAAAAAAAAACTGGATCCTACCATCGCTGGTATCATATTCTTCTAAGTCACAATCATGTCATGTCTTAATGTCAAAGACAGGTTTTCGACCAAAATATTAACTGAAAAAAATCATCTCAATTTATATATCTTATCATTATTCCCTTTTCGGATGTAAAATTCTGGTGAAAATGGGCGAAATAGGCAGGGAAGAAGGGTGGACTGAATTATCATTGTTTCAAACGCAAGGATCAGGAATTATTAGCACAGTCTTTCTACTCGGACTTGCAGTGATAGCCAAGAGCAGTCTGGCATATTGCCATCGTCTCTAATACTCAGACGCCCGAAGAAAATATACCACTTGCTAAAAGTATAAAATATCCCTTTATTTAGTTTCTTGTTGCGACTAAAGGGTAGACAAAGGTTCAAAATCATCAATACTGCTATGAAATAGCAGTATTGATGGTTTTGAAGCTTTTTTGGGCAGTCGAAAAAAATAACATGTACCATTTCAGACAACCAAACAAAACGAGATTTTATAGCCCTCAACAAGACTAATTATAGTTTTAATAACATTATCTTGTTTTTTTCTAACTGTGACCCTGAAATGGAATTGGGCATTACTACGTTTAGTCTCATTTAACAGAGAAATTTACTTTACTCAATTTTTTTTATGGAGAGTATTGAAATATGCTTTTCCTATTTTTTTTTAATTTCATTTAGGGTTTTTAGACTCAAATTTAAAAGCAAAGTTTCCAGACTTGAACTTTTGGTGTATATTTTTTCTCCAGCTAAAATTTCTTCCTTTGCGCTGTGCGTTCAAAGTATTAGACGTTCTTGAATTATCTCCCCGCTTTTTTATCCAGTTTTAGGGGCAAGAAATATGTATCACCAGGTCCATGCACAGGAAATATGAGAATACGATATCCCCCCCAAAAAACTAAAACTTAAAACGAAGCTGCTATCTGTATTGGAAGTCGCGGTTTGCCATATGATTATGCCATATTCTAGGCTTTCCTCTTCCTCAGGATAAAAATGAAATCACATCCCATTTCTAAACAACAATATCCCGGGTTTTCAGAAAGATTTTTTTTGTCATATTCTGATCTATCCAACTTAAACACTTGCCATTTGGAACACTAAAATTAATTTTTCCAATACGAGTACAAGCTATCAATGTAATTGGATCTGTAATTTGTCGAATCATTTATTTCATCCATTTTTTTAGTGATTTGAGATTGTCCCAGAGATTGAGAAAAATTGTCCTTTTTGATAAAAATTAGAGTGAACAATTGTCTAAATATGCTGACTCACTCATTAAGAAACCATTGATATTTCAGGGTTTTTGATTCGTTGGTTAAAATTTGTTCTACAATTCCAAAATCTTAATGAATTTACTGATATTTAACGTGTTTTTTTTCTAATTTGTTATGAAAGTTACCCATTGGCAAAAATAGCGAAAATGTGAAAGACAATTTCATTGATATAATACGAAATGTCTTTTATTCTCGAGTTTTCAATTCAATTCTGAAAATTTTCTTGAATTTGTTCCAGAATTTTATCAAACTACTAAAATATAATGAGTTTGCTACATAATTGCCTATTTTTTTTTAATTCTGCATATTTATTTAGTTTTCTTGATAAAAAATTTCAACTATTTCCTGAGCATGAGCTATGGATGGATGCGTTGCTTTGCAAGCTTTTTTACGTATTTGGGTGGAATTTCTGCAGAATTCAGAATGTTCTTTTTGCTCTGCCAGGTGAAGCATAGCCAAGCCTTGATTAAAAAAAAATGAAATATAAAATTTTCATCGAATCTTTCATCAATCGAAAAAGATTTCGCTTCCGTGGGCGTGACCGATTTCTGAATTTAAGATTCTTGTATATTTTTTGGGAGAACATGATGTGATCTTAAATAGTGAACAATATTTGGCAAACAGGTTTAAGAGTTTTGCTATTTGTCTTGCAAAATTTTTTCTAATCCAAACACTTTTGAATCTGCTAATTTCTACACTGAAAAATTTAACGGAATTCTTCTATTTTTAATCTTTCACACAGAATGTTAACGTATACAATGACAGAATTTGGGAAGAGGTTACTTTGCTTTTTATTAATTTTCTTTTGCCTGCAACTAAATTAATATTTCTTTTTTCATAACCCTCTCTTTTTCTAACAAATTTCTTTTTAATCACATGCTAGAAATTTTTAGTTCTGTATAGTGTGTAGTAGAATACCTTTACACACAGGTCGTCTCTTGAATATCCTCAGTAGCAATAGACGCTGTGGAAATGCTATGTGGAAAATGTTCAATAAATTGTTGTTGTGATCAGTGGAGACATTTATGATTGTGTTACTCTGTACTAATTAGTTTAGATAAGTTTACATAATTTCATATAGTAACATAGTTCACTTAATTTCTCTAATGCCTTTATTACTCTGTATCTTTTGTGTTTATTTTAAAATGATTGCATGCTGTCTTGCATGCTCAGGCTTTGTATTATTTACACTCCATTTCGCCGCCAATGTGCAAAATGTTATATATTTTGTTCATTATCTTCATAAATTTTTTTTATATATCTTAGAGTGGACCACCCTGTCCAAGGCCTTGTAACGGCGGCCACTTATAGACGGACAGGGTTACAATTGCTGGAAAGATATGATCTTTTCCCGTTCGGCTTAGCCTATCCAAATTATTACACCCTGGGTTGTGTGGTGGGCATGGGTAAACGAGCCGGACTCGCCGGGACTCAAACCTGAGATCTTCAACTTGCGATGCCAACATGTTTAACCACTAGGCCATTGCACTTACTAAATATGCTAGCCATTCAAATGTGTTCACCTTCATTGACTAATTATCTAGCTATTGTACATTGAATGAGTCCAACTTGCTCCAATCTTAAAAAAAACTTACTATTTCTTCAAATGTATACATACTAGGTTGGCAAATGGCCAGCCAAGTTTTAGTATCTGTTGTGCCAACTTGTCCGAAAATTTATGTATTTGGTAACTTGTCTAAAGAATCACTCGGATGCAGTTTGTCCGAACAAACAGTCCAAACCTAAACAACGTGGCGGTGGAGTGGCAAATTGTCCAAATTTAAACTGGAAAGACAAATTGATCCAAACCACTGGAGTGGTAAATGTTTGCTGAGATGGCAACAAGTATAATGAAGCTTTTAGGTCACAGTCTGCCTAAATACATATTAGATGGCATATTGTTCGAATTAATGCTGGAATGACAAAGTATATCGCAGAAGCTGCAACTTGTCCAAATTGTATCTGTATTAGTAACTTATCCAAGTTGTTCATCTAAAAAAGTATTGGTAACTTCTCCAAACGCTTGCTTCTGGGAAATTTTGTTCCTATACGAGATAGGGCTGTAACTTGTAAGATAAATATTGATAATTATTAGTCAAAACTTGTCAAATTCGGCCAATGCAGTGATTTATCAAACTATTGCAAGGATATATCGCTTGCCGTTGGAATTTTTACCAAAATACAGACTTAAAAACGATATTCTTTTTCAACCCAATGTGCCAAACCATTATATTTTCATTCAATTCCTGCATGCTCCTAAACATCCTGATGTCTGCAATACGAACTCTTTTACTACCCTGATTACTAACATCTTTCAGATACTGTTGTGATCTAAAACTCACTGATCTAACAAACACTCTTTTCTTTTTCTTCCTGTTAGTTGGTTTCTTTAAGGCACTGTTTCCAGCCTTGCTCTGAGTGAATTGCAATGAAATAAGCTCCTGACATATGAGCCATTTTTTAGTTGCAAAATTATTAATAAATATTCATTGAATTTTCCAAGACATCTCTATCATATTTTTTTAAATTCACTCCAAGCCTTGTCAGGAGTCCTTAAAAGGAACTGAATAACGACGACTTGAACGGCTAAGAGCTACTTGAAAATGTTTTGCCAGCAACTGCACTCCATTGAAATAGCCTCCCTAACAGAACTGCACCTATATAAAGTGCAGTGAGGGGTAGAGTTGTAGTGAATTTTAATCAAGGTTGTGTAAGCACGATGGGCCTAGTGGTTAAACATGTTGGCATCGCAGGTTGAAGATCTCGGGTTCGAGTTCCAGTGAGTCAGACTCGTTAATCCATGCCGACCACTCAACCCAAGGTGTAATAACTTGGGTATGCTAAGTCTAACAGGATAAGATCATATCTTTCCGGCAATTTTAAACCTGTCCGTGTCTAAGTGACCGCTAGTACAGGGCCTTGGGCAGGGTGATGCACTCCAAGATGTGGCCATAAAAAAAGTTGGAATGAGGCTCATCTATGTCTTGCATACTGGGAAGCAATGCTTAATCCTATTCTTCAGCTGAAGCCATTTTCCAAAGAAATTAGGAATTCATAATCTTGTATTTTCATCTCACAAATGATTCATTGCATGCTTCGTCTATTTTGGTGTAGTTGATTTGCTTGAAAGTTCTTTCCTCCATGTCATGCAATCATTAGTAGAATTTCACGTTTAAAATAATCAAGTTCATTCACAAAGGCTATAATACAAATTTGTGTAAATAGCTATTTTTTGTGTCGCGTTTTGTTTTGCCCTGTTCGACGTATTGTATGTGCAATGCAAAGGTAAAATGAAACAAACACAAACTAATCACTGGCAATACATGCATGTATCACGGTCTCAACTTTGTTGCCTAACAATTGACAATTTACTCACAAGTTTTCTGACGATGTTTGCCGTCCCATGGTTACCATGAAAAAGGATGTCAGCATTTTGCCTTTTTCCTGCCAGCCAAATTCTTTTGTTTTATCTGGCAATTCAAAAGCATCAACATCATCAATACTAAAAAGGCTACAGTGCCATTGAATAGCAGCTTTGATGATTTTGTAGTTTTTGGACAGATTTTCTCATTGCGAGACATTTAATGTATTATTTTTTATTGTTTCATGTATGCCATATTGAACTATGCCTATTTTGTATTCAGGAGCAAGATTTCCATTCCCGGGGAACCAACGCAGATGATCATAGAAGGGTGAGTGAGGCATGAATCTGATGCTGGGGGATGTTAAAATTGCCGACGATGACGACACAATACCGATACCCCACTTTTTTAATTTAAGTTCCGATTCCAAATACTACAAATATTTTGTGGCAGCTTTGAACTCATGGATTCTTGAATTCTTTCGTTCTGGCCACATTCGTTCGCTTTGATGTCCATTTGCATAAAAGTGCAAACATTCAGACAATTAACAGTATATGGGTCAAAGACTTCGTCAAACATTTTGTGATCGCATCTCAAAAGTAACTGGTATCAGTGATGGAAATTTTTCGATACCAGTGCTTCAATAAATGCAGATACTAAGATGTCAACATATTTCTACTTGACCAAATCTGGGGGCCACAGCGCGTGTGAAGCTGTCTATATTTTTTTTCTAATATTCATTTGTGAGCGAAAACTGTGACAGTATTTTTTTAATTTTTTACAGCCCCTTTTTTCAGTGGATAACCATGTCCAAAGCCCTGTAACAGCGGACAGGGTTACAATTACTAGAAAGATATGATCTTTTCCTGTTCGGCTTAGCCTACCCAAGTTACTACACCCTGGGTTGAGTGGTGGACATGGATAAGCGATGGGGGTGTGTGCCGGGGCTTGAACCCGAGATCTTCAACCTGCGATGCCAACATGTTTAAGACTACAAAGTGAAAACCTATGTAAGGGAACAAATATGCTGCAAATAGGTCCAAGCATTGGTTCCAAGGTTATTAACATTTCTATTTTATTTAATCAGGGTGAAGCATTACGTCAGATACTCCTCTCTCGTTACTATGGTTCAAATTACCAACATTTAAGGGAGCTAGCTCAGAGAGAAAATGGGAATGCTGCTGGCAGGTGAATCTCTTAAGATTTTCAGTACAGGGTGAATACCACACACTGCACTTTACTGTAGTTCTCTTCCTAATGGAATGTTTTCTGATAGGGTCTGTGCAGTTGCTAGTTTCAAATTCCATGTAGCTTTCGCCTTATATGGGGGAGAGCTTTTGCTGATGTACAAGGACCCGCTGCTCCCTAGGTTCGATTACTTGCTTTTTGCACCATATTTTGGTTCAGTATTGTCGGGAATGTTTTCTTAGTAGGGGACATTTGATGTTTTTTCTTGTATCTATGGCAGTAGTTTCGAGTTCTATTTACAACAATGTACCACCTATAAGGCGGGTTTGAGAATTGTAACTTATTTCTTGCATATCGTAAGTGTTACTATTCTGTTTATTGACATTAGTAATTATCTCATTATTATTAAGTTATACAGTTTCTTTGTTGAACACTTTCTTTCCATTGTTAAACTTCTGTTTTATTCTTATTTATGGCTCCCGTAATTATGACCTTTGACCTTGCTAAAAACCTGTTCTCAAAATTGGTCTTCTGAAACTGTGATTCTGGAGCAGGTGCTCTATTGTTAGTGTGTGGCTTTTATCTGTTGTAATCGATCTATATTGAATAATATTGAGAGAGTCTACTCAATGAAAATAAAATTGTGATATGTGGTTTTTCTCACTGCCAAGGGCTTGTACAACAAACTGAATTACTGTTCATTTCTGCATGTAATGTTCTGAACTTACAACGCAGTCGCTGGTGCTATTTTTTCTCTGCTATGTAAGTTGGGGTAGGATATCATTTTTCTCCTGCGGGAGATGAAGACCGAGAATACAGCTTAACCAAATGGCAAACCGCGACCTCTCGTGCAGATATTAGTTCAGAATCTGGGTGAAGGTTTTTGATTATTGTATTTCTCCTTTTTCCTGTGCATGGATCTTGTGGGTGGAGGACCATGTACCGACGAGGCGTCCAGCAGACCTCTCGCATATAATCATCATCCCCCACTGGATGCGTGCGTAGCTTAAACCGTATTCCCACCATTTTACCGATTGAGCTAACCGGGCACCCTTGTCATTAGTTGGTTATTTTGCTTCTTGCTTTGCTTAAAGTGAACTTCATTAAAAATATCTTTTTTTACCAGTCCGTTCCGTCGTACTGAACTATCCCTCGAAGAAGTACAATGGTATTTGAACAAGGAGGGAGCTACGGATCTGGTTATTAATCTGATAGTTGGAAACTACAGTGAGATAGTGTTTCATGAGAGTGTGCTGCTCGGCATTGCTTTGCTGGAGGGAGGAAATCACATCAACCAGGTATGTTATACAATTTTTCCTATAGAGCCAAATGCTTTTTCGCCTGTGTTTTAACTTATAGTGTGTGTGTGTTTGGGCCCCTTTGTTTTATTGATTTTTTTGTGAGAGAGGGAGGTCTCATATGATGTCTTTGGTCAAATTTAGTAATATTTATATATATTTTTTTGAGGTAAGCAAACGCGTGTTACTTTCCTCGAATATTTCTTTGAAACTTATTCAGTGGCACGTTTTTAAATTTTTATTTAGGTTTTGTTTACTTTCCTCATAACTCTGTAATGTTATATCTTCATTTGTATCGCCTTTTGCGTCGACAGAGGTATCGAAATAAGCTAGGGGTCTGTCTATGTGATTTGAGTAGGATAGTCGTTTTTGACTTGCAGAAAAGGAAATCCGAGATTATGGTTTAACTTAACTATTTAGTAAAGCATGGCCACTTTACCCCTAAATTCCATCACATCACTCGAGCATCATAACTTAAGAATTGATGGATCACCCAGAGCAGATACTACTCTCTGCACTCTATCATGGCAGCTCAGTTCTATTTCTGTTTGTTACAGTGTAGTTGCTGTGTACTCCATTTGTAGTAGATAAGTGGTCGTTAGTTGGTTCCTATTAGTCACTGCTTCCAGCCTTGCTCAGGGTGAATTTCAAAAAAATAAAAATAAAAAAAAACTCCATGATTTTGCTGTGTGTCCATTTCATATCAGAAGAATCCAGTTAAAAATAATTGATTTCATTTATCCATGCTTTGAAGGCCGCAGTACACGTATGCGTAGGTTGCGTTTTTTCTTGGCTTGTTTTATTTTACCCTTGCAATGCTCTGCATGCATTTCTTTACGTTTTCCAATGAAACAGAATGGTTTGCTATGAAAGCTACCGAAAAGTGATTGTTTCGTTGCCTGCCTTCGTTCTTTGTAGGCATGTGAACAAGATTGACGCGAAGCAAGGCGGTCATGTTTTAGCGCTTTTGTTTAGTTACCCGAGACCTAATGCAACGCATCGGTAAGACAACTTCATGTGTATTGTAGCCTTAAAAAAACACTGAATTTTATTTTGAATAATGTTAGATTAAACACACTCTTCATTTTCCAGATGTCTTTCTTCTCCGAGCTTCATAACGAAAACAACTCTGAAACATTCTTCAAAGTTTTCCATGAAAAGATGGAAATCGCTCAACAAGAACTGAAGAATTCATCCACTGTTAATACAGGTAATTGAAATGAAATGAACTTTATTTCACAGTATGGAATTAACAATGTTTACAATTATATCTGGCTACGAGATTTATCTTGCGTCTTGCCACTCCATCGCGTGTGGAACATATGAGGAACCGATTAGGTTATCGAGCATAGTCCCAAGGCTGTGGGTTACAGTGCCTCGCACAGGGGCACCCCACATGTAATGCTCTTTAAAGGCTTTCTCGTTCATTGGTCTTGATCATTCTTTGCTGGGGTTTGAACCCGCGTCATTCATTATGCATTACGTTCGTCAGCTATCGTCGCTTCCATCACTAGTTCACTAGTTTTTATTTATCTCATGGGGGCTGATTGAATGCACGGATCATCTTTAGGTTGCATTCTCTGTGACTAGGACAGGTTATTCGAATCAATCGTGAATTGGTCATATGAACAAAAACTTGCTAAGTAAAGTTGAACTTTTGCTTTATTGCATAAGTGGTATGCTTTACGTAATTTTATAATAACGTAAATTCATCCTAACTCATCACTGAAAAAAATTATTTCATTACAACCTCATATTTCTGTTTTTCAGGTGAAATTCTGACCAGAGTTACTGAACCAACTTTTCCGAACTTTGGACCGGTCTCACCTTTTACTACTGGTGCTGCTGATTCCTACAGACAGGTTTGTGACGATTGTTACATTTATTTTTATGTCTGATTTACTTGTGATAGGAAAGCTGTTAGCTCAGAGCATGGTGGCAGAGTCTTGGTTTCCTTCAGTGTCTGTAATGTTGAACTATTTAAATAAATTTAAAAATAAATTATTGAATCATATCGGGCACATCTGTTTGGTATGTTTTCCTCTTAGAGTGCAGTTGCTGGTACTACATCTTTCAGTAGCTCTTTGCTATTAAGTGGTCGTTAGTTGGTGCCCTTTTAGGCTCCTCTTCTGACCTTGCTCAGGGTGGATTTCAATGAAAAAAAGATATCATAGTGGGAACGATGGCCTAGGGGTTAAACATGTTGGCATCACAGTTTGAAGATCTCGGATTCGAGTCCTAGCGAATCCGGATTGTTAATCCATGCCCACCGCCCAACCCAGAGTGTAATAAATCTGGTAGGGTAAGTCGAACAGTAAAAGATCTTTCCAGTAACCCTGCCCGTCTATAAGTGCAGGGCCTTGGTCAGGGCGATCCACTCCAGGATGTGGCTCTTTAAAAAAAGGGGAGGGTCTGTACTGTTATGAATTTCAATGTTTTGGAAAGCAGTTGTAGTCAGATTTTGGGGACTCAAATCACTGTAAAGTGTTTCAGTCCTTTTTGGTTGTTTTCTGTATTGGACCATTAATTGGTACATTTTAAGTGCTGCTCCAGGCCTTATTGTTTTTATCAAGTTATATTTTTATTTCCATTCCTTTTTATCCCGTTTTTTTTTCATTTTCCAGCTGTCTGGTGAAATAGAATCCGAACTATCGGATGCAACTATCCAGATACAGAAGGCAATTGACGCAGTACGAAGACCTCATACCACTACAGATGGATATGCAGATGGACATAATGCATTGACTGGTGAGCCATTAGACAACTCTGGGAGATCAGAACATTTTTATTTGTTTGAAACTCCCGATTCCTATGAATGAACCAAAACGTTTTAAAGTTATTAACACTGCTGTTGAATATCAGTATTGATTATTTTAAAGCCCTTTTTATTCAAACATACTTTTTCTTTACAGCCACTTCTTAGACCTTATTACTCGTCCATGGCCCTGTAATAGCAGCCACTTAAAGACAGGCAAGATTACAATTACTGGAAAGATATGATCGTTTCCTGTTCGGCTTAGTCTAACCAAGTTATTACACCTTGGGCTAAGTGGTGGTCATGGATTAACGAGCAATATTGATGTTGATTATTTTGAAGCCCTTTGTACTTTTTCTTTTATAGCCATTTCTTAGACTGTATTTCCCTGCCCAAGGCCCTGTAACAGCAGCCACTTATAGACGGGCAGGGTTACAATTACTGGTAAGATATGATCGTTTCCTGTTTGGCTTAGCCTACCCAAGTTATTACACCCTGGGTTGAGTGGTGGGCATGGATAAGCTAGCCAGACTCACCGGGACTCGAACCCAAGATCTTCAACCTGCAATAACAACACGTTTAACCACTAGGCCATCGCGCTCACTTCCATTTGTCACGCAAAAAAGGCAGTAAAAGGGATTGGATTGAAGAACAGCAATTTTTTTGGTCATTCTTTTCATCACCCATATTTTTGACTGCATATATACATTGTTATTTTGTCAGAGGATGGTATAGACAGAAGGCACATATTAAAGTAGCCTAGTGGTTAACATGTTTGCATCGCAGATTGATTTTCCCTGTTCAAGTCCCAGCGAGTCAGTCTCCTAAATCAATGTACACCACTCAACCCAGGGTGTAATAACTTGGTAGGGTAAGCTGAACAGGAAAAAGATAGTATCTTTCCAGCCCACTCTAAGAAGTGGCTATAAAAAAAGACAGAAGGCGTATATTAAAGTAGACACGATGGCCTATTGGCTTCGCAGGTTGAATTTCCGTGTTCAAGTCTCAGTGAGTCCGTCTCCTTAATCCATGTACACCAATCAACCGAGAGTCCACTCCAAGAAATGACTTAATAAAAAAAAATGATATGAACGACTGAAAATTGATTATTTTTCTCTTGATTTAGGTGAGATGGATCGCCGTGATGAGGAACGAACGTTGAGTCCTGCAGTCAGTATAATGAGGCCGATACTCAGATTTGTACAACTTCTATGCGAGAACCATAACGCACATTTACAGGTATGGCCATTTTCAAAATTAGAATGTGTGGGTTCTACAAGCAAGGCTCTTAGCGGGTAACATAGAACAGATACACAGTGACTACAAAGGTCCGTGCCTAACGGTGTTGGGTATAAGCACCCCGGTAGGTTCACAGACAGGCCATAGGGTATAAATTTAAAAACCCTAAAACTAAATTGAGAGTGAATTTGATTAACCTACTTAAATAACAAAGAACTACTAAAATAGGATAGGATTTCATTTTTATCCTGCAAACGAGGAAAGCAGAGAGTACAGCCCAACCATATGACAAACCACGACCTCTGGTGCAGATACCAGTTTCGAATCGGGGTGAAGGTTTTTGATTATCGTATTTCTCATTTTTCATGTGTATGGACCTAGTTGGTGGAGGAAGCTGTGAGCAGCGGTTACGTGAACCACCGTGCAGCGGTGAGGCGTCCAGCAGACCTCTAGCATATAATCATCCCTCACAGGAACAAATATTCATCATTAACTTTCTAAAAGTCATCAATAACCTCCTAATTTATAATTCTTGTTCTTAGAACTACCTACGATGTCAAAATAATAAAACAAATTACAACTTGGTCTGCGATACTTTGAAATTCTTGGATTGTATTTGTGGGAGCACCACCGGAGGGCTAGGACTGGTCGGACTTTATATCAACGAACATAACGTAGATCTCATCAACCAAACGCTTGAGAGTCTGACGGAATATTGCCAAGGACCTTGTCATGATAACCAGGTAAATTTATTTAGCATTTTTTCACCGGTTTATCATAACGTTAATCAGCATGAAAATGCAAGAGAATAGAAAAGCACAAATAGTGAAAAGAAACGATGTATATTGTTGTATTTACTTGATTGTAAGCCGCATGTGATAGTGTTAAAAATTTAATGTAAGCCAAATAGCAAACGATGAATATTACCAATGTTTCGAATGTTCATACGAAGAAGTGGGAAATATACATCATTTGCTTTCACTGATTGTAGTTATTTTTATTCTCTACCATGAATAAACCGAGAGTGGCGAAAATTTGCTGTTCATCACAATGTAATTTGTGTTTTTCATTCATTCGAATGATTCACCCTAAACTAAGCCCTACGTTAGCAGTCACATATATAGATGAACAGTGTTGGCTCCATTGGAAAGACAGCGTCTTATCTGTTTGGTCAAGACACCATGCTTTTAAACTTTTGGATTTGGTCATGGATTGATGAGCTGAACTACAGATGCTCACATCTGACATCATCACCTCTATTGGTAATGTAATGACCACGACATTATATCCACCACCACCTCACTTTTTATTGAAGCTTAGCGGAAGAGCATCTCTGAAAAGCAAATAGACATCAACCACTTTTTTAAGTGGATCACCTTTAGTAAGGCACTTACAGACAGACAGAGTTATTGTAAAGATATAACCTTTTCCTATTCGACTTAGCCCTACCCAAGTTAGTTGCACCCAGGGTTGAGTGGTGGTATAGATTAACAAATCTGGGCTTGTTGGGACTTCGAACCCGAGATCTGCAATGCCAACATGATAATACTATTCCGCCGTGCACTCACTACAAACTGTGGTGCTAACGATTGTAGATACGGGTTTTAGAATAGACCTGACGTATTTCTTACGTTTCGTAAGAGGTGACTAAAAGAAAGCAAAGAAGTGGTTAGATGGTTTTACCATCACCCAGCGCAGATACCACTCACTGCACTTTAGCATGGTGGTTCAGTTCTGTTTTGGATGTTTTCGGTAGTGTGCAATTGCTGGCATTACATCTTTTAGTTGCTTTTGGCTATAAAGTGGTCGTTAGTTGATTTCTTTTAGGCTCTGCTTCTGGCCTTGCTCGGAGTGAATTTCAATGAGAAAAAATCCGAGCGTTAAACACTCCAAAAATCACTAAACCCCTGTGAGTGTTATCTGCCCCGGGTGATGATATTTCCTGATAAGATATCATTACACCCTTGTGACTCTGATTATATGAAGTTTTCTTTACATTCAATACAGTGTGGTAGTTTGTTCTTTTACTTAAGTTGAAGATTTTTTTTCTGTTTCAGAATGCAATAGCCAGCCATGAGTCAAACGGAATCGATATAATTATCGCACTGATATCAAACGATATAAATCCACTTGGGAAACAGAGGATGGATCTTGTGATGCAACTGAAGGTCAGTGCAATATTATTTAGAGTGGAAGTTTTTTGTTTTTCATACTGTATTTACTTGATTGTAAGCCGCATGTGATAGTGTTAAAAATTTAATGTAAGCCGCCCTTGAATGTAAGCAGCATATACAAGTACTGTGCCTATATGGGTTTATGACTGATAAAGCTGACCGATAAAGTTTAGACAGAGTATCGGCATCACAAAGAAAAATGTAAGCTGCCTTTGAATGTAAGCCACCCTTGAATTCAAGACGCAAACATGATGAAAAAAAAAACTTACAAGCTGCGGCTTACAATCGAGTAAATACCGTACCTCAAAAGTTACTGATTTTACACTGTAGAAGCCACGATTCTCCCTCTGATAATGTCATACTGAAGCATTGTATCGTCTTGTAGGAGACGCAAAAAAGTTAATAATGTTCATCTGCTTTTCTCTGCAAATAATTTCTGGAAAATCGGAATTGTTTGGCGAAAACTAAGGAGTAATGTGTTCACTAAGGCCGGGCAGAACCGAATTATTTGGAATTTCGAGTCCGATTCGGATAATTTGAATCTGATCGATTCACTCATTCCATGTAAATGACGAATATCCTATTTTCAGTAATAAAAGTTGTCTCCATTGTGAGGATTAAGAAATTTATAGTTTATAGTGTAATTTCAATTCACACTCGATGTCTAAGGGCAACAATTATCATATTTTAACAGCAAAGTATAGTTTAAATTTGACTAAAATCGGTGGCATTTTCTAGTTCAAAATGAAAATTCGCGTTTATTTAGCAAGTATTTGTTCCCATGAACAATACACTATTAATTAAATAAATTGTACTTGGGAATCTAATTGCCCTTCCACTAGTAATCATATGATCTCATATCTCGTAGTTATTTTTTACAGCCACTCCTTAGAGTGGACCACCCTGTCTAAAGCCCTGTAACAACGGCCACTTATAGACGGACAGGTTACGATTACTGGAAAGATATGGTCTTTTCCTGTTCGACTTAGCCTACCTAAGTTATTACACCCTGGGTTGTGTGGTGGGCATGGATAAGCGAGCCGGGCTCGCCAGGGCTCGAGCCCGAGATCTTCAACCTGCGATGCCAACATGTTAACCGCCAGGCCATCCCGCCCACTTTTAATATTTTCATAAAATTACCCATACAGAACAATGCAAGCAAACTACTTCTAGCGATCATGGAGAGTCGACACGATTCTGAAAACGCTGAGAGAATTTTACGAAACATCAATTCTAAGCAACTAGTGGCCGTTATTGAACAAGCTTACACCAAGGTGAGTTCTGTCGGGGGAAGAGGTTATAAAAAGGCAAGGTTGTGAATAAAGATTTCTAATAGATATTATTTGTGGGACTTAATATCTGGATGTTTTTTGGTAATGTAACAATATCATTTTTATTCTTCTGGAGGAGTAAAGCAAATCGCTAATTTTTTTTATATATACTACTTGGGATGAATCACCCTGCCTAAGGCCCTGTATCAGCAGCCACTTATGTTTAGGCGGGTTTAGAATTCCTGTCCGACTTAGCCTACCCAAGTTATTGCACCCTGGGTTGAGTGGTGGGCATAGATTAACGAGCTGGACTCATCACGACTCGAACCCGAGATCTTCAACCAGCGATGCCAACATGTTGAACCCGATGCCAACATGTTTAACCACTAGGCCGTCGCGCCCACTTAATGTGGATCTTTGGCGGATGTAGTGAAGTGCGGTTACTGGTTCAAACCGCCGTATTATTTAATTTCCAATATGTGAACATCAGTTCATTATAAAAAATATCGAAATCTGCTATCCAATAAAATCAATATTTTGTAGTTTTTGAGATTGAAATTCTCATTCCTAGTTTTGTGTTCTATTCAGGGACAAAGACTTGCTGAAGAGGAAGCGATGAGTGGTGGACTATTACCAAGGAATAACCAGGTGGGCGGGAAATATTTTGATACTGTTGCAAAACATTTCAACATGCCGGTTTGGCTAAACGCTATTATTCTTTAGAGGAGTATATCGTTTTTATTCTGTGAGAAAGAAAAGAGCTCAGAATACATTTTTGTTTTGTTGAAATTCACTCTGAACAAGGCTGGAAGCAATGTCTGAAAGGAAACAACTAACGACCACTTAATAGCAAAGAGCTACTAAAAGATATAGTACCAGCAACTGCACTCTAAACTGAAAACATCCCAAATAGAACTGAAACACAATGATGAAGTACAGTGAGTGGTGTCGTCCCTGGACGATGGTAAAACCATCTACCACTTCTTTGTTACCTTTTAGTCAGTTCTTAACGACACGCAGGAAATACCCTAGAACTATTCCAAAGCCCGTACCTACAGGGCCATGTTGAAACCTATTACATAGTCATATGTTTCAAGTCATGAATAAAAGATTTTTAGTTGATAAAAAGGATGGCAAAAATCAAGTATTTTTCAATTTTAGAATCAAATTGATTAATTTGAATCGAATATAATAAACAAGACTTCTTTTCATCAGCTTATAATTTACTGGAAAACTCAAACTTATTTTTAAAAAAATCCAAAAATATCATTTTGTTGATTTTGAATCATTGCAAAAATCGAATTCAATAATTTGTGATTCAGGTATTCCGAATTGAATCGAATATTCTGGACAGCCCTAGTTGACGTTATATCATTTCTAATACAGTGAACCCCCTAAGTTATGCATTACCCAATCAAGATGGGGGAGGAATTGAATTTACCTAATTGAACAAGAAAAAGCATGTCTTATCACCTAAAACTCCTATTCTCATAGCCATTGTCGCCATTAAATAAGACACTATAAAACTAACATGAAATGCATTCACGACAACTCTGGTTCGAATGAAATAGACTCTGAAATACTTTATGACCTGGGTGCCCGGTTAGCTCAACCGGTCAAGCGTTGGGAATACGCTTTGAGCTACGCATCTCTGATCGGGATGAAGCAGGTGCGAATCTTGTGAGGGATGATGATTATATGCGAGAGGTCTGCTGGACGTCTCTCCAGTGCACGGTGGTTCTAAAATAAGAAATACCATATTCCATACCTTCACCCCGATTCGGAACTGGTATCTGCACGAGAGGTGGTTCGCTATATGGTTAAGCTGTATTCTAGACTTTCCTCCCCCGCAGGATAAAAATTATATCCCATCCTACCCTATCTTTTTCTTGAAACCAGCTTCTTTAATTCAACTCTATTCTTTAACTTTTTCTAGATGGATTTGACAGGAGACGGCTCACCACGTGCAGTTGGACACAACATATATATTCTTGCACATCAGCTGGCTCGACATAACAAGCAATTGGCTGAGGCATTAAGACCAGAGAGTTCTCCATCTGGTACTGAGGCGTTGCAGTATTACCAGAAGCACACTGCACAGATTGAGGTAGGGAAATAATGGTTTATATCATCCTTGAAAATTTACTAGCAATATTGAATACCACATCTATTCTATACCACATCTACCCACATCTGAAGTGGTTTAGCATTGACCAGTATAAAAGCAATCTGCGTTTGTGAGCTGAAAATGTTCCAAAGGGGGAGCTGAGCTGCTTTGATAGAGTGTAAGGAGGGTGGTGTCTTTCCTGTATGATTGTCAGATGTGGTCAAAGTCGAATATCTTGTGTTTTCAGCACCGAGTCGAATAATTTCTCGAATCGAATCAGGGTTCATATAATAAATAAAAAAATTTGAAATTTATGTGAAAATTTACACATAATTTTGAAAAAAAAGCAAAGTTATCATTTTGTTGATTTCGAATTATTAGAGAAATCGAATCGGATAATTATTGATTCGAACATCGTGAATCTAATCTAATGTTATAGACAGCCCTAATGATGCTAAAACAATCCACTGGTGCCTCCCTATTTTATCACCAGACTATGACTATAGATGTGGCTGGTAGTTAAACATGATGGCATCACAGGTTGAAGATCTCGAGTTTGAGTCCCGGTGAGTCCAGCTCGTTAATCCACGTCCACCACTCAACACAGGGTGTAATAACTTGGGTAGGCTAAGCTGAACAGGGAAAGGTCATACCTTTCCAGCAATTCTAACTCTGTTCGTCTATAAGTGGCTGCTAGTGCAGGGCCTTGGGCAGGGTGATCCACGAAATATATATTGCATTTCGTCGTTAAAAAGGAAAATCCTAGTTCACTTAACAAGTTTTTCTTCCTATGAACGATTCACGATTGATTCGAATTACGGTAATCGTACTTCAAATCACCGAATCGAATTTCGCAAGCCCTATAGGAGACTTCGACAGTATGGACTATATCTCATAGCTATACCTGACTGCAAGTAATATTACTCTGCCATTTAATTACGGTATTTCGCTACCAACCAAATTTTCGATAACTTTATTTGTCTTTATGCACCCCCTACCGGTTCCCAAGAGCGTTCTACGACAAAGTCTGGACACGACTTCAAAAATATAATTTCCTGTCACTCTTCTAATAGCAACAGACTGCTTTTGCTGGATTCCTGTATGTATTAGGGGATTTTGAAAATCAGCACAATATAATATACCATATGCAGCCTATACTATTTCAGCAGTTGGCTTGCTTCCGATCAACAGTGCACTGAATCCTTTATATTATGTTTCAGATTGTTCGAGCTGATCGTACGATGGAACAAATTGTGTTCCCTGTTCCTCATGTCTGTAGTTATCTGACATCTGAGACGATGTATAAGTGAGTATCATCTATAAAGCTGAAAATATTTAATAAGAATTTAATCTGCATAACATCACCGTGTCATGATTTTTTTTAATTATTGAAATTCACTCTGAGCAAGGCCGGAAGCAGCTCCCAAAGGAAACTAACTAACGGCCACTCGATAGCAAAGAGCTACTAAAAGATGTAGTACCAGCAACTGCACTCTAAAAGGAAAATATCTCAAATGGATCTGAACCGCCGTGGTTAAGTGCAGTGAGTGGTACTGCCACGGGCAATGATCAAACCATCTCACACTTTTTTGCTTCCTTTTAGCCGCCTCTTACAGCATGCAGGAATTACGTTAGGACTATTCTAAAGCTAAAGCTGCAATTTAAACTTTATACATACAACGATTTTAAGTTTAATTAGCTCTGTTTTCAGTCCCCAGATTTAATTTCTTTTTCTAAATTTACCTGAATTCAACATCTAAAGTACACTGAACAGCTTGATCAGCTGTTTTTCACATAATGTCATAATCCTAGATTTAGTCTAAAGTGAATTCCATAAAGCGACCTACATCCTGGATATTTTATCAGATAAACAAATTTCTTTAATTTATTACAAAAAGTTACATTTTCCGAAAAGTTTTTGTTGGGCCGTATTCTCAATTTTCCTGCTTATCTGGGTATAATTATCCTCAAATTCTTCGTAACAGAGTTGAAACCAGCACAGAACGAGATGATCAAGGAAGCAAGGTTGGTGGATTCTTCAGTAAAGTTGAGGATATGTACAGAGAGATGGTCTGGCAGAAGAAACTAAGAGGTGACTTCACAAACAAAAATATTCTATCATACATGTTTTGTAGAGCGTGCGTTACTGATGGATTGCGATGCCAGGTGCGATCCATCAGTAACTCATGCTTGGGAGAATAAAGTTTTTCGTTTGATTCAGATATATTGTACAAGGTCTGGGATAGAGCTGGGCATCAAGGTATATTTTGTACCGGCATAGCACTGCCAAAATGCCGGTATGCCAAGCCATTTTCTGCTATTACAAATATTGTGTCATTTTTAAGAGCCACTCTATGTGCGTCCTAGTTAAAAAAAAATCAAATGCATACCTCTAGATGCGGGCGGGTTGTTGTTTCATGTTATTGCAAAAGTTTAATCCAGGAATATCAGCAGGTGTAGTTGGTCTAAAGACCCTTTTTTGTTGTTGTTACTTGTCGTGATAATGTATCAACTTGTAACCATTTTAGGCAATATGTCACAAAATACCGGTATCACGGCAAACCGACATTGCGAACGTTGACGCAATATGATATTTTGGAAAACTCATTTCCGGTATTAACCGTCCCACCGATATGCCGCCCAGCTCTAGTCTGGGATTCGAAAGAAATTCATTTGGCTCAGCGCAATCACACAAAAAAATTTTTTGAAACATTTGCTATTAAGAATGGGTGACTGAGGATACATCTGATCCATCTGTTGGTCCTTTCCTAATAAATATAAATTTGGATTTATGGCCTAGTGGCTGTCATGCTGGCATCACAGGTTTAAGATGTCGAGTTGAGGCTTTTCAAGTACATTTATGCGTTTCTATATACACTCATAAATTGCATCCTTACAAAATGACAGAATTTTTCTTATATTATCGAAAATTGAGATCGAATTTGAAAGTTTGATTTATAGATTCCAAACCCTGTAGTCAGTAGATTCAATAACACTTTTACAGAAACACTGGTTATGTGAGAATACTTATATGTGGATAGTTTAAAGTGTGTAGTACTTTAATTGTATATATGTACAATCAGTGAAATGAATGCTTCATTGCACCAACTTTTCCATTGTCTATTTTTTGTGGTCCTCGGTTGGTTTTCATCTCAAGGTTAGATCAATCGGTAAAGGTTGGGGATAGATAAGCTTCTAGCATGCATCTCCAACTTCCTTGGTTTGAATTCCACGAGGGATAATGTATGCGAAAGGAATGCTCGACACCTCACCGACGCACAGTGGTTCACATCAGCGATAGTTGCGCTTCCTCCACCAACCATGTTCATGCAACGGAAAAACGAGTGAATCAGTAAAGTAAAAACCACATCCCCGACTTGAACATGATATGTATACGGAGTGGTAGATGGTCTTACCATCGCCCGGGGCAGATACCACTCACTGCACTTACCATGGTGGTTCAGTTCAGTTAGGATATTTTATGTTTAGTGTGCAGTTGCTGGTACTATATCTTCTCGTAACTTTTGTTATTGAGGGGCTGTTGGTTGGTTTCCTTTTGTAGCTGCTTCCAACCTTGCTTAGAGTGAATTTCAATAAAAAAAATGTGTACAGGAAGTCGTAGTTCACCATATCGTTACGCGATATTCTCGGCTTTTTTTCCAGTAAAATAAAAATAAAATCCTGTTTTATTTTAACAATCTTTCCCCCTTATTGATCCTTTTTACTTTCTTGTTTACAGAATACAAGACCTTGTTCTGGTTCAGCCGACACATATCGTTATGGAGCACTGTATCTTTCAATCTTATTATTATTATTAATCTACTTGTCGGTTTGTTCTATCCGTTCATGATTGAGACTTATAAATGTAAGTGTATATATTGTGATTTTAAATAAGCTTGTTTTACTTTCAGTCCTGAATTTTTTCTAATTCACACCTATTTACTGTGGAGGTTAGACAATGTTGACATCTAGCAGGATGGTTTACTCACTTGTTATAATGGTCAATTTCAAGTGGGTGCGATGGCCTAGTGGTTAAACATGTTGGCATCGCAAGTTGAAGATTTCAGGTTCGAGCCCCGACAAGTCCGGCTTGTTAATTCATGCCCACCACTCCACCTTGGGTGTAATAACTTGGGTAGGCTAAGCCAAAGAGGAAAGAGATCCTATCTTTCCAGCAATTTTGAATCTCCCCGTCTAATAAATGCTCTCTCGTACAGGGCCTTTCCAAATTCACCCCAAAAGTGGGTATAAAAAAATTCTACTAATCCAGCTTCCTGCCTTTGTTTTTAAAGTTTGTTTATTTTTAATATTTTCTAGTTCTCAATGACCAGTTATCTCTCATCCTGTGGCCTATAATGTTGATATCATTGGCCTGCCGTTACCAACCCACTGGCTGTCAGATCTCTGGCATTATCTGTGATGATGAAAACCATATTTTCAATCGGAGTCCAGAATGCGTTGCTGATACTGGGAGTGCTGAATGTGAGTTCACAAGATAAACTATTTTAGCGTAGTGTTTAAACATGTTGGCATCGCATGTTGAGTATCTTGGGTTCGAGTCCGGCTTGTAAATCCATGCATGCCCTCCACTCAACTCAGGGTGTAATAACTTGAGTAGACTAAGCCGAACAGGAAAAGATCATATCTTTCCAGTAATTCTAACCCTGTCCGTCTATAAGTGGCCGCTCGTACAGGGCCTTGGACAGGGAGATCCAAGAAGTGGCTTTAATCTGGCGAGTTCGGTTATCATAAAAAAAATCGATATTGCTTAACATCTAGATCATGTATATAGCTTCTCTGGTAAGATTTTTGGCTCAAAAAAGTTAAATATATTTTGGGAGAGTTTTTGCTCATAAAAAAAAAGCTAAGAATACAGATTATGAAATGACGAACCGCAATCTCTCGCAGAGTTACCATTTCTAAATCAGGGATACTTGTTTTATCGAACCTTTCACTTAGTTCTTGTCCCTATGCGCGGACATTTATCTCTTTCTACTTTTCACAGCTTGGAAATCGTTTCGTCTACCTCGTTAGTTATGTTGGTAACAAAGGAATATTTACTAAAGAGAAAGGTTTGATGCCGATACTGTGTGATGCTGAGTTCCTCATTCATATCGCTCATATTATGTTCTGCTTCCTCGGTTTATTAGTGGACGAACTTTTCTACAGCGTGCTGGTAGGTTCAATATGTTGAGTATTTTTTTCTCTTTTGAAATTTGCATAAGGCAGCGTCCAAAAAGAAACCTAACAGCTACTAATATATTGAAGATGCTGTAGGATGTTCTACAAGGCCTAAGATTGTCCTCTGTCCCAAAGGAAACCACCAACAGCCACTCAATAGCAAAGAGCTACTAAAAGATGTAGTACCAGCACTGCGCTCTAAACGAAAAAACATCCTGAACGGAACTGAACCGCCATGGTAAAGTGCAGTGAGTGGTATCTGACCTGGGTGATGGTAATCCATCTACTCCTTCTTAACAGAAAACAAAGACGACTGAACCACTATGGTATATTGTGTAGTAAATCACTGAGAGCTGGTAAAACCATACACCACTTCTTGTTTCCTTTTTGTTGCTTCTTCCAACATGTAGAAATGTATGAACAACTCTAAAGTGCTTTCTTGCCACCTTATTTTTTTACTTTGTACCTTATACTTGTTTTTTCACCATAAAACCACCTACCACTTATTTGCCTACTTATAGTCACCTCTTACTTACGCATGCAGGAAATACATTAGGACTATTCTAAAGCCCGTACCTACAAGGCATTATCTACATCTTTGCTACTATTACTATGAACTTAATTTCTTGGTGGATCTTTTGATTATTTTCTTGTTGATCAAAATTCGCATGAAAAGCCCATTTATATGTTTTATCGATGCTGGTATTATTTTGTGCATCCTTACTTACTATTTCCTTACATTCACAGTTATTTGACCTAATCTATGGAGAAGAGACCCTGTTGAACGTAATTCGAAGTGTGACGAGGAATGGAAGGTCTATCATTTTGATACTGACGGCAAATTTTTACAGATGCTGGCTCTTATATCTCACATAAATAACATCTTCATGTTCGGAGGAAAGAAAAATATTTTACTTTTTTTAACAAAAAAACGCGTTATTTTGAGATCCAGTGTGTTGCGAAGTATCTTCGTGATCCGCTGGTTATCTGCAGTGGAATTGGTGTATGGTCAACTTTCTTTTGATGATGTCTATTTTTTTCGTGTGGTCTGAGTAAAAGCCTTCACAAACCATCAACACTGCTATTTCATAGCAGTATTGATGATTTTGAACCTTTTTATACAGTTTAGTTACTACCATTAGGGTTAGGATATCGATACCGATATTTTAATATTTTTGACCAGCGATAACTGATATTTTATCTTACGTGGAATCCATTGAAAAATGTTATTGTAACTCGCAGCCTTAGAACAATACTCGATAACCTCACCGGTTCCTCATTGGTTCCATACTGTCACGACGCAAGATGAATCTTCTAATCAAATATAATTGTAAACATTGTTAATTGCATACTGTGAAATTAAGTTCATTTCATTTCACTGGTCCGTGGTTTTACTCAGAAATCTAAATCCATAGGGTACAAGCAACTTTGAAACTTCTGGACCAAAATTTGCGTGTATATTTTTCAAGTACGTCAAAAGGTGTGAGTGAGTTGGCATGATTCGTCAGTAGCCAACACGTCGAGATATAATATCGATTTCACGGTTTTCTTTTCCAAATTACAGTATCGTTGGATTCCTTTTCCTTCGTGATGATTTCATAGCACAAGTTAACCTGAAGCAGGAGTCTCATCGTTTCAATACAAATGCAAGAGAGGCAACAAATCCTGGGAAATTATTCAACGGTCCATCACAAGTTTGTAAGCAAGATGATGAGAATTGCACGAATAGTAAGTGTTCTACATTATTTTAACTGGGGTGCCTGGTTAACTCAATCGGTAAAGCGATGGGAACACAGTTTCAGCTACGTATCTCTGATCGTCATGGCGCAGGTTCGAATCTTGTGAGGGATGATGATTACGGTATATACGAGAGGTCTGCTTGACGCCTCACCAGTGCACAGTGGTTCACATAAGCTCTGCTTACAGCTTCCTCCGCCAACCATGTACAGGAAAAAAGAGGAATATGATGAACCAAGAACCTTCACCCCGATTCGGAACTGGTATCTGCACATGAGGTCGTGGTTTGCCATATGGTTGAGCTGTATTCTCGGCTTTCCTCTCCGGCAGGATAAAAATGATATCTTATCCTATCTTTTTGTGCATATGGTGTTTGATTTTTTGTCTTTCAAGATTGTAAGAAAGACACATGCTAATATAATCTTTTTATCTAACATCCACTCAAATGACAAAGAGTCAGTACATGATACAGTGCCTGTAATTACTCTTAAGGTGGAAAACATTTCAAGCAGAATTGAATTGTTTTATTGAAGTATGGTTGAAAAAACTAAGTAGGTAACGAAGAAGTATCGTACTTCAGTGAATGAAGCAATAATAGTGAATAACTACTTTTAAAGTGGAAAACATTTCAAACAGATTTGAATTATTTTATTGAAGTATGGTGAGGGGGAGGGGGTTACTCTGTTCACTTAGTGAATAAAACTAAGTAGGTAGCGAAGAAGTTTCGTACTAACATAATTCTTACTTCTTATTTTAGATGCAAACTCTGCTAATTCAAAATTCTGGGGCCCACTGAACAACGGGACAGGAAACCAAACAAACGCATCAACAGTCGATCCACCCTATGTTAGCGGTGTGGCGGGTAATGACGGCGATGGCGATAGCACTGAGATAGTTGAGAACCACTGTGAGACGTTATTCATGTGTATTATCACCACATTGAATGAAGGATTGAGGAATGGAGGAGGAATTGGTGATATACTTCGGAAACCTTCCAAAGATGTAAGTTTTTTTACAGTAAAGAGATATGGTGTGAGGTCTTATAATGAATATTTATTGTTGTTGTTTATTGAAATTCATCATCAAAATTTTATCGTTCAATTAATGATTCAATTATGTATGTGTGTATGTTTTTTTGTAACAAACGTGTCGTAAGAGGCGACTAAAAGGAAGCAAAGAAGTGGTAGATGGTTCTACCATCACCCAGGACAGATACCACTCACTGCACTTTACCACGGTGGTTCAGTTACGTTTGAGATGTTTTCCTCTTAGAGTGCAGTTGCTGGTACTACGTCTTTTAGTATCTCTTTGCTATTAAGTGGTCGTTAGTCGGTTTCTTATAGGCACTGCCTCTGGCTATGCTCGGAGTGAATTTCAATAAAAAAAAAACTTAAATAGTTTAGTAAATCGGAGCAAAACACCTGAAAAATATCAGTGATGATGAATTACATTAAACAACTGAGTACAGAACTGTGGTAGCATCCCATGGAGTTATTGCATTATTTTTTATTTATAGCCACTTCCTTAAAGTCCAAGGCCCTGTAACAGCGGCCACTTATAGACGGACAGGGCTACAATTACTGGAAATATAATATTTCCCTGTTCGGCTTAGCCTACCCAAGTTATTGCACCCTGGGTTGAGTGGTGGGCATGGATAAGCGAGCCAGATTCGACGAGGCTCGAACCCGATATCCTTAACCTGCGATGCCAACATGTTTAACCATATAAACCTACAAAATCTTATTTTCTACATACAGGAAGGCATATTATTCATGGGCAGAGTGCTCTACGATCTGCTGTTCTTCTTCATATTAATTATCATTGTATTGAACCTTATATTTGGTGTGATTATCGATACTTTCGCTGATTTGAGATCTGAAAAGCAACAGAAAGACGATGTTCTGAAGAACACTTGTTTCGTATGCGGTAAGTTGAAGTCGTTTATCGAATATTGAAACAGAATTTGGGGTTTGATAGAAGTTTCTTCAACCTATGCTAAAAATGTAAAGCTAACTTTCAGTGTAATTACTTCACATAGATTTATGGCAGCCACAGTTACAAATTTCTGCAGAAACCCTTTTTGTAAAGTCCTTTTGTGGCCCATACTTAAGGGAAAATGAAAATCGTACAAAATTTGGAAATTCTTATTTTTTTATGCCGTGTAAATAAATATCCTTTGGTGACTTAGAACATGCATCTGCTTATGATATTGCCAACATGTGTCATAACCTAGAGCAAATTCACAGTACAGTTTCGGAAAACTTTATTAGGTTTTAACCAACAAATTATTTGCTAACATTTCCACTTAAATTAAATAACCAGCATATCTGAAAATATGCGAAGATTAACAGAGAAACACTTAAGATAGTACGCTACCACCAAGCAAACCTTAACTAATGACATTCACGAAAGGACATTCGAACACACTGATGAAATTGTTCAACTGAGGAAGGGCTAAAGGTCATATGCACAAAAACTTCGATCACCACAACACGCTTAGTGGTTTTCGGCTTGTCTCTTAGCAAATTATGTACGGAATTCCACATTACAAAATTATTGCTTGTGTCCATGAGTTTCCCAACTTATTCCTTCCTTCTAAACCCATTCTTTTTCTGTGCTTTCAGGCCTTGAAAGAAAGTCTTTCGACAACAAGACAGTTTCATTTGAAACCCATGTTAAAGAAGAACATAATATGTGGCATTATTTATATTTCATTGTTCTGGTCAAAGTTAAGGACCAGACTGAATTCACTGGTCCTGAGAGCTATGTATTCAACCAAGTAATGGTAAGTCATTTTTTAAGTCTATCGATTCAATCACCAAATGTGCCCGGTTAGCTCAATTGTTAAAGCGTTGGGAATACGCTTCGAGCTACGCATATTTGATCATCATGATGCAGGTTAGAATCTTGTGAGGGATTATGATTATATGCCAGAGGTTTGCTGGACGCCTCACCGATGCACGGTGGTTCACGTAAGCGCTGCTTACGGCTTCTTCACCGACCAGGTCCATGCACAGGAAAAACGAGAAATACGATAATCAAGAAACCCTCACCCCTATTCAGTACGCACAAGAGGTCGTGGTTCACCATATGATTAAGCAGTATTCTCGGCTTTCTTCTCCCGCAGGTTAAAAATGGCATTCTATCCTATGGTCCTATTTCTAATCCAACATATCCAATGTAATCAACCAAGTATGGTAGGTCATTTTCAAGTCTATCGTTAGCATCACTAAATAATCTATTTCTAATCCAACTTGCTTTTTGAATAGCTAGAAAAAGCATTTCTTTACATCAGAAATTTAAGATTTCGCTAAAATATATGTGTTTTAATTTATTAATAAAATAAGCATTAGAAATATGCTTCGAGTTGTACACTGTTGTTGTGTTGCACTGGGAGTACACTGTTGTTGCGATTTGGGAGAGAAATATTTGTGAGAGATGAGAGATATTGCTCATTAATAAATCAAAACTCATATTTTACCGAAACTCTCAAACCAAAGTTGAATATGTATGGGTAGTCACTCGTTGGTGCAAAGTCGTTCATGTAACAACCATTATAGTTTCCTTTACTAATCAATTCCGTCAATTGAAAATTGAACTCTTATATGGTGAGAACTCAACTAGCTTAACTGGAGTCTTATCTCACTCACATCTGTCCAAAAACCTCCTATAAAAATGTTTATGCATTATTTTTCCTAGGACAATATGCTAGAATGGTTCCCTCGAATGCAAGCCATGTCATTGAAAGCCGGTGACGAAGCCGATGAGAACAGCGATGTTCGAACTCTCTGCCAACAACTTGAAAACACAACTACATTAGTATCACAGCTATCGAAACAGTTACAGGTTTGAACACTCATTATTTTACTTCTATTTTACAATCGCTGAGTGTGTCGCAGGGAAAAGATTATCATTCATTTTCCCGTTGTCAGATTCTATATGAGTTGAGCGGTGGGTTGGATTTTAGAACTGCACTTGTTGGAACTCAAAATATGTTCTCTTGAAAATGTGAAGCCAATGTATTTTCCCTCTTAGCTCAATCGGTAAAAGCGCTGGGAATCCTCGTCGAGCATGAATCTCTGATTGCGCAAGTTCTAATCTTGTGAGGGATGATGATTATATGAGAGAGGTCTGATGGGTGCCTCGTCGTTGAATGGTGGTTCACGTAAGCTCTGCTTATGGCTTCCTCCACCAACTAGGTCCACGCACAGGAAAAATAGAAATATGACAAGCCTAAAACCTTCACCCCGATTCGGAACTGGTATCTGTACGAGAGGTCGTGGTTTGCGCCATTTGATTAAGCTGAATTTTCGGCCTTTTCTCTCCCGCGGGAATAAAAATGAAATCTTATCCTATCCTTTTAATATTGAAGTACTTAAGGTCAGCAGCGTCCAACAGGAAGCCACTTTTATTGTAAAGGGCTACTTCAAAACGCGGTACCAGGAACTGCACTCTAAGAGGAAAACATCCCAAACAGTTGGCCTACTATATTAAAGTACAGCGGCGGAGATCTGTCCTGGGTGGTAGCAGAGCCATATATCAATTTTTGTTCAGTCGACTTTTAAGGCAAGCGATTGATATGTGAAGGACAATTTAACATTGGTTTTACTATGCTGATTGTTGAAAAATGTAAAAAAAAAATTTCATGCAAATCTAAATTTAAAATATTTTGTACTTTATACTTTTCTGGATTTGCAAGATCAAGTAGCTCTGAACATTACGTGGACGTCAACAGGTTACTTTTACATTCTTAAATCGGCCGAACTCATATGGTATATTTTAAGAAAAATGTGTCAAACTGCGTGACATGTTACGTTCATCACTCAATCGTTAAAACAATTTGTAAAAACATGTCTTCTTCAAGTATGTTGGGGTCACTGATTTGATCGCGTCGATGAAGGATAGGGTCCATCTGTGACTCATGCTTAACATAAATAAATATCTATACAAACACTACCCCGTATGCCATCAACTTTGTCGGGGTACTGTTTTTGGATTGACATTTTCATAGTTATATGCGTCATAGTGCACAGGAAGTTGAGTGAATCATGACTTTAGGTGTATAGTAGCTACCCACCTCTCGCAAAGTCTTTTTTTGATTTTTTGTTTACTACATCGATGGCCTAGTTTAAACATGTTGTGAACAAGGTTGAAGATCTCGGGTTCGAGTCCGGTAACGTTTCCATGCTTACCATACATGAAAGGGCGTAATACATGATAAAAGTAGGCAGTCGGCATCTTTCAAAACCAGGATGTAAAATTTGGCCGCAGTTTTTTTTCTTTGCATTCTTAGAGTGGTTAGTGGTGTCCAAGCTGTAACCGGTATTTATACGCGAAGCTTCAATCCAACATTTGATTATTTACGTCATGTTTAGCCTACCCTAGTTATCGAACCCTGGGTTGATGTGTTATGCATGGATTAGCAGCCATAGGTATTACTAGATTAGATATTGTTTTTTGTGGAAAGCAGTTTGTATTTGTGATGCAGTATTTAAATTTTCACTGTTGGTTTGTTGTTACTAAGAAGTGGCTATATATGCCCGGTGAAGCCCTAGTATTATATTACATCAACATTATTAAGGTTGCCACACTTCGAATGATTTTTACTTGGAATAGGAACAATTTTGAGTCAATTTTTTTTAACATTTCGATTCGATCATAAAAATTGATTGGAGACATTCAAATGAACGATTTTCTCCAAATCAGAAAACCTGACATGTTTGTTAAGTGTGGGCCACTGAAGGGCTGTGCTGCTATACTCGGTCCATCATTGGCCCATGCTTGAACAAAATAAAAATGTTAATTAGTGGGACTTACACTTCTTATATTTATATATAGTTATAAGTGAACAAAATCATGACAAATAAATAGTAACCACATTTTTTCACATTCCTATTTTTTTTCCAAAATGGATTCAAACTACGTGAACAAGTTAGTGGAAGTGTCAGTCTTATTAGACTGAAACTCGTACATGATCTTAGCTGTTGGTAATGTCAAAACCAGGAAAATTTAATCTCTTTTTATGGACAGTTACTTGTGTGGCAAAAATGTGAAGCTTTGTTGCCATTTTCTGATGCTAAATCTTTTTTTACTTGAAGGCTGTTGTTTCAAAAAATCCAATGGCAAAAATTGTATAAACAGTGAATAGTTTTTGTAATCTTTGACCAAACTTATATTCGGGGGTTTTGTCACTTTTCAGCCACTATGACCCACAATGTGCATTTTCATTTTCGAATCGAATCTGTGTTCAAATCGCAGTCTTAGTAAGCCATATGTATTACGAATCGAATTGTTTTTGTGGAAAAGTTTGTATTTGTGATATAAAAATTCATATCCCAACTGTTTTAAGATGATGTACTGCAAAGATATGTTAGTATCAGAAGCCCTAGTATTAAAATTGAACATTATTAAGGTTTCAAATTTGAGCAACTTGGAACAAGAGCAAAATAGCTGTGTATTTGATTCTACGATTTGGGCACAAAAACTGTGGGAAAAACTTATCATAAAAAATCACCAAATAGCCATATTATATTTTTTAATGTTTGCTTTCGAGATACGAAGAATGACTGAAATTCACATGGACGATTTGCAATGGTAATTGATAAGACATCAATAAAGATTTTCTCCAATCAGAGAACCTGGCTTGTTAAGTTATGAATGGCGCTCTTTTTGGATTTTAAAACTAATATCCCTGCATGCGTAACATATCCTATTAAAGTTTACCATGAAATCTTGTTCCAAATCTGTTTCCTACTGACAGTATTTTCTTCAAGTCGACTATTGCATCTGAAAGTGGGAACCTATCATTAACGTATGCTCAAAATATATTATTCATCAACCAATTTTCTGTTACTGTTTTACTTCGTCCTCTTATTATTAGTATTAAAACATATATCATCATTGTAACGTAGCATTACTTGCATGCCGCTGCTTATATATATATATGTGTGCGTGTTCCTTCACCTATTTTTCTTCTCAATATTATTGTTCTGTCCTATATTTATACAAACTTACTATTCTTGGATGCTTTGCAATGTAGCGATAATCTGTAACGATAATCAGCCATGAATCTTCTGCATGTATGCGTGTATGTTAATAGGATTTCTACAATTTTTCTCAAAACTGCACTTTTTCCTTTGTGAGACCTTTGGGCATAGATCTGTAGCTGATCTCATGTATTCCAAGGCAAAATTGTTTTGTTAAAACGTTATATTACGTATCATATGAATCACTGATGGATCGCGCCATCGAGGAGCGCAGACGTTTACAAAATATTGTACCTGGCTTTCTGTTTATTGATTTGAGGTTTTTCGTGGGAATTTTGACAAGTATGAGTCACAGATGGACCACGCCTCATCGACGTGATGCATCAGTGACTCATACTTACAATTATACTTACAAGATGTCTCGACACAATTATAATTACAAGATGTCTCGACACAATTATATTTACAAGATGTCTGGACACAATTGTACTTACAAGATGTCTGGACACAATTGTACTTACAAGATGTCTCGGCCCAATTATACTTACAAGATGTCTCGACACATTTATACTTACAAGATATGTCGACACAAATATACTCACAAGATGTCTCGACACAATTGTACTTACAAGATCTCTCGTCACAATTATATTTACAAGATGTCTGGACACAATTGTACTTGCAAGATGTCTCGGCACAATTGTACTTCAAGATGTCTGGTCACAATTATACTTACGAGAAGTGTCTCGACACATTTATACTTACAAGATATGTCGACACAAATTATACTCACAAGATGTCTCGACACAATTGTACTCACAAGATGTTTCGGCACAATTATCCTGACTGGGCTCAGCCTCTTTATTGAAATATCGTCTAGTATTTGCACTGTTGGTGCCTGCTATTACACTCTTCATTTCGTCATTCGAATCATTTAAATAATTGCTCTCGATTGTATATTGTGCAATAATTAAAACATAATCAGATGAAATAAATCATTTGTGTTGAGCTGTATCTTGACTCGTTTGTTTTTCAAACTTTTGGGATGACTACAAAAAAACAGGTTGGAGAAACACCACCTCCCCAAGCAGTGGCCTATTTAGAACCTTAAACAGAAAAGGACAAAATTTCGCCACGTGAAATTATGATATCATCGTCAGGCAGCGCCGCGGGGGAACACGGTTGAATAGGCGTACCGAAGGCGCGAAAAAATTAAAAAATGGGTTTTCAGCCACTAAAATGGGCTAATTATGCATTTGGCGAAAAACATTTGGAGATTTCTGACGCTGTCAGACGTGGTAAGAGAATGTTTGGCTTGATTTAAGTTTGGAGCAAGCGCGAATCTCTAGGTCATCTGGGCCGAGACGAACGTGGTTCTGAAAGAATGATTACTCTTCAAAAATATAAATTCGTTTAAAATAATTTTGCAATACCGATCGGCGGCCGTCGGTTTCGAACGTGCGCCTCAGGCTGGCAATTAATTAAAAAATGTAGAACTGAATTTCGCGCCAAAAAATTGTATCGATGAAAAGTAAGATCCACCACGGGAGGGCGTAGGGGAATTGGCACTTCATTTGTTCGCTTCAACCACTTTTGCGTTATTTAAACAGTGCTTTATATTTTTTCATTGTATTTTGGGGAGTTCGGCTTCAACAGTAGTTCTTATATTGATTATTGGAAATAGAGCTAATGGTAAACTCAGAATGATGATGCAGAGTTTGCTAGCGACGTAAAATGTACTGGTAAACACTTCTCATGCAATGGAGTAAAACGTCGTTTATTTTGTTTTTACGCAAAAAAGGCAAATGTACCATAATAGAACGTTGATGAAACGCTAGTGCTCAGCTGGTCATAACATCATAACAGCAAATATGGCGAGGCCAAGGTTATTTTAAAGCGTTACTGGGACAGGTTGGGACCGTATCCAGATGTCACGCTCCCAGTTGACCGGTTTTGCTTGCGATGCCTTCTAATCAATTGGTTTGAGCATCAATTGAGACTGACCAATTCGATGATTCGAATCGCTTCGAAGCAGAATTGATTCGAATTAACCGTACGTCGGTCGTAGGAACAAAGGCTTTCAAAATGCAGAAGAATTTTCTCTTTTTAATGAATGCCACAAAAAATTCTCGATTTTGGGTAGAATTTATCCTTTCCCTTAAGGATCGAATTTTTATGATTAACATTGCATTCATAGTTATGGATTTCTTCATCTGCATAATCTAGACTAGTTCTTGTTATAAAAAACACAATAGTTGCTGTTTACCTAATATTCTCAATTCGATTCGAAAAAAATGATCCGAATCGGATTTGAATTCCAACTTTACAGTGTATCGGTCTTGCCTAATAATAACAAATGTGGATTGCAGAAATATTTATTAGATTTTTAAGAACGAGATTTGAGCGCAAAATTGGCAGAATTAAGTAGCATAATTGGACACGTATCCTCCAAACATCCTATGTTAAGCATGAGTAACGGTGGCAAAATGCTAATAAATATTTGAATGATAAACCCATAATGAAAGAACAGCCGTGCCTCATCGACAAGATCCATCTGTTACTCATACTTAACGTAAGTAAGACCCCCCTCCTTTCCATGATTTTTAAAAACACGATTCGAGTAGGAAATGAGCAAAATCAATTAAGTAATTAGCAACGTTTCCTCCAAACATGCTCAGGCTTGAGTAGCAGTAGCCTAAGTCGAATATCTTCACCTCAGAATCGAACTGGCGAATCGAATCAAATATTCGAGTGTTAATACTACAATAAACGAACAAAAATGGTGTGTTCCAGAAGTTTGAAAAATCTATCAGAATTCGCATGTAGTTTGTGAAAATTTTACATTTACATTTTCGATCTTTTTTATTTTGAATCGACTAATTTATGAATTCGTGAATCAAAAATCGAATTGAATATTCTGGACAGTCCTAAGCATGTGCCATAGAGGGAGCGCGCCGTCGCGCGGGTAATTTGTAACTCATGATTAAAAAATAAATTTTCCGATTAGCACAATCCCTCCATTAAAAATTCTATTCGTCATGCCTGTTCCACAGATGGACTGTGCCTTATCGACGCGTTCAAGCTGTGACTCATACTTAACAAAAAATGTTTGGTTAAAATGTTTGCGATCGGTAAGAATGGACAAAACTTCATTCAAAAAAGTCTTAAAAGTCTTACAAGTAGTATATTTTAACGATTATGCAATTTTATCACCAAGGTATGATAATCAGAGATGAAAATGATTATAGCATTAGTATCCTGATTTTATAGCATTAGATCCTGATTTTATATTGTCTTCGCCCCATTCCCTTTTTCTGAAAAAAAAATTTCATGATCTATTAAAACCATGGCATTAACAACAAACAATATAGTAGGATAGGATTTAGTTTTTATTCTTTAGTAGACGAAATCCTAGAATACCATATGGCGAACCACTACACCTTATCTCGTGCAAGTACCATTTCCATGACGGGGTAAAGGTTCTTGCTTGATCGTTTTTACTGTTTCTCCCTGGGTATGGGATAGAGGAAGCCGTAACCTGCAGTAAAGTGAACCACCGTTCAGCAAATCCGCACATAATCAATCCATACGGCGTTAGAGACGCTAAGCTAGATAGGTATTCCTAGCGTTTTTACCGATTGAGCTAACCGGGCACCCAACCAGTACATACTGTTTATATATTGTCTAAATCTAAAGAATCATCCAAACGTAGCCTACTCGGTTTTGTCCAGATTGTAGCAGCTTTTTACTACTTGAGTGGCCGTTTGTAGGTTTCCTTTAAGCCTTCACTTTGGGTCTCGCTTCCGTTCGGAGGGTTTTTCGTTTAAAGTGCAGTTGCTGGTAGTATATTCTTCAGTAGATCGTTACTATTAAGTGGTCGTTAGTCGGTTGCTTTCAGGCAATGCTTCTGGTTTTGCCCAGAGTGAATTTCAATAAATAACAGCCAAATATATTTTCTCAAGTTTGAGCACTGATGGAGCGCCAACAAGACGCGGTCCATGTGTGGCGCATGTTTGATAAATAAAATATTCTGATTGGCGCAGTGATTTGAAAGAAACGCAGCAACAGCTTGCCAATAGCAAGATCAATGCCTTGTAAAACAAATGAAGACTAAATCAACAACAAAAATGTACGCGTAAGTTTAAAATGTTTTTACCCAATTATAATATTCAATGAAAAAAAAAAAATCAAAATTTTGGGCAATACTCTTCTATTATCTTCCCAAAATTTGGGAGGGGACATTTCCCTTCCCTCACCTCAGTTTTGCAGTCAGTACTAAGACCCAATCACTTACGTGTTATCCAATAGTCCCCAAATTTGTGAAAGAACTTCTTTCGTATTTTTCTCCGCTATTTCGTGTGTGAAACCTTCACGCGTCCTGTTGAAAGGATACACATAATGAAAGGAAAACTAAGGTATGAATCATTATCTGCATTCATTTTATTATATATTTTTGATGGGGAAAGGAGAGGGGTCAATCAAACTTTCTTTTCTGATATTAAAATATGACGTCGTAGAGTTATATATGAAAAAAAATCTAGTCGGACTGGATTTGACATTTTTTAAAGATTTTTTGCATTTTAAGTGAGTGTTTGGTAATTGGTCATGGTATTACCCTAAGGCATGGAAACATGCCAGTGTTTGAGCCTTGGGTGTTTGAGGTTCAGGCGAGAAAAATGCGACACAGTATCACGAAAACAACGACATTGGAGGCTTGTTGCGCACACTTACCCAATGAGAAAGAACCCATCAATATATGTTTAGCCAATCACGGGTCACGTATGGATTGTGCCGTGTAGGCGTGGTCCACCTGTCACTCATGCATGAGCGAATTAAACTTTATTATTGGGTACTGCAACAGCAGAATTTGTAGTGATATTTGGATGGTATGACTTCGTAAAAAGCCTCAAAAAAGAAAATCGCGCATAAACGCACGACAAGCTTAGGCTTTTTTGCAATGTTGTTATAAGTATGGCTGGCTTGGAGATTTGACTCCCCCAATCCAGCCCAAATCCCCCGCCACTATTAGCATTTCAGGTTTGGAGTTTAATCGTCCTATGTTCAAACTTTACACGTGCAAGATTATAATTATAAGATAGGGGTGTTGGGCAATCTTACTATTCTCGCCTTTCATCTCACAAAAAAAATTCCTTTCCCAAACTCACTGTGCATATAGATGGGCATTCCATATGCCAACTCCAATCTTTCCGTGTTGTTGAAGCACCTCTTCAGCATGTCGGTTTCGCTCTACTAATTTTTCATTTTCCAACTTAATTTTTGCCAATTCGTCTCGACGCTCTACCTTTTTCCCTTTCTCTTCCCTATTCTCATCTTCAATCCTCTCTTCCCGCAGTTGTTCCGTTATTTGTTCTTTATTAAAGTTTACATTTTTTCATATATCAAGGGAACCCCAGCCAACACTTTCAAAACTAGGATGTTTGTCGAAAATCGGGATAAATGTTCCAAATTTGAGCCGAAGATACAAAATTGTCTCGTTTGAAAATAAGATTTAGACCACATAATCAAAACCACCAAAAATGGTGTTTTCTGCGACAAATTTTGAACCCTGAAAGACCTTAAGTGTCTTTCGCGTGTTTAAAAATATGAATCCAAAATCCCGTATTACCACATTCACAGAAGATAGGTTAGTTACAAATACGTCACAGAAATCCTTGAAATTGTGAAAATTTGGGGATATAATTTGAAACCTAAGTGTTGCGTTTATATGCAAAATAATACTAAAAAACACTTACTAATTAACAACTTACATGACTACAGTTATCAAATGTACAAATATTTATTTTTTTGCGCTTCAGCAACTAAATAATACGTGATAATACGCAATAATACCTGATGTGATGACGCAACGCCATTTACGCAACAGCTTTTCTAAAGATAAGAAATCCACGTATACATGCCCACGGGTTTGTTTAGAAGTTCATTGAAAAATGTTTGTGTTCGGTCCGTGTACTAGTGCAGTTATAATATGTGTTCTAGAGTGCATTTTAAGAGAGAATCAGTTTTCTACTGGTCCCACGAAGTCATGTCAGGTGTTTCTATAAATTGCAACTTCACCAGGTATGACGTAATAATGGCTGAAGTCTACGAAAATGACCCGAGTTTTTTTTTATGTTTTGTTGTGATCTGTAAACCTTTCTGCCTCATGCTAGGAAATTTCCCTTAGTTTGTCGCTAGAATAATATGTTCAACTTCAACTAAATTTGTTCAAAAATATAATAAACAAGCAGAACGAAAGTGCATGAGAAAGGCCCTTTTTCAACGCATAAATTTCCAAAAAGCCCAAAAATTTTAATATTTCGAAATTGTTAAGTTTATAACATTGATGTGGAACCTTTCAACCCACAATCTTTGGTGGATCTAGCTTTTATAACCTGTGATTAAACCTCTCTGCGACTTCAGTCAATTTCATGCTTTTTTAAAATTCCGATAATTTTGACTGCTGGACGATGCAATGAGCAGATTGGATAATTGTTTTTTTCGATTGAAGTTCTCTCTTTGAAAGACTGTAATGAGCGCCCTAAAGGAACCAATGGTCACTCCTATAGCAAAGAGCCAGCGGCATAGTTAGAACTTTCAAAAGAGGGAGGCAAATTAAGAAAAAATTTACAGTGAAAAATTATAATCGGCACCACACACGAACATTTATCCTTTTTATAATACTTTTATTATATATCACCATAAAACATTCCAAAAATCGTGTCGGAGAAGCGATATTTTTTCAAAAAAATAGGTTTTTAAGACCCGAAACGAGCTAATTAAGCGTAGTTTCTGAGGTGTACCGTATCGAATATATATCTATTTTCAAATGAATTTGAATATTCGGTTTGATTTAGACATCCTTGCTATCGTATTACATGTAATGTGTCTACTCACATTTCCATTACGTTTCACTAACATACACAAATTTATTTCTGTATGTGTGCAGAAAGACTCTTGCATCTCTCGCCTTGGTTTAGAAATAAACATAGTTTAATTTGAAACCCCCAAAATGACGACACAACAACGAAAAATAAACACACAAAGTTTGGAGAAATCTGGAAAATGATGAAAATCTGAAATGAAGTTTGACGATATATCATGCGATCATCCACCGAAAACAAACAAAATAAAACGTGTTAGGTGCGCATCCCCACTGCTTTAACTATCATTACACAAAAAAACATGCGGGTATTTCATACTTGAGTCGCGGAGGCGCATAAAGTCGCGGAGATTAATTAGCATTGCTGCAAAATTTCCGACCAAATTATGCATTTCGAATGAGTGTAGATGTGCGCTATGATATGGAAAGGTTTGTGCAGATCCATGCGAGGGTGGTTCACGTAAGTACTGCTTACGGCTTCCTCCCCACCATCCAGGTCCACGAACAGGAGAAAAGCGGAATATGACAAAAACCTTCACACAGGTACGTAACTTGTATCTGCATGGGAGGTCGTGGTTCGCCATAGGAATAAGCTGTTTTCTCTCTCAGCAGACCTCTCTCATATAATTATAATCCCCCACGGGATTCGAACCTGCGTCATGACGATCAGAGATGCGTAGCTCGAAGCATATTCCCAACGTCAGGCCATAGGCTCTTCTCTCTCCTGCGATGCAGCAATAAATGAGACATAACCATCCACAATCTTAATAATTTATTATATAAGCATTGGTACACACGCTAAATTGAAATTGCATATTAGTAAGGTGTAAAAGGGTACAAGTTGGGCTTATACCCAACAACCGTTAGGCATGTACTTTTGTAGTGACTGTGTTTTTGTCCTATGTTACAACTACTCACAAAGAACCTTGCTAAAGTGCTGGTGAAGCGCTCAAGCATCGCACTATCGAGCTTTCGGTCAATGCAATCGCGCTTAACCGACTGAGCCTCACAAGTTGTATAGTTGTAAAAAGATTAGCGAGCTTTACTTCAAGGCAGTTTTGCGACACCATCTGGTCAAATTTCAGAAATTGACCCCTCTGAAGTTTCGCGAACAATTCATGTCAATTTTGTCAAAGGCTTTTAAAGGCGATCCTAAAAATTGATGACGTCCGAGTTCAAATAATTGAGCGCATCGACATTCAGCAATATGACATACTAATACATAATATTGAACTTGACTTTCATAGTATTATACTTAAAATAGGACTACATAGAACATTGTTGAAGATATTGAGTCTGTAAATTAAAACATGCTTATTTCGGCAAAAAATTATAATAAATCATAGTTTTTTACCCTGATATTGAGTTAGTTCAGATGACATAACGAGAGCTGGGAAATTTTTTTCGAGCAATAATTGATCAATTCGATATTCTAGTAGTATTATATGTTTTGAGACTTCATGTAATCGGGATCTTCGATATTTGGGTTTTTTATGCCTAATACGAGGCCAAATTCTTATTCATGTCACCTCTTGAAGGATAAAATTGAAAAATTTCAGCTATCTGCATTTGATACTTGAGCGCTTTAGAATAGTCCTAATGTATGTCCTGCGGGTAGTGAACGGCGACTAAAAGGAAACAAAGAAATTGGAGGTTGTTCTTCTATTGCCTAGGGCAGATGCCACTCACTGCACTTTACCATGGAGGTTCAGTTCCATTGGGATGTTTTCTGCTTAGAGTGCAGCTGCTGGTATTACATCTTTTAGTAGCTCTATGGTATTAAGTGGCCGTTAGTTGGTTCCCTTCAGGCTCTGCTTCCGGCCTTGATCAGAGTGAATTTCAATGAAACAAAAAAAATATTGCCAATATTTTTAATCCCATTTAAACTTTATTAAGTCATAACTGCCAATTGGGTCGTTTAAAAAATCATGTTTTAGCCTCATAAGACACGAGAAGAATTAGGATCTTTATGTTTACTTTTCCAGTCCTGAATCTCATTCGAAATTGCATCCTAAACTCTATATATCTCTTTCAATTATAAAACCAGTCACATTAAAAAATTAATCTAAGAATGCGCTTCCCACAGTTGATAACATTTCATCATCATGATTTTGCTTCATAACAAACAAAGAATCAGTATCTCTAAATGTCTGAAATCTTTTTTCTTACTGAATCAGATTTCAACCGATTGACATCATAAATACTATAAATCTCAATTATAAAATCAGTTGTTAAAAAAAATTAATCTGAGGAAATGTTTCCGGCAGTTGTTGACATTTCACACCGAAATGGATCCCTCTCGGAAGTTAGTTTTGCCGATCAAAGCGTTTACTAGAACTGGTTTTTCTTCGTCTTTGCATATTTGTTGAGCTTGTTTCAAGGTTTCTTTGATATTGTCTCCGCGCCCTAGTGGTAACCCTCGACCTCCGTAACCAATTGCAACCTTGTCATACTCTGAGGTAGTTAAAAAGGGAAAATTATCATAAAGGTGTTCAGAAAGCTCAAAAAAAAATTTAAATATTTCATTATTGTCAGTTCCAAAAGGATAGAATAGGACTTCATTTTTATACTGTGGGAGAGGAAAGCTGAGAATTAGCTGAGGCATTATTTCCCCTTGTACAGACACTAGTTCTGAATCAAGGATTGAGGTTTATGCCTAAACAAGCAGACGGAAGCAGTTCACTCACAGGAAAATGAGAAATATGATAAGCCAAAATATTTCATCTTGATTCGAAAACTGGTATCTGCACGAGAGGTTGTGGTTCACCATATGTAAGCTGCATTTTCAGTTTTTCTCTTCCGCAGTGTAAAAAAATGAAATTCTGTTCTAGTTCCTTCCTGGGAATGCTTTCAACCAGGGTGACAGAATCGTGTTATTTTTGGGTCTCCATAATGTTCATGTCGTTTTCTCCGGATGGAGAAATAAGCTTCAAAACCATCAACACTGCTATTTCAGGCCCCGGAGATGCGGGCTTTAGTCTTAACGTATTTCCAGCGTGTGGTAAGAGGCGACTAAAAGGAAGCAAATTGTTGGATAGTTGTACCATTGCCCAAGCAGATACCACTCATCGCACTTTACCATGGCGGTTCAGGTCCGTTAGGGATGTTTTCCGTTTAGAGTGCAGTTGCTGGTACTGTGACATGAGGTGTTGTTTACTCCTCGATGAGAAACGTGACAATCCTTAATTGTTGCAACGTTTTACGGTACGGTACGAGTTCGGCTGTAATTTTTTTTATAGCCACTTCTTAGAGTGGATCACCCTGCTCAAGGCCCTGTACCGGCGGCCACTTGTAGACGGACAGGGTTACAATTACCTGTTCGGCTTAGCCTACCAGAGTTATTACACCCTTGGTTGAGTGGTGGGCATGGATAAGCTAGCAGTACTCGCCAGAACTCGAAACCGAAATTTCCAACCTGCGATGCCAACACGTTTAACCACTAGGCCATCGCGCCCACAAAATTGAAGTTTATGTATAAAATCACAAATATCGAGGAACGCATTAGGTTCTACATGTTTTAGTAGCTCTTTGCTTTTAAGTGCTCGTTAGTTGGTTCCTTTCAAGCACTGCTTCCGACGTTGCTCAGAGTGAATTTTAATAAAAAAAAGTAATGGTCTGAGGAAATAATAGAGAATCCTTACCAGTAAACAGGAGTCCACAAGCAACATTACTACCAAATATAGGAACTTGATCTCTGGATATTTGAGTCCAACATGCATCGTTGCCAACTAAAGCTATAACTGGGAGCTGAAAGAAATAAAGATCAACAGTAAGTGAAAGTGTTAAAAACAAGGCTAACGGAATAAAAATATTGAAATATCGCAAATTTCTATCTTGAAGATCCACATCTTTACAGTAGGGGGATCAATCACAAAATATTAAGGATCTCATTTTTATCTTGTTGAAGAGGAAAACTGAGAATTCACGCCTGACCATATGGCAAACCACAACTTCTCGTGTAGATACCAGTTTTTGACCTAACATATTTCTCATTTCTATTTCTCCTGTGCACAAACCTGGTTGGCGGAGGAAGCCATAAGCAGTGCTTTCGTGAACCACCATGCACAGGCGAGTACTGTCGCATATAGTAGTCATTATGCCTCGCAGGACTCGAACCTACGCCTCGTCGATCAGAGATGATGAGTAGCTCGAAGCATCGTCCATTCCCACCGGTTTACAGATTGAGCAAATCAGGCAATATTTAGGACATACCCCTAAGTGAAGGACATAGGCCTAATATTGTACTGAAATTATAGATGAGGTTCTTGATGATTGTACATCAACTCTTGAATATAGAGAGCCCATCAACTCCAATATATATTGAAATTATAATTGGGAGCGCAAGGAATTATGTTTAGTGGTAAATGAACAAGATAGGACCAGACTGGTGGTGGAAGATATGGAATGGTTAAAAATAATTTGGATATAATGGGTCACTCTGAACAGAGGCCTTGGGCCAGCAACCAACTAAAGACGAACAGGGCTAAAGTTGTTGGAAAGATATGATCCCCTTGGTTTGGTTTAGCCTACCCAAGTTATTACACCCTTGGGTTGTGTGGTGAGCACGGATTAACAAGCCCGACTCGCTGGGACTCGAACCCGAGATCTTCAACCTACGATGCCCACATGAGAACCACCTAGGCCATCGCGCGAAAACAAATAAATATCTAATCATATCATCATTTCGAATCTGATCTTTCCAATTTCGACTTTATTTCAAAATTCAATGAGAAAAATTTTATTTTTCAATGAAAGCTTTTCGGGAGCCAGAGTAAAGGCCATGATACACGTGAAGTTGTCTTACCAATGCGTCGCATTACGTTTCGGATAATAGAATAAAAACGGCAATACACACCTGCATGACTTTGCGTTAATCATGTTCACGTGCCTACAAAGCACAAAGAAACAAGCACTCCGTGGTAGCTTTCATAGCAAACCGTTCTGTTTCATTGGAAAAAGTAAGTAAATGCATGCAGAGCATTGCGCTTGCGTAAATTGCAGGGGTGAAATAAAATCAAACCTAGAAAAAACGCCACCTATGCAAACATGTAGTGCGACCTTAATGGAGTTGCCAAAATTTCCAAAAAGTGATAGCAACTACTCACCTTATGCCTTGTGAAAGTATCAAATTCAGCAATGCTATATCCCAGGGAACCGTCACCATAAATAATCCAGACCTCTGATTCTGGTCGCACTAGTTTGGCACCGAGTGCAAATCCCCCACCAACTCCTAGTGTGCCAAATGCTCCAGGGTCCAACCATCTGAAAATATTTAATTTTTTTTTATATTGAAGCTTGCACGATGTAGCTTTAGAATAGTCCTAACATATTTCCCGCATGTTGTTAGAGGCAACCAAAAGGAAGCAAAGAAGTAGTAGACGGTTCTACCATCGTCCAATCACTGCACTTTGCTATGGTGGTTCAGTTTCGTTTGGGATGCTTTCCACATAGAGTGCAGTTACTGGTACTATATCTTGTAGTAGCTCTTTTCTATTAAGTTGCTGCCGTTTGTTTGTTCCTTTTAGGCTCTGCTTCCAGCCTCGCTAAGAGTGAATATTTAAAAAGAAAAAGGACTAACATGAACTAAAATGGCAAAGAACTACAACAAAATGCAAAAGTAACATCAGCAAAGTGAGTTGAAATATTTCATGCACAACCAAATGCCAAGCCATTTTCTGCTATCAAAAACCATGCTATTGTGTCGTTTAAATGAGCCACGTGAAGCACAACCTAGCTAAAAAAAATCAGATATATGTGGGCAGGTTGTTGTTTCATGACACTGCAAAAGTTCAATTGAGACATACCAGCAGGTGTGAGTGAGCTAAAGACCATTTTTTTCGGTTACTTGACGCAATTATGCATCAACATGTAACCATTTTAAGCGGTATGCCACAAAAAAGCAATACCGGTATTTACCATCCTACCGATATGCCGCCCAGCTCTAATTTCGGATAACCTACCAGACTGCATAGCACTTTTTTCACTGAAATTTACTTCAGGCAATGCCAAAAACTGCATTAACCAACAGCCACTTAATAGCAAAGAGCTACTACAAGATGTAGTTAGTACCAGCAACTGCATTTTAAGTGGAAAAAATACCAAATAGAAGTGAAAAGCTATGGAAAAGTCCAGTGAGTGGAATCTGGTTTAGGTGGTGGGTGAACTCCTACCACCTCTTTGTTTCCTTTTAATCGCATCTGAAGACACGCAGGTAAATGCTCTTGACTATTCTAATGCCTGCACTATAGAGTGTGAAAATTTTTTTTACAACCACTTATAGACGGTATAAGTTCAATTCACTCCAACGTATTTTCTGCTTTGTGATGCTAGTTTTAGAATTTATGCAGCTCATTCAATATGAGTGGTCGTTACTTGGCGCTTATTACTTTGCTTACAACAAGAGCAGATCTAATAATTATTAAATATTTAATAATTTGCATAATACTTTAATCAAAATAAGGAATCTGCACCTCAAAGGACCTCTAGGTCTCACTATATATGCTGCGGATCCTACGAAGTCACCTCCATCAGCCACGAGAATGCTGTCGTCTGGTAGAATGTCTTCTAATTCATGAAGAATCTTGAAGTATAAAAAGGTTTGTTTATAACTCAAGCTTGATAGGTATTGTTTTATAACTCTATGCCCAGGGTGCGACAAAGTTTCTCGATTTGTCCAAAAGCCATGTAGGAACGGACTTTAGAATAGTCGTAACGTATTTCTCGAGTGTCGTAAGAGGGGATTAAAAGAAAGCAAAGAAGTAGTAGATGGTTCTATCCTCGCCCAGGGCAGATACCACTCATTGCACTTTAACATGGTGATTTTAATAAAAAAAAACATTCCACGGACATTGGCAAGTCAGTATATTCTCGTTATTAGCGTGACAGAAAGTGCGGATTCGTTTATGTAGCGACTGTTTATTATAGTCACACTAGGTGGCTGAGCATGAATAGTCATTGTGATGTCATCAGTTATGCATGACTGATCATGCTCACACCTAGATACGAAGGGCTGTGAGACCTATGATCAGTACTTAATGTGTTCATGTACAAAAGTTTAGTTGGCACGTTACTTCTGTTGTGATTGCATTTACCTTATGACTTTAATTATATAAAATAACGGGATTAACAGAAAGTTAGACATTGACTAATGTTAACAATGGGTGTCCGGTTGGCTCAATCGGTGAAGCGTTGGGAATACGCTTTGAGCTACGCATCTCTGATCGTCATGACGCAGGTTCGAATCCTGTGAGGGATGACGATTATATGTGAGAGGTCTGCTGGACGCCTCGCCGGTGCACGGTGGTTCACGTAAGCGCTGCTTACGGCTTCCTTCACTAACCAGGTCCATGCACAAGAAAAATGAGAAATACGATAATCCAAAAACCTCCACCTCGATTTGGAACTGGTATCTGCACGAGAGGTTGTGGTTCGCAATATGGTTAAGCTTTATTCTTGGCTTTCCTCTCCCGCAGGAAAAAAAAATGATATCCTATCCTAACAGATAAATTTTCTTACTGATTTCACAGACACGAGTTGTAACGAATTCGATTTCAACGAGTTCGAGACAGTTTAGCAATTCCAAGTGGTCGGATTTCATAACTACACAAAAATCTCCCCTCCTGCAGTTTTGCAAACAATTTATTGCAATTTTAAAGGTTTTAAAACATCATAAAACCATGGATGACGATTCAGCGCCTCTATTGGTAGAATTAATGGAGTTTTGTAAATAAAATTATCTTCGAATGTTTGAATAAAATAGTAGTAAAATTCCTCCAGGTGTAAATATTCTGTTTACTGGCATTAGTAATTATTTCCACGAAAAGTTCTCAATATTATTCAATATAGATCGATTACAACAGATAAAAGCCACGCACTAACAATAGAGCACCATGCTCCAGGATCATAGTTTCAGAAGACCAATTTCGAGAACAGGTTTTTAGCAAGGTCAAAGGTCATAATTATGGGAGCCATAAATAAGAATGAAACAGGAGTTTAACAATGGAAAGAAAGTGTTCAACAAAGAAACTGTATAACTTAATAATAATGAGATAATTACTAATGCCAATAAACAGAATAGTAACACCAGGTTGGCACAAACGTACCTTGAGAGGATTCAAATGGACATCCGTAGGGTCATCAGCTTTCCCTGAGTTTGCTTTCTCTTTTTCTTCATCACCTGGAAAAAAGTTTTTAGGTCAATACCAGTAGGCCGGAGTTTCCGATAATTTGCAATAATTTGAAATGAACAATTTTATTTTAGAATATTGATACGTGGACCACACAACACTGAGGCTGGACAAAACCTCCAAATAACATAGCTGGACAAAGTCTCCATAATAATTCGATTGTGAAACAATAAATATTAATGATGGGATTACCAGCACACCATGTTTGCTTCCAATAAACTAATTAATAAGATATATTACTTGCGACAACCCATATTCGATAGAAAATAATGTAATCCCCGCGCAACAACTTTCCCTAAAAATTATTTATATAATTATTTGTTGTGGTTTTCGATGCATTTCAACTTCCATATTAAGCATGGTACATGATTATGCGATATCACATATGAACGAGTGGTAAGAGTGTGGATTACTTCTGAAAAAATTAACATGCTTGGCATTTAGAATGCATAAATCAAGATTCTCTGTCTGCATATCTCATTAATTTGGTGAGAGAAGAGAAAATCTAAAATTCTCCTATCTTATCCGCATAGCGTAATATCAGTAATGCAAAAAGGTAAGAATTGAAATTAAATTTTTAATGCTGGTTAGCGGAGTATATTGTGAATTGAAGAGTTTACATAACTTCTAAGAAACGAAAAAAATCTATTAATAAAATATTGAGGCAAAATGAAAACAAAAGTATCAACAATCTGATGAATAAGTAACATTCGCAAATTCTCAAAATAAAATGTTTCCTATTTCCCAACTTTTTAAACGAGATTTTTTTTTAGTAGAATTGTTCCCATAATCACAAAATTTCCTTTTTTTATTGAAATTCCTGTATGGGATAATCGTATGCAACACTTGCTGGTGCCAATGTATGTACTACAACCTCCTCCACTATCCATAACCATGCACAGAAAAAAAATCCATAAAAAGAACAGGCAAAATCCAACCATCCCTGACCTGAAATTGGTATCTGCATTAGCTTTTGTTTAGAGAACGAAAAGATTGGACTTACCCTTCTTCAATGTTTCAGGCCAGTCAGTCGGGCATTTGAAACCTTTCCTCAACCCCTCAGCGATGGCCAGTATAACAGTAGCAGGATCAGCCTGCAGGGCTAGTGTCGGACGCCAAAACATATCAGAGTTTTTGTATAACTGTTCCTGTGAGATAAAAGATATTACATGAAATTTTGTTGTTTTAAATAATAGTGTGAATAGTTGGGTTATTCTTAAAATTTATTACCCTTCCCAATAATACAAGAAAAAAATTCAAATTGTATAATTATTTTGCTGCAATGAATCCACACAAAAAGCACAAATTTTGAACTTAGAAACATTTCACTGAAACCTAACTTATATGCTAGAGGTCAGCTAGACGCAACAAAGGTGAATGGCGGTTCACATAACCGATGCTTCCAGATTCCACCACCAACCGAGGCCCATGCACAGGAAAATTAGAAACATGTCATCCAAAAATCTTCACGCCAATTCGGAACTGGTATCTGCACGAGAGGTCGTGGTTCGCCATAGAATATAGAGGCCCAATACTGACAGAACGTCAGCTTCTCTGCTACTCAGACACATGAAGCAAAGAAAATTCAGCTCCTGAGTTTTATTTCATGATATGTATTTAGACAGAAAATTTACCTTAATGAAGGTCAACCAATGATAGAAAAAAAAGAGTTATGAAATAGCAGTATTGATGATTTTCAGGCTTTCTCATACATGCAATCAACAATTAAGGAACCAGAAGAAACACAATATCCATCCACCTTAATCTGTAAAGCAATAAGAATTCCCATATACGAGAAAAATCTAAAAATTACCTTATTTCTATTGATAGCGATAATTTTTCCTCTTCTTGGCAAAACCTTTCCATATCCAAGTCTGAAATCAGCTACAGCCCCGGCCATGATGACTAGGTCCGATTCCTGTGAAAGATTTATTTTTTATTTTTTATTATGACAACTTATTGGATTGGATCACCCCGGCCAAGGCCTTGTACCAGCCCCCACTTGCAGATGGACAGGGTTAGAGTTGTTCAAAAGATATGATCTTTCCTGTTCGGGTGAGCCTAAGCGATTTATTACACCCAGGGTTGAGTCGCATGGATTAATGAGCCGGACTCACTAGGACTCGATCCGATCTGAGATCTTCAACCTACAATGCCAACATGTTAACCACCACGCCATCGTGCCCTTGAATATGAATGAAGAAATTTATATCAGTGAATCTAAGAGCTTTAGAATTATAAAAAGTATTGATTTTGATGCTTTCCACATGAATAGACAAAAAAGAATCATCTTCAGGGCTACTAGCATTAGCATATTTAAGAGAATATGTGCCCATGTCATATAAATCCCAAATTGATTTTTGCATCTTCGATGCGCAATAGCAAATCTACAGCACCCATTATGATGTCATAATTTGATCACCATGTCCATGCACAGTAAAAATGAGAAATACGATAATCAAAACCCTTCACCCCTATTCGGAACTGGTATTTGTACGAGAGGTCGCGGTTCGCCATATGGTTAAGCTGTATTCTCGGCTTTCCTCTCCAGCAGGATAAAAATGGCATCCTATTACTAACATTTTTTAAATTTCAAAGTTCTAGATATGAAGCAGGGCAACTAAACAGTATTTTATAGAAGCAGCCTTTCTCAGCTTTCCTCTCCCACAGGATAAAAATGATATCCTATCCTACACCAAAATTTTTTAAATTTCAAAGTTCTAGATATGTAGCAGGGCAATTAAACAGTATTTCATGGTAGCAGCACTCCAAAAATAAGGTAGGTAGGTAAAATTTCAAATTTTTCAAAATTTCTACGTACATCTAACCAAGCCAACACGTTATACGGTTGGAGCGAGGATGCCTATTACATGAAAACACACAAACATGCATTGAGTAGAGCTTGACTGAATTTACGTTATTTATTTCTATGGCCCCTCAGAGTGGATCACCCTGCCCAAGGTCCTGTAACAGCGGCCACCTATAGACGGACAGAGTTACAAATGCTGGAAAGATATGATCATTTCTTGTTCCGCTTAGCCTACCCAAGTTATTACACTCTGGGCTGAGTGGTGGGCATGGATAAGCTAGCTGAAATTACATAATGCAATGCTAGCTACAAAGGCTGTTTTTTTCTTGAATTGCTTTTATGTCAACTTTTTCAATCGTTTGCGTCCAGTTTGCTTCCGCTGTCCATTTTAAATGACTTGATTGATATTAGATTCAAAATTTTATGATAATTCCTGGTTTAATTGACATGTTTTCGAGTTTTCGTAATATGCATTGGATTATCGCCACAAACATACATCGTTTAGGAATGTATCACGTAAAAATTTGTAGGAGCGAGTTAACATTTACGGAATTACGTAAATAAATCTGACATAATTAAGGTATGCCTACAGCAATTACAACGTAACTCCAGTTTTCGAGTCTTTAAATTCACACATTTCATGCAATTTCATTTATTAATTTATCATTAATATTATGATGTTGTTGTTTCACAGCTGTTATGCCGGCTGCATTTAAATGTGTGGCTTTCATGCAAAACATATCTAAAAATCGTTTTTAACACCCATCACTTTCCTAACTATTAATATTATTATTAATTATTTATTAATTAATTAATTTCATACATACCTTCAGGGCAGCTCTTCTGTTTTGTCTAATATGAATCGGCGAATTTCTACCAAGCAATCCCCTGCACATACCGCCTGTGAAGATGAAAGATATAATAGGTTTAGGCCGTGAAAATGGGGGCGAGAACATGAATTTAGGTGATTAGTTTGGATGAGTTGTTGTAGAAGAAATGATTGACATTATTTGTGATCAGGAGTGACCAAAACCGAATATCTTCTGATTTCAGAATCGAATCGAAGTCATATAATAAACAAACAAAGACATTCTTTTATCTGCTCATAATTTACGTGAAAATTCTCATTTATTTATCAAAAACATTTAAAATTATCATTTGTTGATTTCGAATTTTTGTAGAAATCGAATCGAATAATTTATGATTCGAATATTCAGAATCGAATAGAATATTTTCGACAGCCCTATTTGTGATAGAACAAAAATACGAGCAAATTAAAAAGTGCCAAATCACTAAATACATGCGGGAGTGAAGTCGGAAAAGATTTTTTACTCATCAACTCAAAAACCAAAAACAAACATTTCACACAAATGTGCACAACATAGGGTCCTACTTTTCTTCGAAATCAGGAAAAGATTTTTTACTCATCAACTCAAAATGCACAAAAAACAGTCTTAAACTCGTACAAATGTTCACAACACACACAATCCTACTTTTCTTCGAATGTATGAATACGAATGTATTCTCAGCTTTCCTCTCCCACAGGATAAAAATGATATCCTACCTACCATCATAGATATATCAAGAAATATATTTGCTAAATTTTCTTCAGATAGAACCCTTTCTCTTTAAGTGTCTGAGTAGCAGAGTAGCTGGCATTCTGCCAGTTTGATTTTTTTTTATCTGAATTTGCTCAGAGACTTGTTCCATCAATGACGCTCAAAAAAATGAAAGCTGTGATAACAAATACCAAAAATGTGGGAAAATTACCCTTCTTTGATGGTAATTTTTCCTGTTGATATTGAAATAAAACCATAAAAACACCTTTTTTTGTCTGACTTTAATAATAAGAATCATCCAATAGCACTTTTGTGCAAAGAGCCACACGAGGGTAGAAATGAAGGCTGAGGAACCTTCATTCCCAAAAGACACTTATAGACTCTAGTTTTGAAACCTTGCAAATCCACACGATCGGGAAAGCAGTGTGAAAGCAATGAATTCAAAATCACAGTAGTTCGTGGAAAAAAACTTGCATAAAATTGTTTGTGACACTAATGGTCGCACTATAGGTTTGCGTAGGTTGCTTTTTCTCTAGTTTTGTTTTAGTTTACTCTTGAGTTGTACGCAATGCTCTGCATGCAGTTCTTTCGGTTTCCTAATAAATCTATGCTATGAAACCTAATGCAGAGTGCTTGTTTCTTTTTCTGAGTTCGGGCTTTGTAGGCCTGTGAACACAATTAACGGAAAGCAATGCAGGTGTGATTGCCGTTTTTATTTTGTTACCCGAAACGTAATGCAACACATTGGTAAGACAACTTCACATGTATTGTGGCCTTTACTCACCCAAAAAGCAAGGGATTCCCATTTGCTCAAGCGCAGCTCTCAAGTCATCAGCAGGAACAGGTGGGAGGGTCGACTGACTTCCAAGAACAAATACTGGTTTCTTCGCCCTGCTGATCATTTCAATGCAACTTTGAATCTTGAAAATAAATAATGTTAAAACAATATTGAAGTGAATATTTTCCAAAATATTTAATTTCCCACTGATTTGAAATCAACGAATTTACTAAAGTATACATTTTCGGAAAATAGACATAAATTTTAATTTCTTTACCAATTTTCTGAGAAAATATTTTGGTTTGTTTAATATAATACTTCCTAGTCGAATATTCTGTTAAGATTCGTTAAAATTATTCGATTCTGAATTCAACAGAAATTCGATTTTGGCCACCCTAGTGGTAGATGGTTTTACTATTGACCAGGGTAGATTTTCTGAAAAAAAGTTTTGGTTTGTTTATTATTTTTTTTATTAAAATTCGCTCGAAGCAAGGCCACAGGGGACAAATCTTACTTCAAAATTCTCCTGAAGCCAATAAAGTGCAAAGAGCTAATGCGGGAATAGGAGCTAAGGAACCCCCATCGCTGATAGACATCTATTAACGAGAGTTTTAAAGCCTTGTAGATCAGCGCAATCAGGAAAGCAGCAAGAAGGCAAGGTATTCCAAAGTTTAGAGATTTTTGGAAAAAAGCTTCTTGCATAAACCGGTTTGTAACATTGATTCGATTTCGGCAACCCTAGTGGTAGATGGTTTTACTATAGGCCAGGGTGGATACAACTCACTAATTTTAATTCTAACAAGTCTACTTTTTGAAAAAAGTTCACTTCAAGCAAGGCAGAAAGCAGCGTAAAAAAGAAGAAAACTAACGGCCACTAAAACGACCAAATGCAATTAGTGATATCTACCCTGGGCAATGATAAAACCATTTACCATTTCTTTATTTTTTTAGCCACGTTTTACGACACGCAGGAAGTATGTTAGGACTAGGATTTCATTTTATCCTGTGAGAAAGGAAAACAGTTCTGAATCAGGGTGAAGGTTTTTGGTCCATCATGTTTCTCATTTTTTCTGTGTATGGACCTGGATGGTGGAGGAATCCGTAAGAAGGTCTTACGTGAACCACCGTGCACCGGCGCGGCGTCCAGCAGACCTCTCGCATATATTTATCATCCCTCACAGGATTCGAACCAGAATCATGACGATCAGAGATGCGTAGCTCGAAGCGTATTTCTGATGCTCCACCGATTGAGCTAACTGAGCACCAATTCTAAAGTCATACCTACAGGAATATTTGCCTCAACCTTGCAAACTATATTCCTTGCGTTTTTCTACGGAGTGCTTATTAAGATAACCTTCTGAACAAATTTAGTAATAACTAGATCTTGTAGCTTTGATGCTAGAGCCATCTATCATAATAATGAATAATAATAATAATAAAAAAACGTAGAATTTCAATACGACTTTCGCTGAAGCGAAAGCCTTAATGAGAGGGGATTTACCCCAACATATAAATTTAAAATATAAATATTCATACCTGATCTGGTGATGCTCTTGGAAAATGTATAGGAATAGGACCAGTCTCTCGAGGTTCAAATGCTCCAGCGAACAAATTACAAAGATGATTGTTCAGGTACCATTGTACTATTCTTTGTTGGAGAGATTTTGCACCTGTGCCTGTGTGAAAGAGTGAGGGTCAAGTTATATATGTTAACAAAGTTAACAGTAGGTGCCAGGCTAGATCTATTGATAAAAGCATTAGGGTTACGCCAACAAATACCCATTTCTAAAGAGTCTGCGAGTTTCAATTCTATGTCGATTAAGTATCGTCGACAGTGTGGGTTGTTGTCCTCATGCCTATTTATTTTTTATTTTTGTGGGCGCGATGGCCTAGTGGTTAACATGTTGGCATCGTAGGTTGAATATCCCGAGTTCTAGTGTGGCTCGTTAGTCCATGCTCACCACTCAACCCAGGGTGTAATATCTTGGATAGGCTAAGCCGAACAGTAAAAAACACATCCGTTCAACAACTCTAACCCTGTCCGCCTTTAAGTGGTTACTTGGTATATCCCGGATACCACAGATTGAACATCCCGGGTTCGAGTCCCTGTGATTCCAGCTCGGCAGTCCATGCCCACCACTCAACCCAGTGCTATACCTTGAGTAAGTTAAGCCTACAGGGAAGATCACATCTTCCCAACAAGTCTAACCTGTCCGTCTATAAGTGGCCGCTAGTACAAGGCAGGGTGATCCACTCCAAGAGGTGGCTATTAAAAAAATTGAATATGGTAGTGTATTATTTCAAATTCTCAGAGCCTTTTTGAACCTGACCCACCCAATAAAAATTAGTAGAAAAAGCCAATTTTTCCTAATATTAAGAAGATAAATCTCCATACATGTGATGAAATCGTGGCTCAAGACCTTCCAACCACACTAACAAATTACGAAAAGCTTCAATCATTTGGCAGTTTAAACCCTGTTTATATGAGTGACACTGCTGGTCTCATCATTTTATAACCCACCTGAACCGCCACTGGATGCCAACTCTCGTTTCACCAGATCATACGGATACAAAACATCAATAGGAAATTCAATGAAGACAGGGCCTGAAAGAAAAATATGAAAAATTATTGAAATGCAAAGCAGGGAGGAAGAGTCCGAGAAGAACCAAGAAACGTCCACATATATACCAAATAGTTAGTATTAGTACCACCAACTACACTCCAAATGAAGAAAAAACAATGTAAAAGAAAACCATATTGCTAAAGAACAGTTGCGATCTGCACCAGTAAAACCATCTACCGCTTCTGTATATGAAAGAGGCAACGTTTGTTACAAACAGATATTTTCACTGTCACGATGAAAAGGTTGTCTGTACAGACAGCCAAAAAGTTGGCAAAACAAAAGCATCATTTGTATTTCACCGTTTGAAAAAGATAGATTTCTAGGGAATATTGAAAAGGAATATTGATCAGAGAGAATTATTGATTTTGTTAGTTTCCTGTGGGATCAAAATCGCCCATTGTATTTCATGCATTTAGGCGACTGGAGTGATGAAATGCTGACTGCACTTCACCATGTCGGTTCAGTACCCGTTAGGGATTTTTTTCTGTTTAGAGTGCAGTTGCTGATACTACATCATTAAGTAGCTCTTTGAGATTAAGTGGCCTGTTATTTGGTTCAGTTTGGGCACTGCTTCTGGCCCCGCTCACAGAGAATATCAATAAAAAACAATAATGACTATTTGAATTTCCAGTCAGAGTGAAAGCCTGTCTGTCTGTATGGACAGCCATAAAGGTGGACAAAACAAAAGCCACGTTTGTATCTCATCGTTTTAACAAGATGAATTAGTAGCAAATATCGAAAAGAGTTCCCTATTGATCAGAGACAGGGATTGTTGATCTTGTTCTTGTCCTGTAGTTTCGGGCTTTAGAATTTCCCTAGCGTATTTTTTGCATGTTGAAACTACGTGATTGAAATGGAACAAAGCAATGATGGTCACCCAGGGTAGATAACACTGACTTCAATATCGCAATTCAAATTGTTTTCTGCGTAACTAGCAGTCGCTTGTACTTCGTTTTCATCCAGTGCTCTGACATAAAGTGGCCGTTAATAGATTCCTCTCAGACACTGCTTCGAACCTTGCTTAGAGTGAATTTCAATAAAAAAAATGATATATCAAAAATTAAATACATTACGAGTGTCATCCTCATCCTTAAGAATCAAATGGCGAGCGTTTTAGCTGTCTGCTAGTGAAAGAAAAGAAGAATTCACAGACCTGGCGTCCCAGACTGGGCATGAGAAATTGCTTGTCTGACTGTTGGTACAATATCACGTATCCGGGTCACTCTGGCACAGAATTTGCATAGTGGCTTAAAGAGACTCATTTGATCAATGTCTTGCAATGCACCTCTGCCTGTTAAAATTAAGGACAATCAACATTACAGATGTCCATATTTGAAACCTATTCAATTTTTGAATATTTTGAACTAATTTTCTTTGCAGAAAAACCATTACAATATTTACTTGATTGTAAGCCGCGCTTGATTGTAAGACGCATGTGATAGTGTTAAAAATTTAATGTAAGCTGCACATACCGGTACTGCGCCGGTGCTTATATAGGTTTATGACTGATAAAGCTGACCAATAAAGTTTAGACAGTGTATCGGCATCGCAAAGAAAAAATGTAAGCCGCCTTTGAATGTAAACCTCCCTTGAATTTAAGTCGCAAACATGATGAAGAAAAAAACTTTATGAGCCGCGGCTTACAATCGCGTAAATTAGGTACCGGTAAATATTATGATAAAGTATAAATTAAAGAAATTAATAAAATTGAATAAACGTTATTCCTTATACAAAGAGAGCTATTCAGTTAAGGGTATCGCTAGTTTTTATCATGTGAAGCCCTATACTAGTCATAAAATAAACTCAATCACAATCTGATATAATATATTATGCTGATTTGGACCAAATCTAGCCCGAATATAGCTTATTGGTGATGTGCAAAATAAGATTCAATTTGTGATGCGCGGACCATAAATTATTTGATTCGATTTCCCGAGTGCTTCGAGATCAACAAAATCAAAAAAGTACTCTTTCAGAAAAAAATGACAATTTGGTGTCTGTGTCAATTCTCTGAGAAGATGCCTTAGATTGTTAAATACTTCTCGATTCGAATATTCGATTCATAAAAATTTTTAAATTCGATTATGATTTCACCAGATATTAGATTCTGGTCATCCTAACTGCTATGCTGTTCGAATTTGATATTTGCAAGAACCATGACTACAGTTATCACAACAAGATTCATTATCCAAATGAATTAGATTCCATGTCAGATTTAAAATATTCAGTTTCTGTGATATGGTTTGATCTGGCAAAGTTTAGAACAAGATTTTTCGTTTTTTCTTACCACCTATATATATATTTGAAAAAAAATTGCCAATATAATGAAAACAAATTCATCATTTATTTAAAATTATGGCTACTTTTTGATTTAAATAAAATCAGATTCTAATTAGTACAATTTGATATTTGAATAAGAATAAAGGTGTCATTCCTTGTTTCCTTACAATCCAGGAACATTGTGTGGATAGGATACACGAATGAGATAATATTAGGCATATATTTACACAAATATCCTATTATCATCCAACAGAAACTCTTTCATTTAAATAATATCAGCTTTTAATTGATACAATTCGATAATCGAATAAAAATAAAGGTACATGAGTCATTGATATCAAGTGATGAACTACCTATCCCTCCTCCTTGTTTCTTTACAATCCTGCAACATTGTGTGGATCGGATACACGAATAAGATAATATTAGGCGTATATACGTACACAAATATCATGTTCTCATCCAATGGAAATTCTTTAGAACATTGTCTAACTTCTTCAGACAAGATTAAACTCAGATAATCTAATAAAGACTATGTTCTAACGAAAGCTTACAATAAACTTATATTTATGCACATTTCATGTTTTCCAGATTTTAGATCACCCGAAGAAAATGCCATGAATATTTCAGACACCCGAAGAAAGGCAAAATTCTGCCTCCTGTTTGTAAGGGTACCGGTATCTGAAAATGTCAAACCTAACGACAATTTAGATTACCTTTTAATAAAGTTGGTGCAGCTCCACCAATCAATAGAATGGGGGATTCAGCCATCTGTGCATTCTTTACCGCAGTCACTGTGTTTGTAAGTCCAGGGCCTGCTGTAACTGCCGCTACCCCGATTCGGCCTAGATAAAGAACAACTGGTCAAACTGGTTAAAATACGAATGAGAACTGAGATAGTAATCAAATGATATAAAATTAGTAGAGCCGACCGATATCGATATTTTGATATTTTTTTGCCCACCGATAATCGATAATCTTACGTGAAATTCATCGAAAAATCTCCCATATTTCCAACATTTATGATGCGTCACTAGACAATTTTTTGCAAAGGGAATAAAATTTCATCTCATGCAAATAACATCTGCCGAGGATTTACTCAGATGAAAGCGAAAAAAATTGCGCAATTTTGCAATTTAAACAAAAAATTGTTATTTTATAAGTATTACGCATGTTCATAAGTGTATTTCGGTTGGCCGATATTATGGGCTGCTTCTGTGATCTGCCGATATATCGCAAAACAGCTCTAAAAATGACCAATGGGAGTCATGAGAACCAATTAGTGGTTATCGAGCAGCGACACCCAATAGCATAAGGGTTTAATTTTGAAATACATTATTAATAATTAGTGAAAGATAAATTTTATTGAAATTCAAATTCAACAAGATTGGATCAACACATGGAACTATCAATAAGTATATGAATATGTATATTTCAAGCTAGAAATCAACTTAAAAGACGATAGATTAGTAAAGGAATTTTGTAGAAAAAAGCATACTCTTCCTCTTAACACATTCGTAAGAATTTAAAAAAAAATAAAAATACAAGATTGAAAGCAGGATGAAATAAGTAGTATTTGCTCGAAGCGTTGATTAAACTGTCAACCACTTTGTTGCTTCTAAAGATATTTAGGACTGCCAGAGAAGAAAGCCGGGAATACAGCTTAATCATATGGTGAACCATGACCTCTTATGCAAATACCAGTTCTGAATCGGGGTGAAGGTTTTTGGATTATCGTATTTCCTTTGCGTGGAACTGGTTGGTGGAAGAAGCTGTAAGCAATGCATACTTAAACCACTATGTATATGCTAAGCGGCCGGTAGAGCTCTCGCATATATTCATCATCCGTCAGGGGATTCAAACTTGCGATAAAATAAAGTTTGTGAGGTGCCGTGAGGCCTAGTGGTTAAGCATGCTGGCATTGCAAGTTGAAGATCTCGGGTTTGAGCCCCGGCAATCCGGCTAGCTTATCCATGCCCACTACTCAAACCCAGGGTGTAATAACTTGGGTAGGCTAAGTCGAACAGGAAAAGATGATATCTTTCTAGAAATTTTAACCCGGTCCGTCTATAAGTGGTTGCTGTTACAGGGCCTTGGACAGGGTGATCCACTCTTAAGTGGCTACAAATAAAAAAAGATTTTGCACCTGATAATCTGGCAACTGCATCAGCGGCAAAAACAGTTGTAACCTCATGTCTTGTGTCTACAACCCGTATTCCCAACTTTTCTGCAGCGACGAGAATTGGTGAAATGTGTCCACCAACGAGTGTAAACAGAAATTGAGTGCCATGATCTTTCAATACCTGGGCAACAAGTTCACCCCCATGCTGTTTCGATTCTTTGTCAACCTGTAGATATCAACAGTAAGTAAGATGAAACAACAACATAAATAGGATATGATATCATTTTTATCCTGCGGGAGAGGAAAGCCTAGAATACAGCTTAACTATATGGCAAACCACAACCTCTCGTGCAGATACAAGTTTCTAATCGGGGCGAAGGTTTTTGGCTCGTTATATTTCTCATTTTTCCTGTGGATGGACCTGGTTGGTGGAAATAAGCGGTGCTTACTCTGCACCGGCGAGGCGTACGGCAGACCTCTCGCATATAATCCTCATCCCTCACAGGATTCGAGACAGAAAGATCTTAAAATCATTATTGCGCAAGATACATTTGTTGTGTAAATTTCCTTCTGACGAATTTCATTTTCTTGGTGTGTTTGAGAACAATATCAGCCGGAATTCTGCTGGCCGGGTCATTTAGATATTTAGAGACCTGATTATTGAGAATGGCCAAGGTAAAAATCTTTTTTCACAATCAAATCAAATATTATATCCAAATTTATTAAAATAAGTCTTTAACACAATTTCACAAAAAATTTGCAATCACATTGGAAATTACTTCCCTATAAATATACTTTTAATCCAGATTCAAAATCATTTAGGACTATGCCTGGGGAATTTAATTCGGTGATTTAAATTGATTCGAAGTACAGATTATTAGAATCAATTGTGAATCGGTCGGTCGCAGGAACAAAAATTTGCTAATAGAAGTGAAATTTTTATTTTTAATGACAAAATGCAATCGATTTCGTTTAAAGTTCATTCGATTGCATTTGTCGTTACAATGAAAAATTTTAGCTCTTGTAAAGTAGTCTAATTGAAAAAACATCACTTTTTAAATAAGTTTCTGCTTAATTTGTAATTAGTAACTGGGAATTTCTTAATTACCATAATGGAGACAATAACAGTAATAGTAAAAATGGGATATTTATACTTGCTATTTTTATGAAATCAGCCATTATATAAGAATCCAAAAAAAAAATTACGAATCAGATTTGAATTCAAAATGATTCAGTTTTGCCCAGCCCTAACTATGACCCAACTACGAGTAACTTTAAATTATTTGATGAATATTGAACTGACTATTATAATAATGAAACAAAAGTGAAGAAGTCTTTCGATTGATTAGTAGGAGTTTAGGTAGTAATAGGTCTAAATAAAAACCTTTACCAAGAAAAAACCAAATACCTCGAAAAGAGATATTAATTTCACGCTTGGATAATGTAGCAAGAAAAGGGTTTGTTTTTATACATTGAGTATAAAAAACACACTAGGGAAGTAGTAATGGAGCCATCCACTACTACGAATAATTTTGTAATTAACGTAACTAATTCATTAATTGACTACAGTCAAATATCACGTATGCTTTATGAACAGGGATGGACAAAACCAGCTATATATTTCGCTTTTTTGAATATATTTTGAAAGAATTATTCTGAATATGAAATATCGGATAGATTTAAAATTTAACACTGTTTTTTATCAAAAACAGTATAAAACTTTCTCTTTAATCTTTCTTTCTTTCTCTTAATCTTAACTTTAATCACGCCAGAATCAAATATCTGTTAATTCAGAATCAACCTTAATAATTTTTAGGTAAGTAGTAAGCAGTATTATAATAAAT
>OZ023144.1:21625144-21636648 GCA_963675895.2 Styela plicata | reverse complement strand
CTCTATTTATTGAGAACAGGGACACAAACAGGTTAACGATACCATAAACAGACATCCACATGCTAGCACTGCAATGTAGTAATGGCGATTGGTACGAATTCTTAATCGTAAAGCGTCGAGACAATTACGAAGGAATTACGAAGGAACAACATCTCACGTTACTGCTAAAAGAAACCAGCAACTGCACTCTAAATGGAAAACATCCCAAATGGAACTGAACTGCCATGGTAAAGTGCAGTGAGTGGTATCTTCCCTGGGCAATGGTAAATCCATGTACCACTTCTTTGCTTCCTTTTAGTCGCCTCTTACGACACACAGATTTAGAATAGTTTTTGTCTTTGTTAAAGACTGTATTTTTGATTAAAATTAATAACTAGACATGGTTAGAGGCAGTTTGTCAGCTACTCTGCTATTTCATATTCAATTTCTTGCAAAAAGATTGTGAATTGTCTTTCTCTTGTGTTGTGTGGCAGAAATGAAACTGTTAAAGAAGTACGGAAAATTTTTTTATTAAAGTTCATTCTGAGCAAGGTCGTGAGCAGAGCCTAAAAGGAACCAACTAACGGCCACTTAAAAGCAGAGAGCTATCAAAACATGTGGTACCAGTACGGAATGCATCCCAAACGGTACTGAACCGCCATGGTAAAGTGCGATGAGTGGAACCGCCATGGTAAAGTGCGATGAGTGGTATTTGCCCTGGGACATGGTAAATCCATCAACCACTTTTTTGCTTCCTTTTAGTCGCCTCTTACGACACGCAGGAAATATGTTCTATGGACTATTCTAAAGCGAATACCTACAGGTCCTGAAATAGCCGGTTTTGAACCTTTTTAATCCATCCAGAATCCATCAGAAGAAAATGACATGAACATTTCGGAGAGCCAAAAATAACACGATTCTGTCACCCTGGTTGAAAGCATTCCTAGGAAGGAACAAGAATAGGAGGATTTTATTTTTATCCTGCGGGAGAGGGAAGCTGAGAATACAGCCTACAGCCTTACATATGGCGAACCACAACCTCTCGTTCAGATACCGGTTTCGAATCAAGATGAAATATTTTGGCTTATCATATTTCTCATTTTTCTGTGCTTGAACTGCTTCCGTATGCTGGTTTAGGCATAAACCTGAACCCTTGATTCAAAACTAGTGTCTGTACGAGGGGAAATAATGCCTCAGCTAATTCTCAGCTTTCCCCTCCTGCAGTATTAAAATGAAGTCCTATTCTATCCTTTTGAAACTGACAACAATGAAATATTCCAATTCTTTTGAGCTTTCTGAGCACCTTCGTAATAATTTCCCTTTTTTCAACTATCTCAGAGTATGACAAGGTTGCAATTGGTTACGGAGGTCAAGGGTTACCACTAGGGCGCGGAGACAATATCAAAGAAACATTGAAACAAGCTCAACAAATATGCAAAGACGAAGAAAAACCTGTTCTAGTAAATGCTTTGATCGGCAAAACCAACTTCCGAGAGGGATCGATTTCGGTGTGAAATGTCAACAACTGCCGGAAACACTTCCTCAGATTAATTTTTTTTAACAACTGATTTTATAATTGAGATTAATAGTATTTATGATATCATTCAAATGAGATCTGATTCAGTAAAAAAAAAGATTCCAGACATTTAGAGATACTGATTCTTTGTGTTTGGTATGAAGCAAAATCATGATGATGAAATGTTATCAACTGTGGGAAACTCGTCCTTAGATTAATTTTTTAATGCGACTGATTTTTATAATTGAAAACTACTAGTACTTATGATATCGGATGGGATTCAGAACAGAAAAGGTAAACATAGAGACACTAATTCCTTGTGTGTCTAGAACGTGTTTTCTTTTCGAAATGACCCAATTGGCAGTAATGCCTTAATTAAGTTTAAATGGGATTAAAAATATTCTCAATTTTTTACTTTTTTTTTCTTTATCCAAATTCACTCTGAGCAAGGCTGGAAGCAGTGCCTAAAAGGAACCAACTAACGGTCACTTAATACCATAGAACTACTAAAAGATGTAGTACAAGTAACTACAATCTGAACAGAAAACATCCCAATGGAACTGAACTACCATGGTGAAGTGCAGTCAGTGGTGTTTGCCCTGGGCGATGAAAAAACCATCTACCATTTCTTTGTTTCCTTTTAGTCGCCATTCACGACCCGCAGGAGAAACGTTAGGACTATTCTAAAGCCCGTACCTATAAGACTCAAATATCAAATGCAGATAATCGAAATTTTTCAAATTTTATCCCTCAAGAGGTGACATAAATCAGAATTTTGCCTCAGAATAGGCAAAAAAAACCCCAAATATCAGATATCCGATTACATGAAGCCTCAAGAGATATAATACTACCAGAATATCGATTTGATTTTATCAATTGTTAAAAAAAAATTTCCCACCACCCCTTGTGCCATCTGAACTTACTTAATATCAGGGTAAAAGACTGATTCATTATAATTTTTTTTGAAATAAACACATTTTAATTTACAGACTCATTATCTTCAACAATGTTCTATGTGTAGTCCTATTTTAAGTATAATCCTATGAAAGTCAAGTTCAATATTATGCATTAGTATGTCATATTGCTGAATGTCGATGCGCTAAATTATTTAAACTCAGACGTCATCAATTTTTAGGATCGCCTTTAAAAGCTTTTAAAATTGACATGAATTGTTCGCGAAACTTCAGAGGGGTCGATTTCTGAAATTTGACCAGATGGTGTCGCAAAACTGCCTTTAAATCAAGCTCGCTAATCTTTTTACAACTATACAACTTGTAAGGCTCAGTGGGTTAAGCACGATTGCATTGGCCGAAAGCTCGATAGTGCGATGCTTGAACGCTTCACCACCACTTTAGCAAGGTTCTTTGTGAGTAGTTGTAACGTAGGACAAAAACACAGTCACTACAAAGGTACGTGCCTAACGGTTGTTAGGTATAAGCCCAACTTTTACCCTTTTACACGTTACTAATATGCAATTTCAGTTTAGCAGTGTTTCAATGTGATCCGTGTGTACCAATGCTTATATAATAAATTATTAAGATTGTGGATGGTTATGTCTCATTTATTGCTGCATCGCAGGAGAAGAGCCTATGGCCTGACGTTGGGAATACGCTCCGTGCCTAACGGTTGTTGGGTATAAGCCCAACTTTTACCCTTTTACACGTTACTAATATGCAATTTCAGTTTAGCAGTGTTTCAATGTGATCCGTGTGTACCAATGCTTATATAATAAATTATTAAGATTGTGGATGGTTATGTCTCATTTATTGCTGCATCGCAGGAGAGAGAAGAGCCTATGGCCTGACGTTGGGAATACGCTTCGAGCTACGCATCTCTGATCGTCATGACGCAGGTTCGGATCCGTGGGGGATTATAATTATATGCGAGAGGTCTGCTGAGAGAGAAAACAGCTTAATCATATGGCGAACGACCTCTCGTGCAGATACAAGTTACGAACCGGGGTGAAGGTTTTTGTCATATTTCGCTCCTCTCCTGTGCGTGGACCTGGATGGTGGGGCGGAAGCCGTAAGCGGTAATTACGTGAACCACCATCGCATGGGTCTGCACAAACCTTTCCATATCATAGCGCACATCTACACTCATTCGAAATGCATAATTTGGTCGGAAATTTTGCAGCAATGCTAATTAATCTCCGCGACTTTATGCGCCTCCACGACTCAAGTATGAAATACCCGCATGTTTTTTTGTGTAATGATAGTTAAAGCAGTGGGGATTTGCACCTCACACGTTTTATTTTGTTTGTTTTCGGTGGATGATCGCATGATATATCGTCAAACTTCATTTCAGATTTTCATCATTTTCCAGATTTCTCCAAACTTTGTGTGTTTATTTTTTGTTGTTGTGTCGTCATTTTGGGGGTTTCAAAATAAAATATGTTTATTTCTAAACCAAGGCGAGAGATGCAAGAGTCTTTCTACACACGTACGGAAATAAATTTGTGTATGTTAGTGAAACGTTATGGTGCTTCTGGGAATATAAGTAGACACATTACATGTAATACGATAGCAAGGATGTTTACATTAAATCCAATTCATTCGGAAATAAATATATATTCCATATGGTACAAATTTAGATATATTTTAGAATAGACAAATTAAAATAGACATCATAAAGATTTGTCAGCTTCCTAGCTTAAATATGTATGAAATCATCAGAAAAAAATCATTGTTTTTCATGAAATTCAAATGTCTATCGGATAGGTAATGCAATAATGACATTTTGACAAGTTTACTGAATTTTATACTTGAAATTTCCCTGAATATAGTTGAGTAGATAGATGAATAGAGCAATCATCAGCGAAATACCAGCCATGTGCAAGGTTTATATCTAGCAGAATCAGGATTCCTATTAAATTTTCATAATTGATGTATTGGTGAGTTTCATATTTGCTTATCCTTGTTATGCATGAGTCACTGACGTTTGAACGCGCGGTCCGTCAGTGGCTCATGCTTACTCGACTACGGCCTTGGAGGTTGTCATACCGTTTTTTTTGTGTCGTAAGATACTAAAAAGAAACACAACAAGTGGTATATATTTTTCGTCCAGGGCAAACACCACTCACTGCAATGTATTATATCATTTGCTCTTAGAAAGGTTGGAACAAACGCATGAAAGAAGAATTATAACAGCAAAAGCTTTACGTGTGGAAAAGATCCAAAACTAAACAATCGCAGTGCTGTGCGGCTGAGTGGTATCTGCGCTGGGTGACGATTAAATCATCTATAGTTTAATCTAGTATAAAATGTTTTATACTCAAGGGTGTAGTTGCTGGTACTACGTTTTGTCGTGATTCTTTGCTCTCCATAAGGCTTTGCCTAGACTCGAGTAAATCTAGTAAACAGAGACAATATATAGAGCGAAGTCATCAGAAAAAGCATTAAAATATATAAACTTAAAGCTTTAAAGAGAATAAAGATAAAAACTCCATAAATGATAAAAGAACAGCTTACCCTTGTGTATAAATCTTTGTTTTAACGTCTCCCATTTCTTGAATTATTTATCTTGGCACTGTGTTTTATCAAAGATTCATTTTAGAATTCTCATGTTTATTTATTAGGATTTAAATCTCGCTCCTCTTATCAGATCAGATAAAATTTCTGTTTATCTTTTGAATATAATATTTCTATATTAACCGATGCTTCACATTATTTCACCGCAGCCGTGAAGAAGTTTGTTCGTATGAACATTCGAAACGTAGGAAATATACATCATTTGCTTTCACTGATTGTACTTATTTTATTCTCAAACATGAATAATCATAGAAGCAAAAACACACTCTAAATTAAGTTTAAATTAGAAAATATCGACACGCGGATAATATACAAGCAAAAAGAATCGCTTTGAGTGAGTTAGAACATTTTCGCCAAAGCATATTTATTTAAGCATGAGCCACTTATGGACAGTGTCATTCATGCGCGGTCCATCCGTGGCTCATGCTTGACAGTACCAATTTTATGTTCCGAGAACTGGTGAGATCGTTTGGTGAGACAAATATTTATGCAGAAATTGATATCAAAAGAGCAAATCCAGATATTACATTCGAAAAAATAAAGCCCGGGACCCGTTTGTTCTACTATCACGCTAGGCAGATATCACTCTCTGCACTTTATTATAGGAGTTAAGTCCTTTTTTAAATGTTTTTCGACTCAGAGCGCGGCTGCTGATACTGAATTCTGTAATAGCTATTTGTACTAGCGTATGCAGCGTCGCCGACCGAAAGTAACCGTAGGCCTTTTAAATACGTCCCTCGAAAAGTGGGGAACCTCGGAAGACTTTGGTACGCCTCAGAAATTACGTTTAATTAGCTCGTTTCGGGTCTTGAAAACATATTTTTTTGAAAAAATATCACACCTCCGGCACGATTTTTTGAATGTTTTATGGTGATATATAATAAAAGTCTTGAGGAATAAATGTTTGTGTGTGGTGCCGATTATAATTTTTCACTGTAAATTTTTCCTTAATTTGCCTCCCTCTTTTGAAAGTTCTAACTATGCCGCTGGCTCTTTGCTATAGTAGTGGCCGTTGGTTCCTTTAGGGCGCTCATTACAGTCTTTCAAAGAGAGAACTTCAATCGAAAAAAACAATTATCCAATCTGCTCATTGCATCGTCCAGCAGTCAAAATCATCGGAATTTTAAAAAAGCATGAAATTGACTGAAGTCGCAGAGAGGTTTAATCACAGGTTATAAAAGCTAGATCCACCAAAGATTGTGGGTTGAAAGGTTCCACATCAATGTTATAAACTTCACAATTTCGAAATAATAAAATTTTCGGGTTCTTTGGAAATTTATACGTTGAAAAAGGGCCTTTCTCATGCACTTTCGTTCTGCTTGTTTATTATATTTTTGAACGAATTTAATCGAAGTTGAACATATTATTCTAGTGACAAACTAAGGGAAATTTCCTAGCATGAGGCAGAAAGGTTTACAGATCACAACAAAACATAAAAAAATTTGGGTCATTTCCGTATACTTCAGCCATTATTACGTCATACCTGGTGAAGTTGCAATTTATAGAAACGCCTGACATGACTTCGTGGGACCAGTAGAAAACAGATTCTCCCTTAAAATGCACCTAGAACACATATTATAACTGCACTAGTGCACAGACCGAACACAAACATTTTTCAATGAACTTCTAAACAAACCTGTGGGCATGTATGCGTGGATTTCTTATCTTTAGAAATGCTGTTGCGTAAATGACGTTGCGTCATCACATCAGGTATTATTGCATTATCACGTATTATTTAGTTGCTAAAGCGTAAAAAAATAAATATTTGTACCGATGCACGGTTAATTCGAATCAATTCTGCTTCGAAGCGATTCGAATCATCGAATTGGTCAGCCTAAATTGATGCTCACACCAATTGATTAGAAGGCATTGCAAGCACTACCGGTCAACTGAGAGCGTGACATCTGGATGGGTCCAACCTGTCCCAGTAACGCTTTAAAGTAATGTTGGCTCGCCATATTCGCTGTTATGAACAGCTGAGCACTAGCATTTCATCAACGTTCTATTATAGTACATTTGCTTTTTTTTGCTTAAAAACAAAACGAACGACGTTTTACGCCATTGCATGAGAAGTGTTTACCAGTAAATTTTAGGTCGCTAGCAAACTCTGCATCATCATTCTGAGTTTACCATTAGCTCTATTTCCAATAATCAATAGCAGAACTACTGTTGAAGCCGGAATCCCCAAAATACGATGGAAAAATATAAAGCATAAATAACGCAAATTGAAGCGAGCAAATGAAGCGCCTATTCCCCTACGCCCTCCTGTGGTGGATTTTACTTTTCATGATACAATTTTTTGGCGCGAAATGCAGTTTTACACTTTTTAATTAATTGTCAGCCTGAGGCGCACGTTCGAAACCGACGGCCGCCGATCGGTATTGCAAAATTATTTTAAACGAATTTATATTTCTGAAGAGTAATTATTTTTTCAGAACCACGTTCGTCTCGGCCCAGATGACCTAGAGATTCGCGCTTGCTCCAAACTTAAATCAAGCCAAACATTCTCTTACCACGTCGGACAGCGCCAGAAATCTCAAAATGTTTTTCGCCAAATGCATAATTAGCCCATTTTAGTGGCTGAAAACCCATTTTTTAATTTTTTTCGCGCCTTCGGTACGACTATTCAACCGTGTTCGCCCGCGGCGCTGCCTGACGATGATATCATAATTTCACGTGGCGAAATTTTGGCCTTTTCTGTTTAAGGTTCTAAATAGGCCACTGCTTGGGGAGGTGGTGTTTCTCCCACCTGTTTCTCTGTAGTCATCCCAAAAGTTTGAAAAACAAACGAGTCAACATACAGCTCAACACGAATGATTTATTTCATCTGATTATGTTTTAATTATTGCACAATATACAATCGAGAGCAATTATTTTAAATGATTCGAATGACGAAATGAAGAGTGTAATAGCAGGCACCAACAGTGCAAATACTAGACGATATTTCAATAAAGAGGCTGAACCCAGTCAGGATAATTGTGCCGAAACATCTTGTGAGTACAATTGTGTCGAGACATCTTGTGAGTATAATTTGTGTCGACATATCTTGTAAGTATAAATGTGTCGAGACATCTCATAAGTATAATTGTGACGACACATCTTGTAAGTACAATTGTGCCGAGACATCTTGCAAGTACAATTGTGTCCAGACATCTTGTAAATATAATTGTGACGAGAGATCTTGTAAGTACAATTGTGTCGAGACATCTTGTGAGTATATTTGTGTCGACATATCTTGTAAGTATAAATGTGTCGAGACATCTTGTAAGTATAATTGGGCCGAGACATCTTGTAAGTACAATTGTGTCCAGACATCTTGTAAGTACAATTGTGTCCAGACATCTTGTAAATATAATTGTGTCGAGACATCTTGTAATTATAATTGTGTCGAGACATCTTGTAAGTATGAGTCACTGATGCATCACGTCGATGAGACGTGGTCCATCTGTGACTCATACTTAAAAAATTCCCATGAAAAACCGCAAATCAATAAACAGAAAGCCAGGTACAATATTTTGTAAACGTCTGCGCTCCTCGATGGCGCCATCCATCAGTGATTCATATGATACGTAATATACGTTTTAACAAAACAATTTTGCCTTGGAATACATGAGATCTGCTACAGATCTATGCCCAAAGGTCTCACAAAGGAAAAAGTGCAGTTTTGAGAAAAATTGTAGAAATTCTAATCACATACACGCAGAAGATTCATGGCTGATTATCGCTACAGATTATCGCTACATTGCAAAGCATCTAAGGATGGTAAATTTGTATAAATATAGGACAGAACAATAATAATAAGAAGAAAAATAGGTGAAGGAACACGCACACATATATATAAGCAGCGGCATGCAAGTAATGCTAAGTAACAATGATGATATATAATGTTTTGATACTAATAATAAGAGGACGAAGTAAAACAGTAACAGAAAATTGATTGATGAATAATATATTTTGAGCATACGTTAATGATAGGTTCCCACTTCTAGATGCAATAGACAACTTGATTCAATACTGTCAGAATAGAAACAGATTTGGAACAAAATTTCGTGATAAACGAGCGTTTGCGAGCGCAATGCTCCGCATGCATTTACTTACGTTTCCCAATGAAACAGAACGATTTGCAATGAAGGCAGAGCGCCATTCATGGCCCACACTTAACAAGCCAGGTTCTCTGATTGGAGAAAATCGTTTATTGAATGTCTCCAATCAATTTTTGTGATCAAATCGGACTCAAAAAAATTGACTCAAAATGTTCCTATTCCAAGTAAGAGCATTTGAAAGTGGCAACCTTAATAATGTTCAATATAATACTAGGGCTTCACCATTGGAGAAAATCGTTTATTGAATGTCTCCAATCAATTTTTGTGATCAAATCGGACTCAAAAAAATTGACTCAAAATGTTCCTATTCCAAGTAAGAGCATTTGAAAGTGGCAACCTTAATAATGTTCAATATAATACTAGGGCTTCACCAGGCATATCTTTGCAGTAACAATAAACAACAGTGAAATATAAATACTGCATCACAAATACAAACTGCTTTCCACAAAAACAATATCTAATCTAGTAATACCTATGGCTGCTAAGTATGCATAACGCAGATTCGACGTAGAAAATGAAAATGCACAGTTGTGGGTCATAGTGGCGTGATGAAAGTGACTAAAGCCCCGGCAAAGTATGGTCAACACCAATGAATGAAAAAGCCTTCAAAGAGAAATACATGTGGGGTGCCCCTGGACAAGGCATTGTAACCAACAGCCTTGGGACGATGCTCACATTTCATTTAGGGGGCAGCTAGATAACCAACTGTTGCACAAAAGCTTCACGTATCTACTGTTGCTGCTTCCACCACTAACCATGTCCATGCAAAGAGAAGAAGCTTAAATTTCATCCTGGTTTTGAAAGATACGACTGCACATATCATGTATTAGTTTCATGTATCTAACGGTTACCGCTTCCACCACTAACCTTGTTCACGCATTGAAAATATCCATTTAGTAAAAAAAACTGTGACTGTGCGAAAGATTGTGGTCTACTATCTTAAACCTACATTCTCAGCTTTCTGTTCACTATAACTATATATAAATACAACTATGTCAAGTTGGATGAAGTTCCACGAAGTTGATGACACGTCGAGTAATGTTTGTTAAGCATGAGCCACAGATGGATGGCGTCTCATCGACGCGACCCATCAGTGACTCATACTTGACAAACATGTTTTTACAAAGTTTTAACGATTGAGTGATGAATGTAACGTGTCACGCAGTTTGACAGATTACTTAGGATATCCCATATGAGTTCGGGGATTTATAATGTTCAGTCGCTGTTGACGTCGACGTTGTTCAGTTACTTGATCTTGCAAATCCTGAGAAGTGTGAGGAAAAAAAAATTTTGATGTATATATATATATATATATTTTTATTTATAGCCACTTCTTAGAGTGGACCACCTTGTCCAAGGGTTAAAATTTAGAGACGCGATGTCCTAGTGGTTAAACCAGTTGGCATCGCAGGTTGAAGATCTTGAGTTCGAGCCCGGCGAGCCCGGCTCGCTTATCCACGCTCACCAATCAACCCAGGGTGTAATAACTTGGGTAGGCTAAGCCGAACAGGAAAAAATCATATCTTACCAGCAATTGTAACCCTGTCCGTCTATAAATGACCGCTGTTACAGGGCCTTGGACATGGTGATCCACTCTAAGAAGTGGTTATAAAAAAAACTGCGGCCACTTATGGACAGACAGGGTTACAATTACTGGAAAGATATGATCTTTCCATGTTCCGCCTAGCCTACTTTTACCAGGTATTACGCCCTGGGTTGAGTGGTGAGCATGGAAACGCGAACCGGACTCGAACCCGAGATCTTCAACCTGCGATGACAACATGTTTAACCACTAGGCCATCGCGCACAGCAAACAGAACACAATCAAAAAAAGAATTTACTGAAATGAATAAAAAGGGTAGCGGTGGATTAGCTGCCTTGATGGTCATGACTCACTGACAAAGGCTTCCAAGCATGTCCACACGCACAGGAAAAAAAAATACGTTAATCCAAAAACCTTCACCCCGATTCGGAGTTGGTATCTGTACGAGAGGTCGTGGTTCACCATATAGTTAAGCTGTATTCTCGGCTTTCCTCTCCCGCAGGATAAAAATGATATCCTATCCTTCCTTGTTTCTGAATAAAATGACAACCCCAACAGACACCGAAGAGAGACAATTTCTGTCATATTGTTATAGTCATCAGTGTTAAATGATATCCACCCCAATAATTTTTTTTTTCATTAAAATTTACTCTGAGCAAGGCCGGAAGAAGAGCCTAAAAGTAACCAACTAACGGCCACTTAATAGAAAAGAGCTACTAAAAGATGTTGTACCAGTAACTGCACTCTAAGCACAAAATATTTTAAGTTGTCAGAAATATGCATGAAATATTTGAGCTAAATACCAATATTAACAATTAGCGCTGTAAAACCAG
>OZ023144.1:21612775-21625044 GCA_963675895.2 Styela plicata | reverse complement strand
GGCAAGCGATTGATATGTGAAGACAATTTAACATTGGTTTTACTATGCTGATTGTTGAAAAATGTAAAAAAAAATCTAAATCTAAATTTCTTTTACTTTATACTTTTCAGGATTTGCAAGATCAAGTAACTGAACAACGTCGACGTCAACAGCGACTGAACATTATAAATCCCCGAACTCATATGGGATATCCTAAGTAATGTGTCAAACTGCGTGACATGTTACGTTCATCACTCAATCGTTAAAACTTTGTAAAAACATGTTTGTCAAGTATGAGTCACTGATTGATCGCGTCGATGAGACGCGGTCCATCTGTGACTCATGCTTAACATAAATAAATATCTATACAAACACTACCCATGCCATCAACTTTGTGGTACTGTATCCAGCTTGACATGGTCATAGTTATATATAGTCATAGTGCACAGGAAGTTGAGAATGTGGCTTTAGGTGTATAGTAGACCACACCCTCTCGCAAAGTCACAGTTTTTTTTACTACATCGATATTTTCAATGCGTGAACAAGGTTAGTGGTGGAAGCGGTAACCGTTAGATACATGAAACTAATACATGATATGTGCAGTCGCATCTTTCAAAACCAGGATGAAATTTAAGTTTTTTCTCTTTGCATGGACATGGTTAGTGGTGGAAGCTGTAACCGGTAGATACGCGAAGCTTCAATCCAACATTTGGTTATCTACGTCATGTTTATTTTCTACGTCGAATCTGTGTTATGCATACTTAGCAGCCATAGGTATTACTAGATTAGATATTGTTTTTGTGGAAAGCAGTTTGTATTTGTGATGCAGTATTTATATTTCACTGTTGTTTGTTGTTACTGCAAAGATATGCCCGGTGAAGCCCTAGTATTATATTAAACATTATTAAGGTTGCCACTTTCGAATGCTTTTACTTGGAATAGGAACATTTTGAGTCAATTTTTTTTAAGTTCGATTCGATCACAAAAATTGATTGGAGACATTCAATGAACGATTTTCTCCAAATCAGAGAACCTGACTTGTTAAGTGTGGGCCACGAAAGGGCTGTGCTGCTATACTCGGTCCATCATTGGCCCATGCTTGATGAAATAAAAATGTTAATTAGCAGGATACATTCTTATAACTTTTAACTCAAAATCATGACAAATAATGAAGAATTTTTTCAATTCCTATTGAATTTCCAAAATCATTCAAACTACAATCCAGCGACTGGAAGTGTCAGTCTTATTAGACTAAACTCGTGGGTTCTTAGCTGTTGGAATGTCATTTTCAAAATAATTCTTTTTATCAGTTACTTGTGTGGCAAAATGTGAATTGTTGCCATTTTCTGATGCTACATCTTTTTTTACTTGATCTTGTTTCAAAAAATAATGGAAAAATTGAATAAACAGTCATAGTTGTTGTAATCTTTGTCAAAATATATTCGGTGATGTAATTAGGGATGTAAGTTTCGAATAATTGTGTTCAAATCGAGTCTAGTAATATGATTACGAATCGAATCTTTTGGAAAATGATTTTATATAAAAACTCATTCCCAACTGTTTTAAGATGATGTACTGTATTAGTTAGTATCAGAAAACCAAGAAAAAACACATTCATTGTTCAAATTTGAGCAACTGAACAAGAGCAAAATAGCTGTGTATTGATTCTACGACTGGGCACAATAACTGTGGCAAAAACTTATCATAAAAAATCACCAAATAGCCATATAATTTTTAATGTTTGCTTTCGAGATACGAGAATGACTGAAATTCACATGGACGCTGCAATGGTAATTGATAAGAATCACAAAGATTTTCGCAAAATTCTTAGAATCTTTTTGGATTTTAAAACTTATATCCCTGATTGTAACATATCCTATTAAAGTTTACCATGAAATCTTGTTCAAAATCTGATTCCTACAGTATTTTCTTCAAGTCGACCATTGCATCTGAAAGTGGGAACCTATCATTAACGTATGCTCAAAATATATTATTCATCAACCAATTTTCTGTTACTGTTTTACTTCGTCCTCTTATTATTAGTATTAAAACATATATCATCATTGTAACGTAGCATTACTTGCATGCCGCTGCTTATATATATATATGTGTGCGTGTTCCTTCACCTATTTTTCTTCTCAATATTATTGTTCTGTCCTATATTTATACAAACTTACTATTCTTGGATGCTTTGCAATGTAGCGATAATCTGTAACGATAATCAGCCATGAATCTTCTGCATGTATGCGTGTATGTTAATAGGATTTCTACAATTTTTCTCAAAACTGCACTTTTTCCTTTGTGAGACCTTTGGGCATAGATCTGTAGCTGATCTCATGTATTCAAGGCAAAATTGTTTTGTTAAAAAGTTATATTACGTATCATATGAATCACTGATGGATCGCGCCATCGAGGAGCGCAGACGTTTACAAAATATTTGTACCTGGCTTTCTGTTTATTGATTTGAGGTTTTTTCGTGGGAATTTTGACAAGTATGAGTCACAGATGGACCACGCCTCATCGACGTGATGCATCAGTGACTCATACTTACAATTATACTTACAAGATGTCTCGACAAATTATAATTACAAGATGTCTCGACACAATTATATTTACAAGATGTCTGGACACAATTGTACATTAAAAGATGTCTGGACACAATTGTACTTACAAGATGTCTCGGCCCAATTATACTTACAAGATGTCTCGACACATTTATACTTACAAAGATATGTCGACACAAATATATACTCACAAGATGTCTCGACACAATTGTACTTACAAGATCTCTCGTCACAATTATATTTACAAGATGTCTGGACACAATTGTACTTGCAAGATGTCTCGGCACAATTGTACTTCAAGATGTCTGGTCACAATTATACTTACGAGAAGTGTCTCGACACATTTTACTTACAAGATATGTCGACACAATTATACTCACAAGATGTCTCGACACAATTGTACTCACAAGATGTTTCGGCACAATTATCCTGACTGGGCTCAGCCTCTTTATTGAAATATCGTCTAGTATTTGCACTGTTGGTGCCTGCTATTACACTCTTCAATTTCGTCATTCGAATCATTTAAATAATTGCTCTCGATTGTATATTGTGCAATAATTAAACATAATCAGATGAAATAATCATTTGTGTTGAGCTGTATCTTGACTCGTTTGTTTTTCAAACTTTTGGGATTACTACAAAAAAACAGGTTGGAGAAACACCACCTCCCCAAGCAGTGGCCTATTTAGAACTTAAACAGAAAAGGACAAAATTTCGCCACGTGAAATTATGATATCATCGTCAGGCAGCGCGCGGGGGAACACGGTTGAATAGGCGTACCGAAGGCGCGAAAAAATTAAAAATGGGTTTTCAGCCACTAAAATGGGCTAATTATGCATTTGGCGAAAAACATTTGGAGATTTCTGACGCTGTCAGACGTGGTAAGAGATGTTTGGCTTGATTTAAGTTTGGAGCAAGCGCGAATCTCTAGGTCATCTGGGCCGAGACGAACGTGGTTCTGAAAGAATGATTACTCTTCAAAAATATAAATTCGTTTAAAATAATTTTGCAATACCGATCGGCGGCCGTCGGTTTCGAACGTGCGCCTCAGGCTGGCAATTAATTAAAAAATGAGACTGAATTTCGCGCCAAAAAATTGTATCGATGAAAAGTAAGATCCACCACGGGAGGGCGTAGGGGAATTGGCACTTCATTTGTTCGCTTCAACCACTTTTGCGTTATTTAAACAGTGCTTTATATTTTTTCATTGTATTTTGGGGAGTTCGGCTTCAACAGTAGTTCTTATATTGATTATTGGAAAAGAGCTAATGGTAAACTCAGAATGATGATGCAGAGTTTGCTAGCGACGTAAAATGTACTGGTAAACACTTCTCATGCAATGGAGTAAAACGTCGTTTATTTTGTTTTTACGCAAAAAAGGCAAATGTACCATAATAGAACGTTGATGAAACGCTAGTGCTCAGCTGGTCATAACATCATAACAGCAAATATGGCAGGCCAAGGTTATTTTAAAGCGTTACTGGGACAGGTTGGACCGTATCCAGATGTCACGCTCCCAGTTGACCGGTTTTGCTTGCGATGCCTTCTAATCAATTGGTTTGAGCATCAATTGAGACTGACCAATTCGATGATTCGAATCGCTTCGAAGCAGAATTGATTCGAATTAACCGTACGTCGGTCGTAGGAACAAAGGCTTTCAAAATGCAGAAGAATTTTCTCTTTTTAATGAATGCCACAAAAAATTCTCGATTTTGGTAGAATTTATCCTTTCCCTTAAGGATCGAATTTTTATGATTAACATTGCATTCATAGTTATGGATTTCTTCATCTGCATAATCTAGACTAGTTCTTGTTATAAAAAACACAATAGTTGCTGTTTACCTAATATTCTCAATTCGATTCGAAAAAATGATCCGAATCGGATTTGAATTCCAACTTTACAGTGTATCGGTCTTGCCTAATAATAACAAATGTGGATTGCAGAAATATTTATTAGATTTTTAAGAACGAGATTTGAGCGCAAAATTGGCAGAATTAAGTAGCATAATTGGACACGTATCCTCCAAACATCCTATGTTAAGCATGAGTAACGGTGGCAAAATGCTAATAAATATTTGAATGTAAAACCCATAATGAAAGAACAGCCGTGCCTCATCGACAAGATCCATCTGTTACTCATACTTAACGTAAGTAAGACCCCCCTCCTTTCCATGATTTTTAAAAAACACGATTCGAGTAGGAAATGAGCAAAATCAATTAAGTAATTAGCAACGTTTCCTCCAAACATGCTCAGGCTTGAGTAGCAGTAGCCTAAGTCGAATATCTTCACCTCAGAATCGAACTGGCGAATCGAATCAAATATTCGAGTGTTAATACTACAATAAACGAACAAAAATGGTGTGTTCCAGAAGTTTGAAAAATCTATCAGAATTCGCATGTAGTTTGTGAAAATTTTACATTACATTTTCGATCTTTTTTATTTTGAATCGACTAATTTATGAATTCGTGAATCAAAAATCGAATTAAATATTCTGGACAGTCCTAAGCATGTGCCATAGAGGGAGCGCGCCGTCGCGCGGGTAATTTGTAACTCATGATTAAAAAATAAATTTTTCCGTTAGCACAATCCCTCCATTAAAAATTCTATTCGTCATGCCTGTTCCACAGATGGACTGTGCCTTATCGACGCGTTCAAGCTGTGACTCATACTTAACAAAAAATGTTTGGTTAAAATGTTTGCGATCGGTAAGAATGGACAAAACTTCATTCAAAAAAGTCTTAAAAGTCTTACAAGTAGTATATTTTAACGATTATGCAATTTTATCACCAAGTATGATAATCAGAGATGAAAATGATTATAGCATTAGTATCCTGATTTTATAGCATTAGATCCTGATTTTATATTGTCTTCGCCCCATTCCCTTTTTCTGAAAAAAAAATTTCATGATCTATTAAAACCATGGCATTAACAACAAACAATATAGTAAGATAGGATTTAGTTTTTATTCTTTAGTAGACGAAATCCTAGAATACCATATGGCGAACCACTACACTTATCTCGTGCAAGTACCATTTCCATGACCGGGTAAAGGTTCTTGCTTGATCGTTTTTACTGTTTCTCCCTGGGTATGGGATAGAGGAAGCCGTAACCTGCAGTAAAGTGAACCACCGTTCAGCAAATCCGCACATAATCAATCCATACGGCGTTAGAGACGCTAAGCTAGATAGGTATTCCTAGCGTTTTTACCGATTGAGCTAACCGGGCACCCAACCATACATACTGTTTATATATTGTCTAAATCTAAAGAATCATCCAAACGTAGCCTACTCGGTTTTGTCCAGATTGTAGCAGCTTTTACTACTTGAGTGGCCGTTTGTAGGTTTCCTTTAAGCCTTCACTTTGGGTCTCGCTTCCGTTCGGAGGGTTTTTCGTTTAAAGTGCAGTTGCTGTAGTATATTCTTCAGTAGATCGTTACTATTAAGTGGTCGTTAGTCGGTTGCTTTCAGGCAATGCTTCTGGTTTTGCCCAGAGTGAATTTCAATAAATAACAGCCAAATATATTTTCTCAAGTTTGAGCACTGATGGAGCGCCAACAAGACGCGGTCCATGTGTGGCGCATGTTTGATAAATAAAATATTCTGATTGGCGCAGTGATTTGAAAGAAACGCAGCAACAGCTTGCCAATAGCAAGATCAATGCCTTGTAAAACAAATGAAGACTAAATCAACAACAAAAATGTACGCGTAAGTTTAAAATGTTTTTACCCAATTATAATATTCAATGAAAAAAAAAATCAAAATTTTGGGCAATACTCTTCTATTATCTTCCCAAAATTTGGGAGGGGACATTTCCCTTCCCTCACCTCAGTTTTGCAGTCAGTACTAAGACCCAATCACTTACGTGTTATCCAATAGTCCCCAAATTTGTGAAAGAACTTCTTTCGTATTTTTCTCCGCTATTTCGTGTGTGAAACCTTCACGCGTCCTGTTGAAAGGATACACATAATGAAAGGAAAACTAAGGTATGAATCATTATCTGCATTCATTTTATTATATATTTTTGATGGGGAAAGGAGAGGGTCAATCAAACTTTCTTTTCTGATATTAAAATATGACGTCGTAGAGTTATATATGAAAAAAAAATCTAGTCGGAACTGGATTTGACATTTTTTAAGATTTTTTGCATTTTAATGAGTGTTTGGTAATTGGTCATGGTATTACCCTAAGGCATGGAAACATGCCAGTGTTTGAGCCTTGGGTGTTTGAGGTTCAGGCGAGAAAAATGCGACACAGTATCACGAAAACAACGACATTGGAGGCTTGTTGCGCACACTTACCCAATGAGAAAGAACCCATCAATATATGTTTAGCCAATCACGGGTCACGTATGGATTGTGCCGTGTAGGCGTGGTCCACCTGTCACTCATGCATGAGCGAATTAAACTTTATTATGGGTACTGCAACAGCAGAATTTGTAGTGATATTTGGATGGTATGACTTCGTAAAAAGCCTCAAAAAAGAAAATCGCGCATAAACGCACGACAAGCTTAGGCTTTTTTGCAATGTTGTTATAAGTATGGCTGGCTTGGAGATTTGACTCCCCCAATCCAGCCCAAATCCCCCGCACTATTAGCATTTCAGGTTTGAGTTTAATCGTCCTATGTTCAAACTTTACACGTGCAAGATTATAATTATAAGATAGGGTGTTGGGCAATCTTACTATTCTCGCCTTTCATCTCACAAAAAAATTCCTTTCCCAAACTCACTGTGCATATAGATGGGCATTCCATATGCCAACTCCAATCTTTCCGTGTTGTTGAAGCACCTCTTCAGCATGTCGGTTTCGCTCTACTAATTTTTCATTTTCCAACTTAATTTTTGCCAATTCGTCTCGACGCTCTACCTTTTTCCCTTTCTCTTCCCTATTCTCATCTTCAATCCTCTCTTCCCGCAGTTGTTCCGTTATTTGTTCTTTATTAAAGTTTACATTTTTTCATATATCAAGGAACCCCAGCCAACACTTTCAAAACTAGGATGTTTGTCGAAAATCGGGATAAATGTTCCAAATTTGAGCCGAAGATACAAAATTGTCTCGTTGAAAAATAAGATTTAGACCACATAATCAAAACCACCAAAATTGTGTTTTCTGCGACAAATTTTGAACCCTGAAAGACCTTAAGTGTCTTTCGCGTGTTTAAAAATATGAATCCAAAATCCCGTATTACCACATTCACAGAAGATAGGTTAGTTACAAATACGTCACAGAAATCCTTGAAATTGTGAAATTTGGGGGATATAATTTGAAACCTAAGTGTTGCGTTTATATGCAAAATAATACTAAAAAACACTTACTAATTAACAACTTACATGACTACAGTTATCAAATGTACAAATATTTATTTTTTTGCGCTTCAGCAACTAAATAATACGTGATAATACGCAATAATACCTGATGTGATGACGCAACGCCATTTACGCAACAGCTTTTCTAAAGATAAGAAATCCACGTATACATGCCCACGGGTTTGTTTAGAAGTTCATTGAAAAATGTTTGTGTTCGGTCGGTTCTAGTGCAGTTATAATATGTGTTCTAGAGTGCATTTTAAGAGAAATCAGTTTTCTACTGGTCCCACGAAGTCATGTCAGTGTTTCTATAAATTGCAACTTCACCAGGTATGACGTATAATGGCTGAAGTCTACGAAAATGACCCAGTTTTTTTTTATGTTTTGTTGTGATCTGTAAACCTTTCTGCCTCATGCTAGGAAATTTCCCTTAGTTTGTCGCTAGAATAATATGTTCAACTTCAACTAAATTTGTTCAAAAATATAATAAACAAGCAGAACGAAAGTGCATAGAAAAGGCCCTTTTTCAACGCATAAATTTCCAAAAAGCCCAAAAATTTTAATATTTCGAAATTGTTAAGTTTTATAACATTGATGTGGAACCTTTCAACCCACAATCTTTGGTGGATCTAGCTTTTATAACCTGTGATTAAACCTCTCTGCGACTTCAGTCAATTTCATGCTTTTTTAAAATTCCGATAATTTTGACTGCTGGACGATGCAATGAGCAGATTGGATAATTGTTTTTTTCGATTGAAGTTCTCTCTTTGAAAGACTGTAATGAGCGCCTAAAGGAACCAATGGTCACTCCTATAGCAAAGAGCCAGCGGCATAGTTAGAACTTTCAAAAGAGGGAGGCAAATTAAGAAAAAATTTACAGTGAAAAATTATAATCGGCACCACACACGAACATTTATCCTTTTATAATACTTTTATTATATATCACCATAAAACATTCCAAAAATCGTGTCGGAGAAGCGATATTTTTTCAAAAAAATAGGTTTTTAAGACCCGAAACGAGCTAATTAAGCGTAGTTTCTGAGGTGTACCGTATCGAATATATATCTATTTTCAAATGAATTTGAATATTCGGTTTGATTTAGACATCCTTGCTATCGTATTACATGTAATGTGTCTACTCACATTTCCATTACGTTTCACTAACATACACAAATTTATTTCTGTATGTGTGCAGAAAGACTCTTGCATCTCTCGCCTTGGTTTAGAAATAAACATAGTTTAATTTGAAACCCCCAAAATGACGACACAACAACGAAAAATAAACACACAAAGTTTGGAGAAATCTGGAAAATGATGAAAATCTGAAATGAAGTTTGACGATATATCATGCGATCATCCACCGAAAACAAACAAAATAAAACGTGTTAGGTGCGCATCCCCACTGCTTTAACTATCATTACACAAAAACATGCGGGTATTTCATACTTGAGTCGCGGAGGCGCATAAAGTCGCGGAGATTAATTAGCATTGCTGCAAAATTTCCGACCAAATTATGCATTTCGAATGAGTGTAGATGTGCGCTATGATATGGAAAGGTTTGTGCAGATCCATGCGAGGGTGGTTCACGTAAGTACTGCTTACGGCTTCCTCCCCACCATCCAGGTCCACGAACAGGAGAAAAGCGGAATATGACAAAAACCTTCACACAGGTACGTAACTTGTATCTGCATGGGAGGTCGTGGTTCGCCATAGGAATAAGCTGTTTTCTCTCTCAGCAGACCTCTCTCATATAATTATAACCCCCACGGGATTCGAACCTGCGTCATGACGATCAGAGATGCGTAGCTCGAAGCATATTCCCAACGTCAGGCCATAGGCTCTTCTCTCTCCTGCGATGCAGCAATAAATGAGACATAACCATCCACAATCTAATAAAATTTATTATATAAGCATTGGTACACACGCTAAATGAAATTGCATATTAGTAAGTGTAAAAGGGTACAAGTTGGGCTTATACCCAACAACCGTTAGGCATGTACTTTTGTAGTGACTGTGTTTTTGTCCTATGTTACAACTACTCACAAAGAACCTTGCTAAAGTGCTGGTGAAGCGCTCAAGCATCGCACTATCGAGCTTTCGGTCAATGCAATCGCGCTTAACCGACTGAGCCTCACAAGTTGTATAGTTGTAAAAAGATTAGCGAGCTTTACTTCAAGGCAGTTTTGCGACACCATCTGGTCAAATTTCAGAAATTGACCCCTCTGAAGTTTCGCGAACAATTCATGTCAATTTTGTCAAAGGCTTTTAAAGGCGATCCTAAAAATTGATGACGTCCGAGTTCAAATAATTGAGCGCATCGACATTCAGCAATATGACATACTAATACATAATATTGAACTTGACTTTCATAGTATTATACTTAAAATAGGACTACATAGAACATTGTTGAAGATATTGAGTCTGTAAATTAAAACATGCTTATTTCGGCAAAAAATTATAATAAATCATAGTTTTTTACCCTGATATTGAGTTAGTTCAGATGACATAACGAGAGCTGGGAAATTTTTTTCGAGCAATAATTGATCAATTCGATATTCTAGTAGTATTATATGTTTTGAGACTTCATGTAATCGGGATCTTCGATATTTGGGTTTTTTATGCCTAATACGAGGCCAAATTCTTATTCATGTCACCTCTTGAAGGATAAAATTGAAAAATTTCAGCTATCTGCATTTGATACTTGAGCGCTTTAGAATAGTCCTAATGTATGTCCTGCGGGTAGTGAACGGCGACTAAAAGGAAACAAAGAAATTGGAGGTTGTTCTTCTATTGCCTAGGGCAGATGCCACTCACTGCACTTTACCATGGAGGTTCAGTTCCATTGGGATGTTTTCTGCTTAGAGTGCAGCTGCTGGTATTACATCTTTTAGTAGCTCTATGGTATTAAGTGGCCGTTAGTTGTTCCCTTCAGGCTCTGCTCCGGCCTTGATCAGAGTGAATTTCAATGAAACAAAAAAAATATTGCCAATATTTTAATCCCATTTAAACTTTATTAAGTCATAACTGCCAATTGGGTCGTTTAAAAAATCATGTTTTAGCCTCATAAGACACGAGAAGAATTAGGATCTTTATGTTTACTTTTCCAGTCCTGAATATCATTCGAAATTGCATCCTAAACTCTATATATCTCTTTCAATTATAAAACCAGTCACATTAAAAAATTAATCTAAGAATGCGCTTCCCACAGTTGATAACATTTCATCATCATGATTTTGCTTCATAACAAACAAAGAATCAGTATCTCTAAATGTCTGAAATCTTTTTCTTACTGAATCAGATTTCAACGATTGACATCATAAATACTATAAATCTCAATTTAAAATTCAGTTGTTAAAAAAAATTAATCTGAGAAATGTTTCCGGCAGTTGTTGACATTTCACACCGAAATGGATCCCTCTCGAAGTTAGTTTTGCCGATCAAAGCGTTTACTAGAACTGGTTTTTCTTCGTCTTTGCATATTTGTTGAGCTTGTTTCAAGGTTTCTTTGATATTGTCTCCGCGCCCTAGTGGTAACCTCGACCTCCGTAACCATTGCAACCTTGTCATACTCTGAGGTAGTTAAAAAGGAAAATTATCATAAAGGTGTTCAGAAAGCTCAAAAAAAAATTTAAATATTTCATTATTGTCAGTTCCAAAAGGATAGAATAGGACTTCATTTTTATACGTGGGAGAGGAAAGCTGAGAATTAGCTGAGGCATTATTTCCCCTTGTACAGACACTAGTTCTGAATCAAGGATTGAGGTTTATGCCTAAACAAGCAGACGGAAGCAGTTCACTCACAGGAAAATGAGAAATATGATAAGCCAAAATATTTCATCTTGATTCGAAAACTGGTATCTGCACGAAGGGTTGTGTTCACCATATGTAAGCTGCATTTTCAGTTTTTCTCTTCCGCAGTGTAAAAAAATGAAATTCTGTTCTAGTTCCTTCCTGGAATGCTTTCAACCAGGGGGACAGAATCGTGTTATTTTTGGGTCTCCATAATGTTCATGTCGTTTCTCCGGATGGAGAAATAAGCTTCAAAACCATCAACACTGCTATTTCAGGCCCCGGAGATGCGGGCTTTAGTCTTAACGTATTTCCAGCGTGTGGTAAGAGGCGACTAAAAGGAAGCAAATTGTTGGATAGTTTGTACCATTCCCAAGCAGATACCACTCATTCGCACTTACCATGGCGGTTCAGGTCCGTTAGGATTTTTCCGTTTAGAGTGCAGTTGCTGGTACTGTGACATGAGGTGTTGTTTACTCCTCGATGGAAAACGTGACAATCCTTAATTTGTTGCAACGTTTTACGGTACGGTACGAGTTCGGCTGTAATTTTTTTTATAGCCACTTCTTAGAGTGGATCACCCTGCAAGCCCTGTACCGGCGGCCACTTGTAGACGGACAGGGTTACAATTAC